>PVLC010000635.1:0-146420 GCA_004027655.1 Graphiurus murinus | reverse complement strand
AGATGGGGTATTTTCAACCTGTTGAGTGTCTCCAAGAGTGAAACCAAGGATGACCTCTCAAGGACATGTCTTTCAACAGGAAGCTGGGAAGGTCGTAGGAGAAGGGAACCAAGAGGATTTGACATTAGTGCTTTTGAAAGTCAAGATTCAAAAGTGGACCCAAAGGAGGGTCTATGTTTGTGATGTACATGAAAGTATAACCCCCAAATGAACAAACAAAAAATGTCACAGAAGACTGCCGTTAGAAGAAAGAGGGAGAATTACTTTCTCTAAGTCTGCAGACTTAGATAGTGGAACATTAGGATGTTGTGAGGGGAGTTTGACAGGCCCCCTAATGATCCTCCTAATTCTGATTAATGCAAGGCCAGCGCCCACATTATGCTATGTATTTTCATAGGGCTTATGCCAACACTAATTGATTACCCTCATTAGTAGGTTATTAATATAAAAGGAGCTTCAATTGAAGAGCGCCACATATGAACTCACAGCTCTTACCAAGGCTTGGTGAAAGTACTTCTAAAAAACTGTCCTTTTGACTTTCCACTGTTCATAGGAAGCCAAGCTGGTGATGAATAAATGTCACTCAATTAGGGAATACTTATATAAATGATGACAAAGTCATACCACGGAATAGTAGGCAGCCATTAAAAATGATAACATAGATTAGTATTACTGACATGGAAAGATTTTTCAGATACTATAGTATATGACTGGGGAAGGAAGCAGCCAACATAATGTTTCTAGTATGATCCTATATTTTTTGTAAAGAAAAAATGTATGTTTAGAAAAAAGCATGAAGGGAGGATCATAGTTTATTTTCTCTTCTTTCTTTGCTGCTTGAAGTTTTGTTCTCTACAAAGAGAATATGTAACCAGAAAAATTTCATAAATTTACTGTATTTAGAAATAAAATGCTTTTTTTGCTTATATTTTGTCTGTTTTGTGCAAAACTTTAACTTGAAAAAATAGCTTTTTGGGGGAGGTACTGTGGATACTTTACCACTGAGCTAAGTTACAGAGGGCCTCACTAAGTTGCTGAGACTAGTCTTGAACCCCTGAAATCCTCCTGTCTTAGCCTCCCAAGTACGGGGCTTACAGGCACGCACCACTGCACATGGCTCTGAAGAAACATCTTAGCGCTGTGTTCTTTACAAATACCAGAGTGGAATACTATGGGGCAAGAGAAGAGAAAACTTAATGAAATGCACCAGGAGTTGATTCAGTCTGACTTCTGTGTGAGACTTTTTCTAAAACATGGAAAATAGGAGGGAGAGGAACAAGATGGCAGGGCCACATGCCTTTGCCGTCTGGATCTTTCCTAAACATTGTGCTACGGAAGTGATGCATTCCTGTTCAATCTCTTTTCCCTGGTTGCATCAAGAATAAAACAGAAGTCTTTGGAAAGAAGGGTGACATGATTTCTAGGTCACTGGGGAAGACCGGGGCAGGACTGAGCTCCCAGGATGCCCAGAGCCACAGAACCACCATGAAGGGTTTTCTTAGGAAGTTCACACACGACAATGTTCCATCATATAATCCGATATGCAGGCTTCGGCCAGGTCCCAATCTCTGGATTACTCCCTGCATCGCATCTTCCTGGGCTTTTCCCTCCCACTCATGGGTCCATGATGCCAGTGGGGTCAGAGAGAGAGGGGCCGTGCCCAGGTCCTGCTCCCCATTCACACACACACACATGTTTGCCTTTGGGTGATGGGCAGGGGATCCACGGTCTAGTTACTTGGCAGACTTGGGCACAGGGAATCAAGAGAGGCAAGGCCTGGCAGAGGGTGGCCGCCCTCCTGTTTCTTTTGGGGACTGAGGCAGTGACAGCGAGAGGGGCATTCAGAAGGTGTGTGGGTCTAAAGATGCTGTTAATGTCAGACTTTCCAAGGAAGGATTCTCCACTGCCCCTAGTTGCTGGTCCTTCAGTCTTTCATGGCTCAGCAGCACCTCTGATGGAGGGTGGATGGGGAGAGGGAAGACAAAGGTACAGGGAAGCTTAGCCAACTTCCCTGATTCTCTATGACACATACAACGTCCAATTTGGGAGAAAGATTGGGCAACTAAAGGTTAAAAATGTATTTTAAGTGATCTCTGACATCTCTTTTGTTACCCAATTTCTCAGAAAAAGGGGTAGAGACTCCAATGAAGCAATGGAGGTGGTGGGGAGAAGAGAGACATAATGAAGGTAACAGTTTAAATAATGCTATGTAAGTGTATGAAATTATCAATACAATCTCAATGATGTATGGGGAAGGAGAGGGTGGGGATGGGGTCCAGAGGGAAACACACCAAATATTGTATGTTCCTATCACTCTCTACCTCATTATGGTGTATAATTACAATGCACCAATAAAAGTATAGAAATTTAAAAAAATCTCTGAGTCTTCAAGTTCTCTGTGCTTTGGTTTCTGCGCTCTGACAAATGGAACAAGATGTGAACATGGTGGTGGGGCCTCTCATTCTTTCAAAGAATCATGTCATGTGAAGGAAGATGGAGGGGAAGGAGATATATCTGGTGACACACCTCTCTTGTTTACTAGAATGCATTTTGTCCTTTAGCTTTGCTTCCGTGACCAAGCACAGGGGTATGGGTATAAAGATGCAAATTTTAAAGATTATTATATAGTAAAAATTATTATAAAATAAATTTGACCTTTTCCCCCCTTACTTTTGGAAAATTTCCATGAATTTTAGCACATGTATAGATTCATGGAACTGCCACCACAGTCAGGATACAGAACAGTTCCATCAGTTTCCCCAGATCCTGTATGCTTCTACTATATCATCACATTCTACCCCATCTACAGTCAAGGACTTGTTTTCCCCCATGACAGTTTCGTCTTTATAAGAATGTCATGTAAATGGAATGACTGGCTTGAGACTGGCCCCTGCCATTCAACACAATGTCTTCAATACTCATCCAAGTGGTTGTATGTATCAATAGTTCATTCCTTTTTTCCTGCATAAGAGTATTCCATCTGATGGATGTATATACTAGTTTAGCTATTCACCTGTTACAGTGCATTTAGGTTGTTTTCAGCTTCTGGTTGTCACATATAAAGCTGGTTTGGACATTAATGTGTAGGTTTTTGCGTGAAAGTAAGTTCTGTTTTCTCTCGGGTATGTGTGCAGGAGTGGGGTTACTTGGTTATGTGGCAAATGGATGTTTAACTTTAAAAGAAATGGCCCAACTATATTCCAGAGCAGCTATACCATTTTGCCTTCGCATCAGCAATGCAGGAGAATTCCAGCTGTTCAACCTGCCCACCATCACTTGATAGTACTACATTTTGTTATAACCATTCTAGTATGTGTGGAGTGGTATCTCATCATAGATTCAATCTGCTTCCCCTGGCTAATAGAATTGAACATTTTTTTGTGCTTCTTTGCTGTCTTTGGTGAAATATCTGTTCCAGACTTTTGTCTATTTTTAGGTTGAGTGTTTTCACATTGAGTTTTGGAATTACTTATGTAAAGATGCAATTTTGTTGAGATGGTAAGAGTAGCTGAGAATGAAGGAAAGAAACTCGAAGAGACTTCCCTTCCACTGTCAGGAAGGGACTGGAGAGGGAAGAAAGGAAAAATACAAGCTTAGGCAGAGCTATAGAGATGACATTTCTCTCCCCTTGTACCTAGCCTGGGAAATAACCATACTTACTGCTTCGTAATCTGCCAATTCCAGCCTGGCTTTATTCTGCATTGTCCTCTTACAGAGATAGATGGCTGAGGGAGGAAAAGACAACATGTATAAAAGCAGCAGACCTGTGGCATCGTAAACCCATCTGCCCACCTGTCCATACAGCCAGCCAACCAGCCCTTCCTCTGTCCTATGAAGAATGTATTTCCTGAATGGAAGTCATGACACCTGACCTCTAGGACTCTCTGTAGATTGGGACTGGGTGAGGACCCCATCTGCCTTCCTTGGGAATTCCTGCTTCTTCTTCACTCTGCTACTCCCCAGGCATCCTCCACTCAGTGTGAGATTTCACAAGTAGAACCATGTTACCCTTGTGCCTAAAAGCCCTACACTGAATCTTCAGCGGCCTTAGAAGAAAGATTGGAATCCTTAGGGTGGCAAATATGGCTCTTTATGATCCAGTCTTCGCTTGTCTAGCCGACCTCTCCTCTCTCACACAGGAGCCACAAGCCCACCAAACTGTCAGGTCCACTCCTCGTGCACATGTGTCTTTTACATGAAACATCTTGCATCTCTCTTCTTTATCTCTCTTTGGTGACCTCCCACTAATCTCAGAAGACCCTGCTCCATGCTCCAGATAGCATCCACATATCCTCGACTCCATTGCACTGAATCCCAGCACCCCTGCTCCAGGCTGAAGGTTCATCAGGGACAGAGGCTATCGTCTTAGTCAGCTTCAACCCTGCCCCAAGCGACTGGGCCTGTCCTGCTGGGTGGGAGGAAAGAGCAACAGAAAAGGAGGACAACCTAGGGTTCTGGGCTCAGGCTAAGGAAGAGTTCCAGGCCCTCAGTGCCCAGGGCATTCTTCCCCAGACATGGTCTTTGTCCCCTCCTCCCTCCATCTCTGTTTCTTCAAGGTCATCCTCCTGTTCCATTGCCAGGTGGAATGATCCAGGGCAAACAGTAGGCAAATGATTAGAATGAGGAACAGAAAAACCAAGACAGAAGGTCACAGAGGCCCTGTGGCTGACCAGTTGTTAGACAACCACACTAGGATATCTGTAGTCAACTCCTTGGTGGATTAGCCAATGTCTTCTGTTTGCTCTGAAATATTTACTGATGGCTGCCTGTGATCCCGTGGAACTCTGCAGCTAGCAGCCTGCTCCCCAATAGGCCCACGCTTCTGATTTCTATAGTCTAACTATGTGCTCACAGGGGCCAGTAGTGGTTGTTCCCAATCTGCTTATGTCAGGTGTGTGTGTTTGTCATTTTAATAATGTAAGGGAACTAAATATTATATATATATACATGGTCCCAGAGCTTTGGTTCAACTTAACAGTTTTTCGATTTTACAAGGATGTGAAAGCCATATGCATGTAGTGGAAGCTACACTTTGAATTTCAACTTTGGATCTTTTCCTGGGTTAGCGATATGTGGTGTGCTACTCTCTGGGGATGCTAGGCAGCGACAGCAAGCTGCAGTCCCCATCTAGCCACATGTTCCAGAGGGCCAACAACCCACACTGTGCAGTGCACTCTGTTGCTAGGCTAGGATGCCTGGTAGGTTAGATGTAGCGAATACATTTTTGACTCGTGATACCTTTCACTTACGTTGGGTTTATTTGGACACAACCCCACCATAAGTTGAGGAGCATCTGTACCAACAAAATTAAAATTAAAAAAAAAAAGAGTTGTTGTTTCTATGAAGACTCAGTTGAATAAAATACTTAATAAAAAGCAAGTAAGCTAAGGCAGCTGCTGTCATAAAATTCTAGGAGAGGCCAATATTCAGGTTGCTTCAAAAGTGTCTTTAAATTCTTGGTGCACTTTAACAATACCCAAACTGGATGGTATCTTGAGAATGTGGTTTAAGAAAGAAACTCAAATCCTTGGGATCCATAATCAAAGTGAAATCCTTGGTCCTACCTCAAAGACTGTTGCATGGATGTTCCTCTGCATATTGTTCATTCCCATGGAGTCATGAAGTATTTACAGTCTAAAGTACTTCAGGTATCATTTTTTAAATGATTTTTATTTACCAACTTTTCCAGTGAACTGAAGAGGTACAGCTCTGCGTTATGTCTGAGAAAGGGGTGTCTGTCCTATTACCAAGCACCTTCTGCAGCCTCTTGGACTACAGGTGGCCTGTGAAATTGGGAGTGACCTGGAGCAGGACACTGGGCACATCACCTGCCTTACCAGCTCTGGTCTCAGTACCTGTGAGCAGTGGAGGTCAGAGGAGGTGGCAGTTGCTTTGACAAAGCTGCCATGTCAGATGGCATTTTCTATTGGTCCCAGGGAGAACTCAGAAAAGGCTAACCCAGATTTGGACTCTGGGTTTTTGCAGGCAGAATGAAATTTCCAAGCCATCTGAATCAAAATGGTAACCACAGCCCCACAAGCGGGTATCTGGGGTACTTGTCTGAAGCTCAGATGTTGCTCCTCTTGGATATTTAACGTTTTACTGAGAAGTCTTTGTCTCTTTGCCCTCACACCTGGCACCTCGCCCGCACCTGTTTCACTTGGGCGAATCCACTCCTGTCTCAAGCTCACCACATCATCATGGCAAAAATATAAGTTGCTTTCAAATCTTATAAAGAGATCAGAGTCATGAACTGTGTGGGCAGTTAAATTTTTTAAAATGTTGAGTTTATTATATTTCTTCTTTCTTTTTCTTTTTGGTACTGGGTATTGAATTCAATGGCATTCTGACTCTGAGCCACACCCCCTAGTCCCTTTTTTATTTTTTTATTTTGAAACAGGGTCTCACTAAGCTTCTGAACTTCTCGCTAGTTGCTGAGGCTGGCCTGGAACCTGTGATCCTCCTGTCTCAGCCTCCTGAGTACTGGGATTACAGATACCACGGTACCTAGCTAAATTTATTATATTTCAATATACTTAAAAATGGATCCCCTTCCAAACTATCTTTACAGGTGGTATCCCTCTAAACAAGAGAAATATAAATCTCTTTCTAGTTCCTCCACCCTCTAATTACTTTTTAGAACAACATAATTTGAGCACTGGAAGTAACCTTGGCAACCATCAACCATAGACCCCTCATTTCTAGACGGAGAAGAAAAGGGCAGAGAAGAGAGGTGGCTCACCTGAAAGCCCCACACCAAACCTCACATGCAGTTCATTTCATCCTAACAACACCAGGAGACAAGTAATGACCTTCCTCTGATTTTTCATATGAGATTTCTGAGGCACAGAGAGGTCAGTGAACTTGTTGAGATCACACAGCCTGTAGAGTCAGTTGAGCCTGAGGCCCACGGTGCTGAATTCTCTCTTGATAAATAATTTTTCTTACTAATCTGCTTTGGAAATATTGGCGAGAATTTTTGCATCCTGCACCTTGACTTCACCTGATTTGCTATACACTGAGACATAGGAATTCAAAATACTTTTGCTTTCAGGAGAGCCTGAAATAAACCGTCAATTTCCATCCCTAATTTCTATGCTGAAATCTAGAGAAAGGGGAATAATAACGCCCTTTTGTACACAGCGTAAGTTGGCTTGAATATGTTTTAGTATTACCCGGGCCCAGGTTCTCTGGTCCTGTCGAGTTCCCACCCTCAACACTGCTGGGAGAAATATTGGATTTCACATTCACGAGGCACAAGCTGCTGCCCGGATCAGCTGTAATCACTCAAATCCCGCTCGGGGCCTCCATGAGCAGTCTTTCAGCCCAGAAGCACTTGTTTTATGAGTGGCCAACTGCAGCTCCTGCTCTGAGCCGGGAACCTCGAGGGGACCATTGCTCACCTTGTTCAAGGCACCGAGGTTTCCCAAGGTCCACAGCAGGTGGGGTGGGGGGAAGCAGACGCCCCTCCCTGAGCAGATACCCAGAGCCTTATCAGGCAATGACCTGCCTAGCCATCCTGAGAGTGCTCCTGATGGCTGGTCTCCCCTCACACAAACACGTGCTTCTGAGTCTGTGGCTCATCCCATAGTTGCCCAGCCGCGGGCCTGCCTCCTCCCACTCTGCACGGCTGCATCTGCTTTGCTGTTGCAAACAATTCTGCAAAGGACCTCAGGACAGCCACAGGTCCCCCTGAGCGCCCTGCTTCCAGGGAGGGCCCTCACTAGACTGCCACAGCCATCTTGAGGATGCCTAGCAAAGGGCAGGTGCTGCTGCTGTGGTGGCAGCTTCAGGTACAGCATGCACAGGACCCTGAAAGGGCACGGGCGCTGGGGCCACTCAGAGCTGATGCCACTAGCGAGTGTCTGCAGATCACCTCCAACAAAGAACCAGAGCCCTCAGCAAATATTGACTGAGCGCCAGGTGTGCGCCATACATGGGGACACAGGTACGCACCATGTGGACCAGTCCTGAACTCACAGGCTGAACATCAACTGGGAGTTCAGAGAAATGGGGTGCGTGAGGTCATGGCCTCTCTGGACCTCAGGTTCTTTATCTAGGTCCCAGCCAGGACAGACTTAACTCACTGTTTAGCCGGCTTCTAACTTCACCCACTTTATTCCCCTAGTCCAAGGTGACGTCGGTACACCTCTTTTGGTCTGTCTTCCTTTTCCCTCTAACTTCCAACTATCAAAAAATACCAATTAGTTCTTAGTATGTTTCAACAAGTCTGTGAGAACAGAAAGGGCTGGGAGCAGGTCGCTCCTTGATCTAACCCTCCCTGAACCCCTGCTACAAAAGTCACTGTCACAGAGTGTGGCCACAGGATTCCATTCTCTGCGGCCCCACAGAATGAGCATATCAGTCACCCTTGATGAAACTTTCCTTCCCTTGGCCTCTTCCCTTTCAGTGTGCTCTGCCTTCCTTCACTGTGTGGAACAGGGAGCTTATTACATGTCAACGGTATCAGAAAAGGCCAAGCAGCATTGTCTTCTGCATTCCCGGAGCGAGGGAGAGTGTGGGCTGTGGCTTCAGTTCTTACCGTAGTCCGTGTTCTCAGGTTCCCAGCAGTTTGAAGGCCAGAAGTAAGGAGCCTGAAAAGGAGCACAGGTGTCAGGACCCAGCGGCACCTACCCTCGCCTCCCCTGCACCCAGCGAGCCCCTGTCTTGTGGCAGGCTCTTTCCCCATCTCCTTCCTGACCTCATGACCTCTCACCTTCTAAAGGTGCCACCTCCTGGTACCATTACCACACCCAGCTGCTGCCTGTTCTTGAACACAACTGGCGCCTGTCAACATTTTCTTCTAGGTGTTGAGAAATGACATCCATGGTAAGCAGAATAAAAGCAAAAGTGGGATGTTTGGTTTATGGGGAAAAATCCCACCCGAAACATCAGGGTGGCAGCTTGAGTTCTTTCTTCCCCCTTAATCCCTCTGAAGAAGTCTGCTCACAAACCTTGTTCTGTTCAGACCTTGGCACAATCGCTTCTCCTCTGCCCCAATTTCTGCTGGGGCAGGGTCTGGGAGAAGGGGTGTAAAATGGGTGGGAAGGACGGTTAGGTGGTAAACAGAGACTTTGCTCCAGTATGAGGTAGTAGAGAGGTCAAGGACTGCCATCCCACTCCTAGGCTCAAATCGAGGCAGCTGCCTAGATTTCCGAGAAGGAAATCCCCATCAATTCTCTGAGCGCTTCACCTTTTCCATCTATAAAATGGGTGGTATTTATCCCTCCAAAAGTTCATTCTTCAGAATAAATGAGGAAACAGTGCAGTTTCTCCTATGGTCTGAATGTTTGTGTCCTCCCTAAATTGACATATGTTGGAATCCTAACCCCCATGGTGATGGTACCAGGAGGTGGCACCTTTAAAAGGTGAGAGGTCATGAGGTGGAGTCCTCCTGAGTAGGACTAGTGCCCTCGTAAAATAAGTCTGAAAGAGACACCCTGTCCCTTTTACCCTAGGAGGATGCACCTACAGGGTGCCTTCTATGAAACAAGAGAACAGGCCCTCGTCCAACACAGAAGCTGCTGGAACCTTGACCTTGAACTTCCCAGCTTCGGGGACTGTGACAAACACATTTCTGGTGTCTATATGCAAACCACCTGGCTTATGGAATTCTGTGATAGGATCCCACAGGGGCTTAGACAGTCCCCCCTAAATAGGAGGCTCTTCATAAGGGCCTTCTGCTGTTATTTAAGTGGGTCAACCAATGGCCCAGATACCAATTCTCTTGACTTTCCCAGTGCTGGTGAGGGTGAGGGCGTTCCCTTTAAGTACCCTATGTCTTCTAGGTAGCTGCAATCTGAGACCGGATGGTGCTAGCCAGGAATGGTTCTGCAGGAGGAGGAGCCAGCAGGCCTACCTGGAAACGATAAAAGGTCCCATCATCCTTCATGCTGAGAACGTGGTCTGAGATTGGAAAGATGTAGCCCTGGGCAGCTATCAGGCTTCCCAAGTGTATTGCTTCAACTGCAGAGAGAGACAGAATTAGGAGGCGGGTTATTTAGCCAAAACCCACGCTGGGAGAATGGGAAGGTGACAAGGAGTAAATGTCATCACCCGCAGTGGCTGCAGGTGGGGGGATGCCAACAGGTGGGAAGGGCTGTCATGAGTCTGGGGCTCCTCTGGATTCCAGCTAAACCTCCCATCCCCAAGACCTTCCAGAAGTAACCAGGCCTAGATGCATGGTTCAGAGGATGAGCTTTGGCATAGATAAACTTGGATTTAATTAAGTGAGATATTTCACATAAAGTGCTGAGCAGTGTCTGGTACAAATACTCAATTGGTGCTGGCAGCCCTGATTCATGGTTTCAGTTTCATCATTCTCAGCAGCGAGGAAGCGGCCTGGCTGCCCGTAAAGACTCTGGGCTCCCCTCTTGTTCCCCAATGTGGCGCCCCATCCGCGGGAAGAGTGCTTCCCCTTCTCAATGGACACAGGGTAAACACTCACTTCCTTAGAATATTGGAAGTAGCACAATGGGATTGGCAGAGACACAGGAAGGCCAAACTGAAAGAGATATTTATATTTTTTGCCACGATTGACTTGTTGCTTTATTACTTTTACACCAACTATAAATGGATTCATATTAATAATGAATAATTTATATTCTATCCTGAGCAGAGCTAAGAAAAAAACAAAACAAAACAAAACTCTGAATGCTCCTATGAGATCTAAAGATTTATCCACAATCCTCAATCTTTCATTGGCTAAAAACTAATTTTTGGACATGAACATTATTGACATGTTCAGGGAGGCTCTAGCAATTCATAAGCTCCGAGTTTTAAAAAGTGATTAGCTTGGGCTTTACATATAAACTTTTCAAGAGGTTGAAAATAATCCAAATGTTGTGCTTATTCAGAATCACCTGTTCTCCTCTGGAAGAAGGGTATGCTTGTAACTGGTGGGACCAGAATAAATGGGGTGTCCTTTCACTTGCCTAGGAATGACCAATTTGCTCTCTACATTCCAAACAGTTGTCCCTTGGCATCTGTGAGCAATTGGTCCCAGGACCCCTGAGGATGCTCAAGTTCCTTATATAAGATGGTGTAGGACTTGCATATAACCTATGCACAGCCGTCTGTATGCTTTAAATCACCTCTAGCTTACCTATCACGCCTAATACAATGTAAATGCAATGCAAGTATTTGTTCTACTGTGCTGTCTAGGGCGTAGTGGCAAGAAAAAAGTCTGTACATGTTTAGTACAGATGATTATTTTTCCTTGAATATTCCCAGTCCAAGTTTGGCCGGATCCATGTCTACAGACCTGCAGACATGGAGGGCCAATTGGATGCTTGAAGAATCGGGTCCAGCAAGAAGGGAACTTTCTTCATCTGCAGCTGCTCTTTACCCAGGGACAGAAAAACAAGATCCAGTACCAAGAGGACTTTCATGTCACCAATATTGGAACTAAAATGCCTCATTCCTTGAGTAAAAACATTTACTTACAAGTTTTACAAATGGGAATAAAGATAGGAAGGGCAGATATTGGATATACCTGGCTTTCCCAGGTCTTGATTGGCCTCACCTGTGCCCTGCCAAACTGTTCCCAGCTCCTTCTAGTCAGGTACTTCTCAAGCCAGTCCTAACATCCTGACATCCTCCCAAGTGCACCTGAGCAATTAGACCTTCATAGATATGACCTTCATCAATTGGGACTTTTCACAGACGCTTTTTATGCCAGACCCAGAGAATTCGTACCTATTAATGGCCTGGCTAGAGTAATAATAATAATAATAATAATAATAATAATAATAATAATAGCCAGAGATGCAATGATTATTACAAAAGGATAAAGAAATCAGTCCTCTTAGAAAAGACTACCACGAGGAACCAGGCTCCTTAGTTTAGCATCATAATAAAAAGAATCATTGATTTCAAATAAATATACCTAAACTGATGGAGTGTATCCAGTCCAGGTTTCCCGAGTGGACAATCACCTGTCTAGATTGCATAAGGGAAACCATAGGGTATTGATTTGGGCTCTATTATTTAAAAGAATTAGCACTTGTAGTTTTTCCCCCCACCTATGAACTAAGAACTTGACTAGAATTAGGAAATTTTTGCTCATTGTGAGTGGCCATTAACTAAGGTAGTGAAGAGTCTAGGATCATTTCCACAAATGACCGCTTTTCTGGCACTCAGATTTCTAACACCTATATTTAATTGAACTGTTTGCAGATTATATTGTTTCATAGTTGACAGCAGATGAGGAATGTCAGGTTGACATACAAGAATACTGAGCTGACATAGGGATCCCAGCAAGGAATCACATCTGAAGATCAGACACCTAGGGTAGGCACTTGAAAAAGATCCTCAGAACACATGGTGGTTGAGGGGCCATTTACACTGGGCAAATAGGTCTAATCACCCTCAATATCCATCAAAAACATCAGAGTGGGTCTTTATAAATGTGACTTTTGGGTATCAAGACTATCCAGTTATGAAAGACAAAAGAATATATGATAAATTCAGAAAAAAAATTAACTAAGGGCACCTGGATAATTAGTATTACTTATCTACATTTTTTCATTTATCTGGAGCCCTCCCCGAGCTTCCTAATTATGCTTTGAAAATAAATTTTCCTGCTTGTTTTCTGGTAGGAGGACAGATTCGGAAACTGTCTCGTTGGCTGGGGTTTTGTTGATGTTTTTCTGGTAGGGTTTTCCTAATTGAAATGCACAATTAGAGTTGAAAAAAACATCATTCCTTCACTTCTCTCACAGATGCAGAAAACAGAAGGAGTCTTAGCAAATAATTAAACATCTTAATTGTGGATCAGGCAATCTCATTTTAAGAGCTGGCTCTAGAAAGCTGTTCAGTGACAGTGTTACAACTTATCTTTAATTGCTGCGGCTAACAAGAATTCATCTCATTTCACATGCTATTGTATTGAGCTCTTTGGTATTCTCAATAGTTGCTCATTTCCTCAAAGGTTGATTTAAATTTGAAGATAGATATTCAGTGGAGGAAATGAATTAATTTTATTTGTAAATAGAGTGATTCCACACCTTGGAATTGACATATTGATAAGCCTGGTCCTCAGAACAGTAGGAGAACCCAGTTTGCAAGTTGGTGAAGGGATGCATACTGATACCAGGGGTCAAAGGTGAAATACCTGGGTCCTCAATGGAAAGGTTCTTCATAAGCCACTGCACAATGTCAGTACCTGAAACGACAAAGCAGTTTCAACTGAAGACCTCATGGGTGGTTAGCCACGTGGCAGAAGAAATACGTATCCCCTAAGAGAATCCCAGTTCCGATCAGCATATAGACTGAGAGGTGCACTATATTGACACATTTTAATTCTTAACCCTTTCCATCCATTGACACTTTTTCATAGTTATATTATTTTTAAAAATTCCCTTCTGATGACTCCAGTTATATCCACATTTCTAGGGAGCAATTATTGGGGACTTCCTGGGAATAAAGGTTTTAATGACTTCCTACAGACAAGAGAGGTAACTCTCTAACATACAAGGAGGACTCGTTAGCTCCCTACCTTTGCCGAACACATAGGTGACCTCACAGGTTCTGGAAAAATTCACCTCTTCTGGCATGGGCCCATTCTGAACCAATGTATCCTTGTGTCTGGGGTGGAAATTTCTATGTGTTCAACCAAACTTTTTTCTACCACTGGGCCTCAGCTAGATGACATTTCCAGATTCTCCTGAAGTTGGGTGTAGACCAAGTTTTGTCAATGGAAAGTAAATAAAAATGACATATGCCACTTCCAGACCTGGACCATAAAACTCCTACATAGCACTCTATGTCTCCACACCCTTTCCTTCTTTCCCCCAGCCAATTGATGGAGAGACCTCCGAGATTCTGACAGAAGGCAGAGCCACAATATGGAAGGAGCCATGGCTCCAACAATGAAAATCAATGCCCAGTTGAGGCTCTTGTTTGGTAAGCCCCTGAAATTTGTTCATCTATTATGGCAGCTTGAGTTATCTAACTACTATAAAATCTTGAGGCAGCAAGGACTTTTAAAGCTTATCTACTCCAACCCTAGCCAATTCATTACCCCATTCACAAAGCCCTGGATAATAGATGCTATAACCTGCATTTAGAAAAACTTAGTACCTGGGAACTCACAAATTCCCCATTAGCTTGTCCAGCTAAATGGGCCTCAATTTCTCTGAGTGGAGAGTTGCTCCTCTCTTAGGCTTTACTCTCTGGCGAGAGAGAAACAAACCCAAACCCAGACCTTATCACTCTGTGAGAAGTCATTGAGGTATGTGGACAGTCCTTCCCATAAACCTTCAATGTTTTACTCCAGGTGAAACCTGCCTGGATCCCTCAGTAGTTCCCTCACATGACATGACCTGGAGCTTCTCACCATCTTGGTCACAATCCTTTAAATATGTTGCCTTTTGTTTTCTTTCCTCCAGAAATGTGTCACCTATAACCCATGTCCTAAGAGCAGCACAGCTCACACGGTAGGGGAAGAATCCAATTTTCTGGAAGGTTCTGAATGTTTAATGAGTGTACCTTCTGAAGCTTAGCTTAATCTCTCTAGCCTGTCCATTAAGTAATATATCAGGAACTGCACATAGGCAAACTACTCAGTTGAACAGAAATAATCACTGTTTGTCTTGAGATTTGCTGAGCTGAGTAAAATTTTGTGACTAGGAGATTAGGACAGATATAAGCTGGGCATGGTGGCACATACCTGTAATCCCAGTACTTGGGAGGCTGAAATAGGAGGATCATAGGTATGAAACCAGCCTCAATAACTTAGTGAGGCTTTCAGCAGCTTTGTGAGACCCTGTTTCCAAATAAAAAATAAAAATAGTGCAGGGGGTGTGGCCCAGAGGTAGAATGCTCCTAGGTTCAATCCCCAGCACCACCAAAACAAAACAAAACAAAACCCCAAAAGTGCTTCAGTCAGGTATGGAGGTCCATGCCTGTAATCCAGTACTTGGGAGTCTGAGACAGAAGGATCATACGTTCATAGTTTATGATAAGTTTCAAAATAAATAAAAAAGAGATCCTCTTTAAAAAAAAAATTCTAAAAATAGGCCTGGAGGTATAGCTCAGAGGTACCATGCCCCTGGGTTCAATCTCTAGGAATACACACACACACACACACACACACACACACACACACATCAGATGTGCAACATCTAACCATGAGCTCAAAACCTTCACCCACTGTGAGAAGGTGCCCACCGTCTGTGAACACAAACCACCTGCCTCTATAAACTGCTCCTAACTCAGCTTCCTGGAAAGGTAGATTTTGGACCTACAGGTTTTCTGTCAGCTGGCTTCTCAAAGTCTCCTTCCTTGCCCTAACACTTGGTCTCTCAACCTAATTGGCCTGTTGGGTGGCAAGCAGATAGACGTTGGTCCTGTAACTGTTTGTCACCCAAAGGCCTCTCTGGACAGTGAGCAGATCATTGGTGGTAGCTTTGTCATCTCAAGATGGACTATTGGATGGAAAACAGCCCGGAAGGGGCGACATTTCCAGATGCCTGAGTCCTGCCCTGGGTCTAGGGAGGCCTTGGTGCAGGGGAGATGGTCTTCTGCAGCTCTCCTGGGCTGGACTCCCAGCTGGACCCCTAGAGATCCAGCAGAGGAGTTGAATGAGCATTGCTCTAGTCCTAGAAACCAAATTTCTCTGAAATTTGACTGGTGGTCAGAAGTGGAACCAGTACAGGCTGGAGAGTCTGCACCCTTTGTTTCTGTCTAGCCCTGTGGAAGAAGAAGCAACTGTGCACACAGTTGGGCTGCCAGGGCTCCATCCTGCTCCACCGGGGCTCCCCCCGGGTGCAGCCTCCACTCGCGTGGCCTTATGACTTCCTGGCATTTCAACCCCGAAAGCGGGATTTCTAAGCTGCTCCCCACTCTCACTCCTGAGGGTGTCTATGAGCTGAATTTTGGATCAAAACCACTCCTATTCATCCACACTCTTTGACACACACACACACACACACACACACACACACACACACACACACACACGCACACACAGAGAGAGAGAGAGAGAGAGAGAGAGAGAGAGAGAGAGAGAGAGAGAGAATATCACTTCCTCCAAATTGCACAAGTTCAACATTTGTCCAGAGGAAATGAAGAACAAAGCAGAAATCAAATAAGAACTGTAATCCCAAGCTGGGGGTGGGGGCGAGACTCTAACCTGTTTTTTCCTCAAAAGAAAAATAGTTCTTTTTCTGTGGGTTGCCTAGAAACTGCGAGGTTTCCAGCATCCCTCCAGCGCTCCCCGGGGCCGGCGGATTATCTTTCTGCTGAGCTTGCCCGAACCATTATTTATCACCTGCCAAGATTGATTACTCACCCTGGGACAATGACAGCCCTTCCTTTCCCCTGTTAATTACTGTCATCATTAATATCCATGTCACTAATTAGTATTCATTCACATTGAAACTCCTTCCTTGGTATCATATCCGCTCCCCCTCTGCCCCCAACCCCGGCCTCTGGCACCATTGTCTGGTTTCTACCCGCTTTCGGTGTTATGCACTTGGTCTCTGACCTAATTGTTCTCCCCAGTCCACCAGGCTCCAGTCTGTGTTCACAGAGCTAAAGTATCACACTTAAGCACTTCTTTTTTTGTAGAGAAGGGAACGTCACAAAAGCCCTCTTCCGCTTCTCCCTTGCACTGTGGGGACCACAGAACTGGATTTCTTATCCCTGGTGCAGTCACCATGACAGTCGCTGCCTCATCTGGGGACTGGGGTGACTCATAGGGCCAGGCGAAGGCCAGGCTGCTCTCCATGGCTGTCCTGGGCCGCCACACTCCGTCTGCAGTGGCGTCCACTCCACCACCATTCTTACGCGCTGTGGGCACTGGCTGGTGGACAATTCCTAGGGACAGGTGGACATTCTCCCTCTTAAGGATGTGGAATATTTCAGGCTTCCTTGACCTGATCCAGGAGTGACCAACCTCTAGCCTCGTGGCAGGAAGTGAGCCAGTTGTGTGTTCAGCCCCAGGAACAAGTAAGGAAGGTAAACCTATCACAATATTATGTCTGTTAAAAGACCTACAATTACCACACCATAAAATCAGGTAAGAATAGTACAAATAACCAGTAGGAGAAAGCCTTTTTCCTTTCCTTTTTGCTCTTTCCTTTCTTCCTACATTTCCCCCATCCCACACCAACCCCCAATCATACTTTGCTTCTTGTTCTAAAAAGAATTTGAAGCAGAGTTTTTTCCTGTTCTATCTAAAATTAATTGTTGGCCTTTGCTAGGATTGTTGGCTTTTGTATCTTACCTTAGTCAGACTGCCGTGATGAGCTCTTAAAGACAGCGTAACACCATAACGATGTACTATATACTATAGTGTGCAGAAGAGCTATCTTTTATTCCCAATGGTCCTAAAACACATGTTTGAAAGTTGTATTTTTGAAGCTAATTTACTGAAATATATTCCAGGGATATCCATCAAATACACCAGAGGGCACGCAAACTACCTTTCCAATGCACCTGTGTTTTATTAGTAGATTTAAGTATATATTTATTATATGCAGTTATACATTGTGCTTCTATATGTGTCTATGTATGTATGTCAATCCTATCACTTATGAATAATCATGTTTACCAAAGAGCTATAAACCTAAAAGTCCTCTAACAAGGAGTTGAATAAATTATGGCTCATTCATGCAATAAATATTTCTTAAACATCTATTGTATTAAGTGGAAAAGCATATTAAGAACAGTATATATTGCAAAATGACATTTTTTACAACAGAAAAATATTTACATGTATCTCCTATTAATTATGTAATTATAACTATATACAGAATCGAAGAAGAAAAGTTTCTGGGATCATGTTTAAATTGTTAAACTTTAGGTTTCTTGTTAAAGGGGAGACATCAAATTATGAGAAATTTAAACTTTTAAAAAATTTATGTATTATTTGAGGTTCATAGAACATTCATGTAATATGTTGTGCTAAGAAAAATACTTTTTTATTTTAAAGAGTAGAGAGGGAAGGACTGGCCAAAGTGGAGAGAGTGCTGGAAATTTGACTGGCCTCCCTACTCAGGGCCAGGATATTTTCTTGAGGGGTGAGCAGAGGGAGGCTCCCTCATGATGCAGGATCATGGGCCTTGAGCTGGTCCCTCTCTCTGGCTATCTGCTATCCTGGTAGACTCCTGTGGATTCTAATGGGGCTGTTTGCCCAGAATTGGACCATGGCTGACTACTTGCAACCCATGTGTTTGTTTACTTATTTCCCTGAATAGACTAAGACTCCGCGATCTCTAAACCATTTGGTAAGATCTTCCAGTATTTAAGGGGATTCTGTTTATTGTTTAGGGGAGAACCTTATAAAATTCTAGGTTTTTTTCTCAGATGTTTTAAGGTCCTCCAAAGACATGGCATTTCATAGGAATAACTTCCTCCCACTAATAAGTCAGAACCCAAGGAGATACTGGTGTGAAACGCTTCCCCATTCTTCCCAAAGGAGTGGATCAATATGAGCCCAAATCAGATTGTGCAAAGTCAACAAAAGACTAATTATAATCATCTGCAAATTTCAAGTTACCGGAAAACTTGGTAGTTTATATATCATAATACTGACAATTGAAACAATTGATGAGCTAAGTATCAGTCCTCACCATTTCCTCCGAGTAAAATGTTTCTGGATCCCAAAGAAAGAGGTGATGGTGTCTGCTGTGAGTGAGCTCACCTGCTCCTCAGTCAGGTTCATGACTCCATCTGCCTGTGGATTTTCACATATCTGTCAAGGTCTCTGCAGCACCCCCTAGAGGATGGGGCAACTTACTGCCCCTGTTCACCACATGAGTGTCTTGTACAGACTGATGCTTAGGAGAGAAAGGGACATTTCCTGAGTGTCCAGTGTGTGCCATGTCAGAGATGGGCATTTGACCTCATTATCACAAATCATGTTAATAATAATTACATAAAATATGATCATTATCATAGCTATTTAAAGATTAGACCCAGAGAGGCCCAAGGCCACACACCTAGTAGAGCCAGGGTTCAGATTCTGATTATTTTTCTGACATGGAGACATTAATTTAGTGACAATAATAATTACTACTATTATTAACTATTGAACTAATACTTTATTGAGTATTTTCTGCATTCTAGGCTTTGGAATGATCTTACTATGATAATTCTACAATGTAAATAGATTGTTATTATTTACATTTTGCAGATAAAAGGAAGGATTTTCTTTTTCTTTTGGGGGTTATTTAAAAAAATTTTAAGTACTTTAATCAGTGCATTGTAATATTACAGCATAGTGAGATACAAAGGGATACGTTCATGCATGCACATATCACTTGATGTATTTTCCTCCACATCTCCCTACTCTCTTCCCTCCCCATACATGTAGTGAGATTGGTGATAATACCTTCATGTATGGACGTAGCATTATTTGAACTGTTTCCTTCCTCAATTCTCCTTTTCCCTTCCCTGCCTCCCACTCCTAATCCCCTTCCACTCTTCTACTAGTCTTTCTTCTCATTTATCTGAAGTCTCCTGTGTTTCCTATTTTCTTTCTAGCTTCTGCATATGAGAGAAAACATATGACCCTTGACTTTCTAAGACTGGCTGATCTCACTTAGCAGAATATCCTCTTGTTCCATCCATTTTGAAAGGAAGGCTAAGCCGGGCGTGGTGGCGCACGCTTGTAATCCCAGCATTCGGGAGGCTGAGTCCGGAGGATCCGGGTTCGCGGCCAGCCTCAGCTACCTAGTGAGGCACTCCGCAACTTAGTGAGACTCGGTTTCAAAATAAAGAATAAAAAGTAGGGCTGGGGGTGTAGCTCGGAGGTAGAATGCCCCTGAGTTCAATCCCCAGTACCAAAAAAAAAAAAAAAAAAAAAAAAAAAAGAAAGGAAGGCTATTCTAAGTAGGGCCGTATTTATAGTTTTGGACCATTCTTTTATGTTTTAGTTTTAAGAAAAAAACAATAAAAAATGCAACAATCAGTCAGCAAAGAAAGTGTAAATAAAGAGGAATGTTGAACTGACATTTGGAGAATAGGCATAATTAATCTCTGGCAGAAAGAAAGAAAGGGAGCCGAGCGTGGTGGCGCACGCTTGTAATCCCAGCATTCGAGAGGCTGAGACCGGAGGATCCGGGTTCGCGGCCAGCCTCAGCTACCTAGTGAGGCACTCCACAACTTAGTGAGACCCAGTTTCAAAATAAAGAATAAAAACTAGGGCTGGGGGTATAGCTTGGAGGTAGAATGCCCCTGAGCTCAATCCCCAGTACCACAAAAAAAAAAAAAAAAAAAAAAGAAAGAAAGGGAAGGTGAGAGAAGGAAAGAATAAAGAAAGAAAGAAGGAAAGAAAGGGAGAAAGAGAGAGAACAAGATAAAGAAAGGAAGGTGGGAGAGATAGTAAAGTAAAGCTTAGTGTCATTTTTTAGCAGTATTGTTTGGTCAGTGGGGCTTGAGTTTTTCCAAGGCATGATAAATTTCAGCCTTACTTACCACACAGATGAAGCAAGAATACAGTGTGATTATAAAGTCATAATCAATAGACTTGAATGTGACTCAGGGTCACACTCAAAGCAGGGCTCTGGGAAGGTCCCTGCACCGACATCTACTCCAATGCATATGTCAACTGGGAGAAGCACCTATACCTATGTACAGGATAAAACAAGATCAGGTATACAAAACCCTCTTCACAGCACCTGGCTCCTGACTTTGCTGAGATGGCCTGTTTGTTCACAGACCACCTACCTGCTCTGTGCCTTCATTTTGTCATAGGAAGAGAGGACAGTAATAACGGGACCTGCCAGGGAGGCTGTGAAGGTAGAAAGCCAAGCAGGTGCCTCACCCCAGTGCAGTTCAGTTGAACGGTCGTCAGGACTGCCATAAGGAAGTATCACAAATGGTGACTCAAGCAACAGAAATTTACTTTCTCACAGCTGGGGAGGCAGGATGTCTGCGATGAACATGCCAACAGTGCTGACTCCTTTTGAGGACTGTGAGGAACAATTTGTCCGTGCCGCTCCCCTGATAGTACTCAGGCAGAATGTGGTGTTCTTGGCCTAGAGAAGCATCACTCCAATTTCTGCCTTTGTCTTTAAAAGGCATCCCTCCTATGTGCACATCTCTTTGTCCACATTTTCTCTTTTTATAAGGATACCAGTCATGTTGGATTAAGTCCCACCCTCACTACCTCATCTTGACTAATTATATCTGCAACGACTGTATTTCCAAATACAGCCACATTCTGAAGCTCTGGGGAATGGAACCTCAACATATGAATTTTGGGGAAGACACGATTTAATCCCTAACACCCACTGAATGATAGCTCTGAGGGCTGCACTAGACAGTTCCATCACTAGCAAAACCCACACAGCACAGGGCTGGGGTTTAATAAATGCTTATTCATCAATAGTTGTACTCATGTATACATCATATAATGCAATTCACTCACATGTGTATATTTTTTCTTTCTTTTAATCTGTGGCCCATGAGAAACGTCATCACAAAGCAACATCAGATCTCAGAAGGGCATTTTATAAACATTGTTTTAGATGAAAAGGTTAGAGTTTTCCTTCCATCCATTGATGGAGTTCTCTCTCAAAGTCACATCTTTTCTTTTTTAAAAATAAAATCACATCTTTTCTTATAAAAAGAAATATTAACAAATCAATTCTTTTAAAAGTATCAGGTAGCAATTCAAAGCCTTCTCCCTGTCCGTAGGAAACACTGGCTGGCACCTGGAAGAGGACAGTGGAGCTAAAGGTCAAGAAGGAAAGTTCAGTTGCTAACTCTGCCTCTGGGCAGCAGGACACTGGTCCCCACCTCTCCGGCCTGTCCCCTCCCACCCACTTGCTTCCAGACTGCAGGTAAATGCTGTCCACTCTGGCTTTGGTCCGATGCGTGATTTTCCTTTCTTAACAGGAAGGCCTCTGGGTCATTCTGACTTGGTTTTAAACAGGTTGGAGGAATTAAACCCAGACACACCAATTACGATTTCTGGCCTCGCAATACCCAGACCTCCCGCCATATGCAGTCTTAACCAGGATCTACCAGGGCCACCTCCCTGGAGTCCTGCAATCCTGCTTGCTGGACCCCATGAGTATGTGACAGCTGCACCCCTCAGCAACCCCCTGCTCACACAGCAGGAAAGACAATCAGCTGTGGGGACCCCCAGCCCACCCTCCCCCACTCAGACTCTGCCTCCCCATTCTCTGAAATTTAAAGCTTCCTTGTGCATTATGAAAAATAATAGGGGCAGGAGACCAGGCGAGGTTATTACCAACTCATAAATCAACCCAGAGGCTCTGAGGGCTGTGGCGAGGTGTCTGAGATGGGCTCTCCTGGTTTGTTATCTCACCCGAGCCCCCACGATTGATTCATAACCTCATAACCCTCCTGCGCCCGAATCCCAAGTCTTATATCTAATTGTCAGCAGCTGAGTACATGATTTGCAAGAGGATGTGGGCAGCGGCAGACGTGGGGGTGGAGGAGAGATTAGTTTTGTCAATCAAAAGCGTCCAGGGTGAGACGGAGAGCGCGCAGGATTTAGCTCACAATCTGCTTATTAAAGGGAAGGCCAGCCATGGCTACATTGATTAGGCCTCCATGCAGGGAAAAGGAGGCTCATGGCCTCTGTGGGTGTGGCTTCTGCTCCCTGAGGGCAGCTGCGGCTGATGTCTGCCTTCTCCTAAAAGGCAGAAATGGAAAATAAATAAGCAGAGCTGCTTTGGGGTAGAAGTGACCGAATACCAAGTGCACAGGCGCCCCCATCAGAATGCACCATGGATGTTCTCAGGGCCGCTGAGTGTCCCTGGGGGGCCTGGAGGGGACCTGGTGGCTGGAGCTGCTGCTGCCTTTCAGTGGTGTCAAATGGTCATCTCACTTGTGCAGATTTGAATCTGAAAAGTGGTTCATGAACATATGACGTTTAGATCAGGCTGGGGAGGCGAAGGCTTTCTTGAGGGAGCAGGAGAGGAGAGTCATGAGTATCCTCCTAGACATCAGGCTGTGGAAGGCAGTGGCTCAGCCAGAACCTCATCTGCCCAGCCACGCTGTTAGAGCAATATGGCTGATAACACTTCTGCAGCATACTCCGAGGCTTCAAGCGTGCAACACGCTGGAGTCTGTCACCACCGTGGAACTAAAGAGGAGGCACAGCAAGGCGTGTGAGCTAGTCTGGTTCCAAGCATAGTGTGGACATGCAGGTTCTTGGGCAAAAATTTTATTGATGTTGCACTCTGAGCTCTGGTTATCCATCTGCAAAATGGGCCAGTCGTGGTATTTACCTCAGATGCTATTGTCTGAAGGCTAAATTGGTGAAATGTAGGTAAAGACACTTAGCATGGTCCCTGGCACTTACTTATTCTGTGTCAGTCAGCTTTCCATTGCTATGACAAAGTACCTGAGATAAACAACTTGGAGAAAGGATTGATTTTGTTTCATGGTTTCCGAGGTGTCAGTCCATGGTCAATTGGCTCTGTTGTTTGGGGGCCTCCGGTGAAACAGTATATGATGGTTGGTGTTTTAGTCAGCTTTTTTTGTCACTGTGACCGAAAACATCTGACAAGGACAATTTAGAGGAGGAAAGGTTTATTTGGCTCACAGTTTCAGAGATTTAGTTCATGGTTTTCCGGCTCCAAGGCAGAAACACCATGGCGGCCGGGAAGGGGGGGGGGGCAAACTGCTCAGCTCATGGTAACAGGAAGCAGGGGGAGAGAGAGCCAGGGACAGATAAGTCCTCAAGGCTGCACCCCTGGTGACCTCACTCCTCTAGTCACACCCAGTCAACACCCAGTACATCCATTCAAGGGATCAATCCCAAACTGGATTAATCCACTAATGAAGTCAGAACCCCGATCCAATTATTTTACCTCTGAACACTCCTGCATTGCCAACGTGTGGCCTTTTCTGGGGGACATTCCTTATCCAAACTGTAACATCAGGAGCCAGAAGCAGAGGGGGGAGGGGCTGGGGTCCTAGCGTCCTCCTCAAAGGCACACCCCCTCTCATCTCACTTTCTCCCATTAGCCTCCGCCTCCTCCTAATGCCATGGGCTGGCTCAAGCCTCCAGGGGACATTTAAGATTCAAACCTTGGTCACGGTGGTACAAGCCTGTAATCGCAGTTCCTGGGATACTGAGACAGGAGG
This sequence comes from Graphiurus murinus, assembly GCA_004027655.1. Taxonomy (NCBI): domain Eukaryota; kingdom Metazoa; phylum Chordata; class Mammalia; order Rodentia; family Gliridae; genus Graphiurus; species Graphiurus murinus. The sequence continues at coordinate 122,345 of PVLC010000635.1, read as the reverse complement.
ATCACAGATCTGAGGACAGTATCAGCAACTTAACGAGGGCCTCAGTAGCAATAGCAAGTCCCTGTTTCAAAGTAAAAAATAAAGTAGGGCTTGGGGTGTATCTTAGAGGTAGAATGCCCCTGGGTTCAATCCTCAGTACAAAAAAAAAAAAAGATTCAAACCAACCCTAGCACCCTTTTTCCTTTTTTACCTACTACTGATAACCTCTCCATCTGCTTGAGTTGGAACCTGCTTTGGAGCTGATCTCCTGATGGAGATTTTCTATTTATTTATTTATTTATTTATTTATTTATTTATTTATTTATTTATTTATTGTGGTACTGGGTATTGAACTCAGGGGTATTCTACCTCTGAGCTATACTCCTAGCCCTATTTTTTATTCTTTATTTTTGAAACAGGGTCTCACTAAGTTGCAGAGTGCCTCACTAGGTAGCTGAGGCTGGCCGCGAACCTGGATCCTCCGGACTCAGCCTCCCAAATGTTGGGATTACAAGCGTGTGGCACCACGCCCAGCTTTCAATTTATAATTTAGCTTTTTAAAAATTTCTCCCCACCCAGACCTGCATCTGGGCAGTTCAGAGACTGGCAGCTCAAGCTTCTCTGTTTCATTCAAAGAGGTGAGCTGGTCCTCCCAAAGTCAGCCTGCGGTCCTCCCTACCCACTCTCAGATCAACTTCCAGTCCTTGGGGCACAGCATCAGAAGAACCTAGAGACCCATCCTTCACCATGCCAGCCATAGCCCAGCCCTCAGCCTCCCTTCTGCCACAGGGACAGCCAAGAGGCCGGTGGCCTGGGTGTGAATCCAGCTTCACCCCCACCCCAGATCTGTGACCCTGGGGACCTGCCTGCCCTTTCCCAGCTTCAGTCTCTATAAGATAAGGTAAAAGCCCAATCTAAGAGGGTGACCACGAGCTGAAGCCTGTAAAAGGTTAAGCCCTGTCCCTCTCTGTGGTGTATAGCAAGTGTTTAGTAAATATTGACTTCATCATTATTATTATGACTATTATGACCAACAAGAACGTTTCCATTCATCTACCTGCAATGATGAAGTAGCCAGGGCTCGGTTCTAAACAAATGGCCGCACTGGAATGTCACCAGGGCCACAGGGGAGTCTTTGTGGGTGCTATGAGGCCACAGATAGGGCAATACGTAGTTCCAGTTGACCAGTGTCAGGAAAAGGTTCATGGAGAAGGGCACCCTTGGGGTCAGTGGAGACAGTAAGCAAATTGACTGGGTAGGGAGATGTTGGATATAGTCAAGGACTCCAACAGAGCTGCCCGCAGCATCTCACATTCATATCCAGGCCAAGGTGGGGTGAGCAGGCAGACCCCAAGAAAAAGAAGAGTCATAGGAGGGCAAGGTCACCAGCTGCTCTGGGGTCTCCTGCATGCACAGCAGTAGCCAGACTACAGGTTCAGTCCTGGGTGAAGCAGAAGGAGAAGAATCTTAGCAGCCACAGGGGTCCCCTGGGGTTATGGAGAGATGATCTCATGTTTCCCCACAAGGGGATGGGGGGCCTTTCCTCCATCTCAGCTCTCAAGCTGGGCCTCCTGGAGGCTGTGACACGGCCGGAGCAAACTCCTCCTCTAGGTTCTGCCCATGCAAACTGATGCTACACTGGGTCAGACACAGGACCAGGAGCCAGGGTGTCGGGCACTGCCAATCAGTGGCCCCTCCCCACCGCTGCTGGTCACTGTCTTGCTTCAGTGAGGGTCCTTGACCCAGAAAGGCTGGGTGTGCAGGACAGTGGCCTGTCACCATTGCTTCCCTTCCTTGCTAGCTTCCAGAGAGAGCTGGTGGCTTCGGGCTGCCTGTCACCTCTCCAGACCCCTGGAGCTGGGCAGTCTGAGGGCAGAGAGGCGTTGACACCCCTGGAACAGAAGCAGTGGTGGAGTGACAGTGATGGGAGCCAGTCAGAGGCCAGTGTGTTCCGACCCCGCTGAGGGCTGCACCAGGGCCCTGGGGACAGAAGTCAAGGCACTGCCCATGTGATTGGGCAGTGACCAAGCCATGCTGCGTACTGTCCCTGGCCTCTCCTCCCTCCCAAGATCCCTGATTCAATTTCTCCTTTGGCAGTTAGGTAAGGGATCCAGCTGACTCTGGAGGACTTGAGAGGAAGGAAGCCAGCCACTCGAGAGGGAATGAGCTTTCCAGGTCTTCCACGGCGGCCTCTGCATGAATCTCTCTGATTTCTGCAGGCCAGGCAATCAGAGAGGTAACAGGCCACCCGCGAGAGCAAGAGGGCGTGGCTGCCTTCGCTTTGTCTCCGTAACCTCTTGCTCCAGCCCTCCCTGCTCCCCAAGAGACAGAGAGACCTCCTCAGCTCCCCACATCTGTGCACAGTGACTTCCCATCGCCTGTGAACACAGATGCTCACACACGGTTATACCCACACTCATGCACAGATACAGCACATGCACAACTCCTGCATGTGACATGCATGCATTCACACCACACATGCATGTTCACATGTGCTCACGCACACACACATACAGGTGCAGCTCACGCATGCATACATGTTCATACCCTGTCACACACACACATGCACACATGCAACACACACCCAACTTACACATGCATACACAGTCATACCTAGTCAAACACGCATACACATCCAGTCACACACACATGCACACATGCAACTCACACACATTCACAACCAGTCTCACACATATACATAGATACAGCACATGCCCAAGTCACATATACATACACATACACACCCTGTCACATGGATATACACACACCCAACTCAAACACATGCACATTCACACTCTGTCACACACACATTCATACACAGATACAGCACACACACCAAGTTCTCTTTCACACACACACACACACACACACACACACACACACACTTATAGATGCAGCTCACACAACAATCATGCAAATTCCTAATTGCTTCTGTGATATATTCCCACCTCTAGAATCTTGAAAAATGACAAAAAGCAGTGCAGGTTAAGAACAGAGTTTGAGAAAAGAGCTGGTTTTGATCTGCTAGAACGCTAGAAGCTCAGGTCAAGCGCTGACACCACTCAGCTGCTCAGCACTGAGTCCACGCCTGCAGGGGTCTGGGCTGCCCGCCTACAGTTGTGGAGAAAGAGAAAGAAAGAGGGTCTGAGCTGCCAGGGAGGGGAGATGGACGGAACTCCTGAGCAAACTGTGTTTATTCAAGATGCTGAAGACATTTCCCCTCTCAAGCTTCTGGCCAATTTTGTCCTCTGTGGTTATGGGTTGGTCTTGGAGCAGAGGGGCAGAAGGTTGGGATCACAGATGGGAAAAAGACAGAATTAGAGAAACTCACCTGCTGTCATCACAAATAGGCACGCCCATCACAGAGAGCACCGTGAGGCCATGCTGGCAGGGCCCAAAGGCCGCCTTGGTGGGAGAGCATGAAGGAGCTGTGGATGAGGTCTGGGTGGGCTGAGGGGGGGCAATGGTTAGGAGGGGGGGTCCCAATGTCAGGCCCAGTGGGGCAGCAAGAGGGAGCAGTTGCAGGAACTCGGAGACTGGTCTCTGGTGGAGAAGGTGGTAGAGGGCAGCCATAGCCTTCTGTACAAGATCCTGGCTGAGGGAGGTCAAGCCAAGAATAAGCAGCATGATGTCCCTCCCTTATCCTGCGATCTGCTGGTGTCACCCGGCATGTGAGGAGGGTGGAGAGAGAGAAAGCACCAGACTTGGGGAAGGGCCAGCACCGATTACTCAGGCCGAGGCACAAAGGACAGGTGGCGTACTCAAAGGTAGAAAGTCCTTGGTTCATTTCCCAATACCAACAACACTGTTGCAGACACATAAATGACGTAGCACGCTTTGCTCCTGCAAAATGGGGTTTCCTGTGACATCCTGGTGATGCCAGAAGCATCCTTCACACCCACAAGGGCCTGGAGAGCTCACAAGGGCCCCCACGTACATCATTTCTCGTGCTGCCCTCTCCATGCACCTGAGCTCCCAGCAGACGCTCCTATTTTACAGCTGAGGAGGAGGCCAGGGCCTGGGAAGCCTACTGATGTCTTCACTCAGTTACTCACTCGACAAGACATTCATGAGCTCCTCCTGTGCTCAGTCGTGCTCTTTGTGCTGAAATGGTGAATGAGATGGTCATAGCTCTGCACTCTCCAAGCTCACCTTCTAATGGGGGGTGCGTGGGTTAGACAATTAACAGAAACCACACAGAGACAAGAAAAATGGCGCAATAGTGAAGCTAAGATGGGGCAACAGGGGAGAGGGCAACGGGGGGGGGGGTGCTACTGAGATCGAGCATGAGCAAGATGATGTTTACACGGAGACCAGAAGGAGACTATTGTGTGAATAGATGGAGGACCAGCATCCCCAACAGAGGGACAGCCAGGCTGAAGGCTGGAGGTGGGAACAAGCTTCATCTGTCCAGAGAGCAGGAGGCAGGCTGGACAACCAGACAGTGCAGACCCAGGACAGAGCAGAGAGAGGACCAGCAAGGAAGGGGCTGCCAGATCCTAAGAGCAATAGAAAGTCTCCAGAGGACTTCAAGGGGGGATACTATTTATATATTTCTATACATTTTTTTTTATTGGTGCAGTATGATTATACATTGTAGTGAGATTTGAGGACATACAATGGTATATGCACACAACATCTCTTGGCCTGGTTCCTCCCTAACCCCATCCCGCTATCCCCTGCTACATGCTAGTAAGGCTGTGTTAGTGATACCGTCATATATGGACATATTATTATTATTGTTATTGTTGGTATTGAGAAATGAACCCAAGGACTTTCTACCTCTGAGCTACACCACCAGATCTATTTTATGTTTATTTTGAAATAGGGTTCTCACTAAGTTGCTGAGGGTCTCACTAAATTGCAGAGGTTGGTTTTGAACCTGTGATCCTCTTGTCTCAGCCTCACAAGTCCTGGCATTACAGGTATGCGCCACCACACCTAATTTTAAGAGCTCACTCTGGCTGCTGCATAGAGAATGGATGATAGGTAGAAGCAGGGAGACCAGCGAGGAGCCATTTGGAGGGCTTAGAGAAGTCTGGCACCAGCTGGGCTGGGTGGCAGTGGGGTGGGCTCCGGCCTGCCCTGCTGACAAGCATCCTCCTTTCTAATGGAAGGGCTGGCATGGGGAGGAAGAGGAGCCCCGGTGGACTCGGGGTTTCAAGCTTTACTCCCCGGGGCAAGCGGGTAGGTCGGGGGGAGGGGAGAACACCAGGTGGAGGTGCTGGCGATGTTTGGCTGGGAGAGGACTGATGATTCAAGAGTCTTCAGTGTGCAAGAATGCTCACTCACTCAAGCACGGAGACTGGACGAGGTCACCCGGGAGGAAATGCAGAAGGACAAGAGGGGCCTGCGTGTGCAGGCGGCAGGGGCACCCACGCCTGTCTTTTCTCAATCCAGAAGGCTTCCCGTCACCTGAAAGTGCCTGAGCTTCATGCCTCTCGGTCTTGACTCACAATCAGGGCAGTCCATTCCCCTCTCTCAGGAGAAAGCAAGACAAACGAGCTCACACAATGGAACCATCTGCCAGCCTCCCTGGAACCCGCCTGCTCTCCCCACCTGCCTCTGCCTGCTCCTGGCTCCATTCAGGGGAATCCACGCTGCCACCACTGACCAGCTCTGAGTGCTGTGCCCACGACTCTGCCAAGCAGATGGCCAAGGGCTTCTGTGTTCTCTTCTGTTTTATAATGAGTTTAAAAACTTGTTTCCTGGCTTTCCTCTCACTAAATCACAGCAGACTCCCTGAAGCAGCCTGTGCAACTCAGGAGCTGTGCAGAAGCTGCCCAGCGCTGTGGTGGACACTGCTTCCTGGTGGACACAGCCCTGCAGCCAGAGAAGTGAGTCCAAGCCCCAGATTCCTCCTGTCAGAAGGCATGTGGAATATCATCAGAACCAGGCGTCTTTCTGACCAATTCTCCTGTCACAGCAATCAACTCCAGAGAAAATGGATTCTCCAACTCAAGAGAAAATGGATTTGTCCAGAGAACCTGCTGAGAATACTTCCAAATGGGGGACCCTGGAGCCAGGTAAAGGACAGAGTAAGTATAAAACCTATTGTAGTTGTCTCCCGCCCCCCTTTCCTTAGCATCACCCTGCCCCAGGTGCTGGTTACTAGATTACACTTGAAGCAGCAAATAATGAAAGAAATTGCTAAAACGACTATAATCCTAGCTACTCAGGAGGCTGAGGCAGAAGGATCTCAAGTTCAAGGCCAGTCTGGGCAATTTAGCGAGACCCTGTCTCAAAATAAAAATTAAAAGGGCTGAGACGTAGCTCGGCAGTAGAGTGCTTGCCTTGCATGCGTGAGGCCCTGGGTTCAATCCCCAGTACTGGAGATTGAAAAATAAAAATGCTAAAATCAATAAAGAGAATACAGCGCTGCCCTGATAATGAGTGGTGGGAGTCGTATGAAGAATCCCTAATGAAGGGCAGATGCTGTAGCAGATTGCAGAATTTAGCTGGCTGTAACAAAACAAAACAACAGCAAAGTTTGTTGCTCGCATTTCTTAGCTGCCTTTCCACTGGTGCAGTGGGGGTCCATACGGAGACGGACCCCTGTCTCCTCAACCATTCCTGTCCTGAGGCCACACTATAGATTTTCAGCAAACATCTGATGAATATATAAAGAATGTTGGCCAAGATCAATGATGAGCATGTTGCTGTTGCTAATAACTCTGCTGCTTTTCTTCTTTTGGAGAGTGGCTGCTTTAGTCAGCTTTTTTCATTGCTTTGATCAAAATACCTGACAAGCACAACTCAGAGGAAGAAAGATTTATGTGGGGCTCATGGTTTCAGAGGTCAGTCTATGATTGGCTGGCTCCAAGGCCGAAACAGAGGAGGGGAATCCACTCTCACTTCATGGTAGCCAGGAAGCAGAGAGAGAGAGAGAGATGGGCAGGGGGGGGGGGGGGGGGGGGGGGGGGGGGGGGGGGGGGGGGGGGGGGGGGGGGGGGGAGATGGGGAGATGGAGAGGAGGGGGCCAGGGACAGATACAGTCCCATTGCCTGCCCTCAGTGACTCACCCCTCCAGCCATGCCCCACCTCTAAACCTGGCTGCATTGCCTAACACATAAGCTTCTCTGGGGACATTATATATCCAAATCATAACAGTGGCTTTGATGGATTTGATTACTTCTTAGAGCGACTCGGGATCTTGATAGATCGTTCAGATTTTCAGTAGAGAAACTTACCTTGCTCTCGCTCCTGCAGATTATGCACACGTATGCTCGAGAGGACAGAGCCAACAAACAGAGCCCCATTTAAAACTAATCAGAGTGTGACTCTGCATGTCAGCAGCCCATGTGAGCCCACCTGGATTCTCCTGGGAGTGTGATGGTGGAATATAATCAAAGTTCTGGAAGGACAAGTTTATAATATATATAATAAATATTATATATTAATATTGAGGTGGTGTACCTCAGCCTATAGGGAGAACTAAAGGCTGAGGACTGATCAGTTTATGATAAAAAACTGTTCATCTTTGTGAAACATTTTCTCAGCAGTTGTCATATCCGAGCTGGCTGTCTATCTCTTCCTTAGGCAGAATAGTAGATTGTGAGACTCAGACTTGTGGTTTATTAAGAAGAGAGTTGTGCATAGTTTTGAGGCATTTGGATTAGGTCCTATTGCACATTCCAGAAAAGCAAAACAACAAACAAAGTAGCAGAGGCCTAAACATATAGAAGTGTATTTGGGGAAAGACATTTGGAGGCAGTTCCATGGGGTCATCAAGAATTCACGTTTTAGTCAGGCGTGGTGGTGCACGCTTATAATCCCAGTACTTGGGATTGAGACCAGAGGATCTGGGTTCGTGGCCAGCCACAGCTACTTAGTGAGGCCCTCTGCAACTTAGTGAGACCCTGTTTCAAAATAAAGAATAAAAAATAGGGCTGGGGGTGTAGCTTGGGGGTGGAATGCCCCTAAGTTCAATCTCCAGTACTGCAAAAAAAAAAAAAAAAAAAAAAAAAAAGAATTCATGTTTTCATTTTTCCCTCCTCTGTCCTAGTGGTTGGATTCCATTTCCAAGGTCATCTCATGGCTCAAAATGGCTGCTGAAGCAACAACCATTATATCCCAGTTTCAGGAAGGAAGGAGAAGGAAAGGCAGAAGGGTAAAATAATTTCTTCCCTAGTTGAAGTACTCTTCTTAAGGACATTTACAGAAATTCTTATATTCTACTTATACATGACATACATGAGGATAGATGGAATGACTCTTCAAAGACGTCCACCTGCTAATCTCTGCATTCCTGAATATGTTACTTTACATAACAAAAGGGATATTCTGGGATGTGATTATGTTGAGGAACTTGAGGGAGAGTTCTTCCAGGTGGGACCAGTGTCATCACAAGGGCAGTCAGAGGGAGGAGGATGTAATGTCAAAAGCAGAGAAGGGAGGGAGGAAGAGAAAGGAGAACTCTGGAGAGCTGCTGTCTTTGGAGACAGGGAAGGGCCCTGAGCAAAGGTCAGCCTTCTGGTCCCTACAGATGTTAAATTCACACTGTCCTAAGCCACTTGGTGTGTAGCAGTTTCTTGCCACAGCCGTAGGATGCTAACACACGTGCCTTTAGTCACTTGAGCAAACTTAGCTACCAGGGAAATTGGGAAAATCATATTTTATTTGGGGCAACAACGTGTTCCCCCCCCCAAAAAAATGGGGCTTTATTATGACTAAGGAGGAAAGGAATAATAGGTCCTGGAGTCTGTGGTAGGAGATTGCTTTGTGGGGATATTATATGAACTGGAGATTTACATTTAGCAGAAACATATTCTTCTCAAAATAGGACTGGTAGCTCTTTGCATTCAAACCCAAATTGAGGAAACATACCTAAGAAGTTAGCACACAAAAACTTTGAAAGTATTGTAGCAACAGACTAAAAAATGACTCAAAGGCAAAACACTCCCTGCACTGCCTATTTTAGCTGAAAGTTACTAATCAGATATACTGTGTTATAGGATTGGCTGAGCCCAGCCGTGAAGTTTGAAGTCTAAAATAGGGTTCTGATTGAAGAGAAATAATTCACATGGTTATCAGTAGGACTTTTGGTCTCTGAAATTTCTCTTGTTGGGCTGTGGGCCACCTAGCTCAGAATCCGCTTTCATTTTTGGTCCTAGTGAGATGGAAGGACAGATACAGAGATTATCAGAGACCATCATGAATGGTTGCTTGCAAAAAAGCACTTGGTACATCACAGATGCTCGATAGATAATTTTTGAGTGAATGAAGGTTTAAGTGAGGGCATGAATAAACACATGAACTTAATGGGTTTCAGTAAGGTTTTATCCATTCATTCAACACGAGAGCCATCTGTGTTCTACAACAATGTTAACTGCTGGGTGCAAAGCCAAACGAGACAAAAGTGTAGTCCCTACATTCAAAGGGCTCACAACTGGTGGAGGACAGACAAGTGAGGCCACAGCCTTCCTTCAGTGCATCGAGTACTAGAGCAGATGTATTTGTATGGAATCAGGACCACGGACAACAGCCCCCACAGAACCTTAAAGAACCAGAGGAAGAAAACAGTTTAAATAATCCTATGTTCATATAGGAAGTTATCAAGGCCAATTTTAATAGTATAAATGGGAGGGAGGAGGAGCTGAGACCCAGAGGGGAGCACGCAAGTGCTGTGTGCATGCATGTCTCTACCACTCTGAGCCTCATTGTGATATATAATTATAATGTACCAACACATTTTTAATACAAATTTTTAAAAAAGAATCAGTTTGTAATGATGCAAACCAAAAGTATACTGAGATTCTCTCACTCCAGTTAGAATGGGAGTCATCAAGAATACAAACAGCCGAGGATGGTGGCGCATGCTTGTAATCCCAGTACTTGGGAGGCTGAGACTGGAGGATCCGGGTTTGCAGCCAGCCTTAGTTACTTACTGAGGCCCTCTGCAACTTAGTGAGACCCTGTTTCAAAATAAAGAATAAAAAATAGGGCTGGGAGTGTAGCTTGGAGGTAGAATGCCCCTGGGTTCTTAAAAAAAAAAGAGAGAATACAAACAATAATAGATGCTGGTAAGGATGTGGGGACATGGGAATTCTTATACACAGTGGAAGGGCAAATTAGTACAACCACGATGGTGGTCAGCATGAGGGTTCCTCAAACGACTAGGAATGGAACCGCCATATGACCCAGCTATACCACCACTCAGTATCCTTCCAAAAGAATTGATGTTAGAATACTATACTGATACATGCATACCCATGTTTATAGCAGTGCAGTTAACAATAGCCAAATTATGGAACCAACCCAGGCATCCACCAACAGATGAATGGATAAAGAAAATATGGTATATAGCCAGGCATAGTGGTGCACACCTGTAATCCCTGTACTTGGGAGGCTGAGAGAGGAGGATTACAGGACCAAGGCCAGCCTCAGCAATTTAGCAAGACCTTGTTTTAAAATAAAAAACAAGCCGGGCGTGGTGGCGCACGCTTGTAATCCGGGTTCGCGGCCAGCCTCAGCTACCTAGTGAGGCACTCCGCAACTTAGTGAGACTCGGTTTCAAAATAAAGAATAAAAAAATAGGGCTGGGGGTGTAGCTCGAAGGTAGAATGCCCCTGGGTTCAATCCCCAGTACTGAAAAACAACAAAAAAAAAAAAAAAAAAAAAGGACTTGGGGGTATAGCTTGGAGTTAAAATGTCCCTGGGTTCAATCCCCAGCACTCCCTTCCCCACAAAGTGGTATATACACACAATGGAATTTTCATAAAGAAAAACATGATTATGTCAAATGCAGAAAAATGGATGGAACTAGAGAATATTATGCTAAGCGAGATCAGCCAGTCTTAGAAAGTCAAGGGTCATATGTTCTCTCATATGCGGAAGCTGGAGAGAAACTGGGAAACAAAAGGAACTTTACATAAAGAAGAAGAGGGATCAGGAGGACAGTGGAAGGGGTCTGGAGGAGGGATGGGGAGGGGGAAAGGAGGGTAATGGAGGAAACAGTTCAAATAATGCCAAGCCCACTTATGAGGGCATCACTACCAATCGTACTAACATGCCCATGGGGGTAGGGTGGGATGCAGAGGAAACACACCAAGTTCTGTGCGCACATATGTTTGTGTCATTTGGAGTCTCACTATGATGTAAAATTACAGTGTGCCAATTAAAAGCATATAAAAAAAAAGAACCAGTTTGAAATAGCTAGGTAAGACCAGGTGGCATTCAAGAATGAGAGCAGTATCTTCAAAATCGTGGGATACAGCATAAGCAAACATTAGTAGAGGATGTACTATTTGCTAGGCACTATTCTGAGCACTTTACTCATCCTAAGTCATTGGCATACACAGCCACCTGGTACAGATGAAGAAGGCCAGTCAGAGAAGGAGGTTAGGTGACTCGACTGAGGTCCCATGGTCTGTAGGAAGTAGCAAAGCTGAGGTTCAATCCTGAGCACTTTGGCTTCAGAGTCAGAGCTCAGAGTCTGGCATTTGCATGGCCCAGGAAGGCTTGGGGAGCATCAAAGCATACAGATTAAGAAAATAAGCAAAGCCAGCATTGCAGACTGCAGGGGACCACAGAAGGATCTTACATGGATGAGCTTCCTCTGAATCCCACTTAAGATGCTCTTGTGCCTAAAACTTTTTAGTTGGGCCTTTCTTGGCTTTCTGGGCTATCCTTACCAAACTAAGAAGCATGGAAACAGTTCAGATAATGTTATGCACATATATGAAATTACCAATACCAATCTGAGTAACATGTACATGGAGGGGGATTCGTAGGAGAAAACACTAAATGCTATGTACATGTATGTTTCTATTACTCCAAAACTCAATATGATGTATAATTACAATGTACCAATAAAAAAAGAAGCATGGTATCCATTCCCAAAGCTATCTACTACTAGGGACTTATCTCCTTCCCAGAAGATGAGACACTAGAGCAAAGGTATTTTCTCTCTTTAAATAACACCTTGCATTCCTTGGATCATGCAGAGTTTTTAGTTGCCAGAACAGAGTCTGCCATTGATGAGGTCTAGAAAACTAATTTGATAAAAGGCAACTGGCAAACACCCATCCACCTGGCCCAGAACTGATTCTAGGGAGAAAATGACTCTGGCCAGAAGAGAAAGGATTCCTGTCCTTGTATCTTTGGCTCCTGAGTCAAAGTCTGGGAGGAACACAGCTGAATGGCAGAGCCTGGACCACATCCTGTGTCCTGGCTGCACCCAGAGCTGGGCACAACAGCATCCCAGCTTCTATTGTTGCAGAGTGGTCCTCGGCCCCCCAACACTTGTCAGTTGGGAATTTCCTAATCAAGGCAAGATATTCAGATCTGGTAGGGAAAACATATGGTGAATGTTCCCTATGCATTCTCTACCCAAACTCAGAATTGGAAAATTGCAAGGCCAAGACCAGGAAACTCTTCAGGGAAGGAAGGCAAAAAGATATCCCACTCACTATTAACATAAAAAGAGGAAAAAATGGCCCAACCTGGGTGGCCACTTGTAGAACCAGGCACCCCTCCCTGCACATACCCCTGGGGACTTGGAAGAGGTGCAGGGACTTTGGAAAGAAGAAGGATGACATCCAAAGAGCAAATATGTGGTTGGGAGAAAGATAAGCAGAAAGCCCTCTCTCTCTACAGGACTGTGTGATATATGACAAATGTTCTATTAGGAGCATTAGAGATTAAGACCAAAGGGTGATGGAGTTTCTGCCCCAACAGTATCTGTAGCCTTTGGGGGAAGAAATTAATAGTAAGTATTATGGAATGTGGGTTTATGTTCTCTTCCAAAATCGCATGTTGAAATACTCTTGATCTGGTGGTGTCGAGAGGTTGGGGCATTTGGGAGGCAACTGGGTTTAGATGACTTTGTGAGGGTGGAGCCCCCATGATGGGGTTGGTGTTTGGTGTTCTTATAAGAATGAGAAAGAGAAAGCAGCTGTCTTTCAGCCAGGTGAGGATATGGTGAGAGAGAGGTCAACTCTCTCAAGAGGACCCTTGCCAGACTTTGGATCTTCTAGCAGCACTTTGACCTTGGACTTTCTAGCCTCTAGAAGTCTGAGAAATAATGTCTGATGTTTAAGCCATCTAGTATATAGTACAAAAGCCACATGTGCCAACTCCCTAGCAAGTCGTTCATATTTCTCCACAATATATTAAGTACATGACCACATACTTTGCTAGTTCATCAACACACCTGGAACTTCCTGCCTTGAGAGTTCTTTCTTGAGGATTCCAGGAACTCTCTCTACTTGGAATGCTCCAGGTCTACCTCCTTGAGGACATCATGGGGTTTTCTCCAATGGTCACCATTCTCATGACACACTTGACCCTAATGACACCCTTTCCAAGATTGTGCGCTGTACAAGAAAGGGCACACAAACACTGCCATATGTAAATTTTGATGTTTCCTTACAATGATTGTATCTGAAATGCTTGGTCATGGCTAAACAGAGAGCAAGATGTTCAGCTGAGATGCAAAGGCAGAAGATAGCTCCAGAATTGTTAGGGCAAAGTTCAAGAACACTTGGGGTCAAGCAGAGCAGACAATCTGAAACCAGAGGCAAAGGGAGAAATATAGAAAACAGTGGTAAAAACCCATGTGGAAGGTCATAGACAAGTCAATGTTCAAGAGTCGAGGATCACATAGAAAAGGGAGGCTCAGACACAACAATTGAAACTGGCGAGAATTTAGTGGAGAAGAGATGCCAGAATCCCAGTGGAAGAGATATGCATTTAAAGTTTACCAGTGTAGCAGCAATAGTCTCTGCAACCCCATTTCCATCCTGCACCCCCTCACCTGTTAGAGAAGCAGGGGCCTTGCATATAAAGAGCAGAAACAATCAAATGCTTGTTAAGATCACAGATTTCTGGGCCTTATCTTAGCAGGTGCACAACGAGCCCTGGAATTTGCATTTTTCACAATTCCCCAGAGTGGGTTTTCAGCCAGAGTTCTATGGTCCACATTAAAGATTTTGGCTGCTGTACAGAGCAGGCGTGTGGTCTACCCCAAAGATCCTAACACCCATTTTATTTGTTTCCATTTTTTAAAACTAGACTGTAATGTGCTAACATGTATGACCATTTCCCTCTAATTTCTTTCTATAACCTGTAGTAATGTATGGTGTAAACACTTGTTAGGGTTTGCATCTGGAATATCCTCCCAAACCTCATGTGTTGAAGGCCACTGCTAGATCGTGAGGACTCTGACCTTATCACAGGATTAATCCACTGGATGGATTAATAATCCCAATGGACTATGGGGAGGAAGTGGGAGCTGTAGGCGCTGGGAACTCTGGTTGGAGGAAGCAGGTCAGTGGGGTCGTGGCCTTGGAGACTGTATCTTGCCCCTGGCCCCTTCCTTTTCTCTCTCTGCTTCCCAGCTTCCCTCCTCTACGCTCTTCCACTGTGATGCTATGCCTCACCAGGGCCCACAGCACCGGAGCCAGGCAGCTGAGGATGGAGACCTCTCAAACAGCTAAAATAATTCTTTCTCCAAGTTGTTTGTGTCAGGTTACAGCAACAAAAAGCTGACTAATGCAGTGCTTAATAAATGCTTGCTAGCTGAGTGTGGTAGTACACGCCTACAATACCAGTACTTGGGAGGCTGAGACAGGAGGATTGCAGGTTTGAGGACAACCTTGGCAATGTAGTGAAGCCCTCAGCAACCTAGTGAGATCCTGTTTCAGAATGAAAAATAAAAAAAGGGCTAAGGGTGTAGCTTGGAGGTAAAATGCCCCTGGGTTCAATTCCTAGTAACACACACACACACACACACATACCACACACACACACACACACTTGCTGCATGTATGCTGCCACACTTGCAACTACACTGTCCAGGCTTCTGAATGTCTTCCCTTCAACCACAATGGAAGAGGAAAACCAGCAGGGGAAGAAGACTCAGGGGAAGTCAGAATTAAGCAGAGCATAACAAAGGAATGACTTCTTGATTGAATGATATTTTCTGTGCCCTGCAGACCACAGACACCAGCTGTTTTAGGGATTGAAGCCACGGTTCCTGCCCTCAAGAAGAATGCCCATGAGTAATCAGCTGTGAGAGATAAGACAAAATAAATGATAAAGATCACAAAAAAGTGGCTGCATATGATGTGGCTACTCACAGCTTGGTTTAAAAAGAAAAAAAAGGCTACAGGTGCTAGACACACATTGGGGCTCTAGGAGAGAAGGGCTGTGTATCTCAGAGATGGTGGTGATTTTGCTGAGTAATATTTGGGGCATCTCATATTATGCTGATGTGCAGAAAACAAAGGTGAGAGTGTGTGTTCACTTCCCATCTTTTCCTCTCCTACTCAGTGAAGAAGACTAACCCCTCCAGTCTCCTTCTGCCATCTCCACCCTCAAAGGAAGGTCCTTGACAAGCCATAACATCCTTGGGTTTTGGGGAATGTGAATTGGGAAGAAAGTGAAGGGGGGAGGGTATAAGAGGAGATAAGTTTAAGTCATGACTGGAGGGTTTTCATGTTTCACTTTGTTTAGGGCAGAGTGATAGGGATGAGATGATACAGGCTAGTTACAGCCATAACATGTGTGTAAGCAATGCAGATGAGAGAAGAAGAGAAGGCTATTCTGTTCTTAGTTTTATTTTATTTTAATTTAATTGAAAAAGTGATAAATGTATATATTTATTGTGTACAAAGTGATATTCTGATATATATCAAATGATGATTAAAAGAGTAATTGGCTCTCCACCACCTTATATATTTATAATTTCTTTGGCTATTTTAAACAAATGTCATCTGAACATATAGGTCCCCTTCATGAAGTTTTGGATGTATGTGTACTTTATGTCTTCTTTAGGTTGGATGGACAATTGTCTTTCAATACAGCTCTAAGCCTTCATATTTCCGTAACCTATCTATTCCATGGCATCCCTCAGCTACTGTTGCCCTATGCCACCTGTGCACATCTGGAGGCCAGATGAGCACATTATAATATCTTCCATAAAAATACAGATCCACATTCTGATGAATGATGTAAGATGTTTTCCCTCTGATTCCCCATCGCCAGTCTTTCTTTTTTCAAGACCAGCTTCATCCTCTTGTCCCCAACCTCTGTAATAGTTTCCTTCATAGACTTCCCTCAACACTTCATCTGGTAAAGAATGTGGCCCTCAAATGCCAGCCCATGGCCTCAGTAGAAGATTAGAATTAGAATTAACCAACTGATAACAGAGTCCCTTTTGTTCTCAAGTATATACATGGGTCCCTCAATATCATCTCACCCTGACACATGCGAAGTGAAGAATGCCTAATTTAAACCTAACCGTGAGAGATGGATGCTTACATTTCTCAAAGTGTGGTCCTACCACTGGGAATTTGTTAGAAATGCCTATCTGCAGGTCTTCTCAGTCCTACAGAACCACAAACTCTAGAGGTGGGATCTAGTCACTTGGGTTTAAACAAGTTCTAGTCAAGTTGACAACCACTGATCTAGGAAAAAGTTTTGAAAGAGTTGGCTCCTTTTATCAATACCATTGCAATCTTTATTTCTAAAGGTTGAGAGAAGCATGGGTTGTGCCCACCGGGTGCTCTACTTTTGCATCAGAGAAGAGGCCTGTTCCTATTTGTTGCAGTCAGAGTAGATTTCAAAAGTTCCATGGAGTTTAGCCAGTGGCTCTAGGAGCCATCACAAGTGGACAACAGGAGTCACTTGGCCACTGACAAAGGGAATTCTGCAGTGAATGCCTACAGGCTGTCACAGATCAATCCAGAGAGGACTGACAGTGTTCATGGAGGCCCTCCTTTATCATTCACTGCTTCTAATATGCAGAAAGGTCCTGGGAACTATCAAATCCTGCTGGGGTTCTCTCAGAAACACTATCACTCCTGGACAAAGCTGAATCTCTCACCTGTCCATCCATTCATCCACCTACCTACCTATGCATCCATTCTTTTACCTAACTAACTTACAAATATGTATTTGATTACCTGTAACTCATGCCATCAGAAATGTGGAGACCAGTGAGCCCCCCCTTATCTTTAGTCAGTGAGCAAAATCCATGTGCCTCTGAAGCCCAACTATTGCTCAGTCTCATCTCTATGTTGTTTGAGTTTCCACTCCTCTTTATCAGCCTCTTATTTGCTCTCCATGTTCACATCTGGAAAATCTGTCCTCTGGCTTCATTAGTGAAAGGAGTTCCTGTGTAACCTTAACCCAAGCACAGAAGGATTCCTCTACCCTTCAGTCTCCACTGGCTTCTCCTATATTGGATTTTCCAATGCCCTTTATTCTTCCTCCACCTTCTCTCACCCTTGTTGCTTAATTTGGGGGTAGGGGGAAAATTAGCATTTTTCTTTTTCTCTGATACCCTTCTTGGCATTCATTTCTCCTTTCATGTACAAATTTCAGATTATTTGTGGCTCATACATTGCACTAGGATCTTCTCTACTTCTCCAAGCCATTTATAAACAGAAAAAAATAAGATTACTTGAATCTGAAGATCACCAGAGTAGAGAAGATAGGGAACTGAGGAACTAACATATGAAATGATAATGGTGTCACCAAATATAATGGCAGAATTGGGGTAAAGGATAACATTGTTGTCCAGGTGTCAAAGTCTGCCCTGAATGAGGAGATATTAAAATAGAGAGAGTGCAGGCAAGACTCCCCCATCCATTTGGAGTTAGGAGGAAAATGAGTAGAACAAACTGCCACCAATCAGGGATCACTTATTTGGCTCAGAAATCTGCAATTTGGGTAGGGGTTGATGGGTTCAACTCACTTTGCTTAATGTAGCATCAGCTGGGGTGTATTGGTACAGGGACATGTCATTTCAAGATGAATCACATGGCTGGCAAGCTCTTATTGGTTACTGAGAGCTCAATCAGGGTGTGAGCAGGGGCTGCAGTTCCTTTCCCTGTGGTCCTTCTCATGGCTACTTGGGCTTCCTCACAGCACGGTGGGCTAAGTTCCAAGTCATACATCCCAAGAGAGCAAAGAGGAAGTACATGAGGTTGTTATGATTTAGCACTGGTAGTCATGTAGCATCGCTTCAGCCACACTTAATTGGCTCCACTGTTGGGGCTGGAGGAATGGCTGTAAGAGCAGGTGGAACAGGAGATATTATTCGAGACACCTTTGGGAATGCAATGTGTCACACAAGGTTAGCCTTTAAAATCTTGGCCATGCATGCCACTCAGTGTGGAAAGAGCACTGAGGAGGTACTTAAGAAGACCACAAACCTTTAGAAACCCAGGGGGACAAACTGGGAACTGTTAATGAAATTACAGTTTCTAATACCAAGGTGAGATAGATGGAGCAAGAAATTTGGGCTTTAATCTTAACCCCACTACCTACTGTGTAGACCTTGGGAGGGTCATTTAACTTCTGTGAGCCTCCGAATGTAAACTGAGAATAATAAACTGATCTTGCCTGCTTGGCACTGATAGTCTAATAGGACAATGCCTGGTAAGTACACCTCAAACCATAAGACAGTGAGGGCTATACCTTTGTGGGTGGATTTGGATTTTTGCTCTGAAATAACAGAGCCTAGAAGAAGGACCACTTAGCTATGGGTGTGACACCCTGGATTTTATGTCCAGTCCTGCCTTTTGCTAATGGTGTGAGAGTGAATAAATTATTTAACTTTTTAGAGTCTTGGTTTTGTCATGAAAGGATAATGTCACCTGCCCTTCTTGACTCTGAGAATAACTATAAGAACTTAATCATATAGATTAACTCAAAGGCTTATGGTAAGGGTTTAATCATGTGGGTTAGGTAACTTGGTAAATATAACATGCTTTGAAATATAAAATATTGTTAATTCTATTATTATTGAAGCAACCTTGACTTTTTATTTTAGGAAAAAATATATGTATTTTTTGTCCATATAATAGTGAAAAATTATCTCAATAAAAAGTTTAGAAAATATAGCCAAACAAAGAAGTAAAAGTCACACATAACTCCCCCCTTAGATTCTTTTCCCCTTCTCTTCTCTTGCTTCTTTAATTTTAATGTCTAGTATTATATCCATCCCCCTTCAGCTAAAATAGTTTTGTTTTGTTTTTGTGGTACTGGGGATTGAACTCAAAGGCATTCTACCTCTGAGCTACACTCCTAGTCCTATTTTATTGTTTATTTTGAAACAGGTTCTCTTTCTATTGTTGAAGGCCTCACTACATTGCTCACCTGGCCTCAAACTTGTGATCCCCCCGTCTCAGCCTCCCAAGTATTGGGATTACAAGCTTGTGTCACTGTGCCCGGTGCTAAAGTAGATTAAAAAAAGAAAGGATACAGCAATAAAAAGCTGCAACTTTTCATATGTTTTATGATTTTCTTAAGGTAAATCTCTAGAGTTGGAATTTCTGGGTCATTCTTAAGGCTTTGGAATATACTGTACAATTGGCCCTTAAGCCACGATGAACGAAATTACCCTCTTTCTAGAAGAGCACCTGCACCTGTATGCTCCTTCCCCTGCATTCCTGTCAGCACTGCATGTCTGCATTCTTGTTTATTTTTGCCAATCTGATTGGGAGAAAACAATAACCTATTTAGGGGAAATAACTATATTGAAATAAGTAAAATTTAAGTGTATTTAACACATTTACTGACCATTTGTATTTCTTCTATTGGGTTATTCATATTTTTGCATTGATTAATAGGAACTCATTAAATATCAAGCACATAATTCATCTGAAATTTATGCTTATGATTTCCTTCCTCCACTCTGCCATGGATACATCAAGATTCCTCCTATAGTTTGCATAGGAAGTGTCCCCCAAAGCCCCATATGTTAAAGGCTTGGTCAGCAGTCTGTGGTGCTTTTGGAGGTGGGATCTAGCGGGAGGAAGTTAGGTCATGGGGGGCATTCCCTTGAAGGGGATATTGGAGCGCCACTCTTTTCTCCTCCTGTGAGCTTCACGAGGTGAGCAGCCTCTTCTGCTCAGGATGTTCTGTGCCATCACAAGCCCAAAGAAACAGTGCCAAGGGACTGTGGAATGAGACCTCTGAAACTGTGAGCCAAAATAACCCTGTTCTCCTTTTAAGTTGATTATCTGAGGTATTTGTCACCATGACAGAAAGCTACCTTCAGAGGTAGATTTTTCTTTTTTTTTTTTGCAGTACTGGGGATTGAACTCAGGGGCATTCTACCTCCGAGCTATACCCCCAGCCCTATTTTTTATTCTTTATTTTGAAACCAGGTCTCACTAAGTTGTGGAGTGCCTCACTAGGTAGCTGAGGCTGGCCGCGAACCGGGATCCTCCGGTCTCAGCCTCCCGAATGCTGGGATTACAGGCGTGTGCCACCACACCCGACTTCAGAGGTAGATTTTTTTTTTTTTTTTTGCAGTACTGGGGATTGAACTCAGGGGCATTCTACCTCCGAGCTATACCCCCAGCCCTATTTTTTATTCTTTATTTTGAAACCGAGTCTCACTAAGTTGCGGAGTACCTCACTAGGTAGCTGAGGCTGGCCTCGAACCCAGATCCTCCGGTCTCAGCCTCCCGAATGCTGGGATTACGAGCGTGCGCCACAACGCCCGGCTCAGAGGTAGATTTTTAAAGGCCCCTTCTTTCTTTGATGGCTTCTACCTTTCATGTCATGTTTGCAGTATGGTCAAGACTTTGCAAGAAATATACTTCTATATGTTTGTTGAGTTCATTTACTCAACTATTTACTGAACGCTTCGTGCACAAAATAGAGGGAGCCTCACCCAAAGCATAGAGCTGGACCCAGAATGAAAACGTCTGCCACGGAAGGATATGTAAAGTGAAATAAGCACAAATCCTGAACACGTTTCACTCCAAAGAAAGACCAGCTGCACAGAAATAGTTTGGGTCCTGAGCAGGGATCACAGCGGTGCCACCCAGAACTCAGATTCCTGGTCCTCGTGGCATTCTACAGTGAGTAAAATCTATATAAATATAAGGATACCAAGAAAACAGTAAGAAGGCTTCACATGGCACTAAGGAAATTATTAACAGCATCTTTTCCATAGCAGCCAAAGAGGAACAATCATCAATGATATGTCTTTTCATTTCATTAGTAAGTTAATGTAGATATTATCTATCCCCTAGGACTCTTTTACAGTTCTGCTAAACCAAAGAATCCCAGCAAGGAAGAAATACTCTCGCTTTGAGAGTTCTCACCGAGCAAAGCCTCTAAGTGAAGAAACAGCATCTCTATTGCCACTGACTCGGGGCTGGACAGTTGTCAACACCACAAGAGCTGCAGTGTCCTCAGTTTGCTGGTCCCAAGTGGAATTAGCCCCTCGCTATTTATTTGTTCTTCTCTATAGTCCACATTTTTTGAAGTGGAACAATCAATACCCAAAAATTTACCTCAAAAGTAAATGCTGTGCAATAAATAAATAAATGAATAAATAAAAAATTAAAAATATAAATAAATGCCCAGGACTTAACCTTATACACTTAAGCATTAAAATAAATACTGGAATAGGACAGAAGAC
This sequence comes from Graphiurus murinus, assembly GCA_004027655.1. Taxonomy (NCBI): domain Eukaryota; kingdom Metazoa; phylum Chordata; class Mammalia; order Rodentia; family Gliridae; genus Graphiurus; species Graphiurus murinus. Next base: position 100,978 of record PVLC010000635.1, on the reverse strand, counting down.
CTGGCCTTCCTCACTGCTCTGGGAGAGGGGATACGGGCTTCACTAGGCATAAGCAGAGCTCCACACCTTACTGGGAATCCCACCTTTGCTACTAGAACCATCTCTGAGATGCCACCCTCATGGCTCATTCTCTGAGTAGATGTCCCCAGAACAATAGAAGTCACATGTAAAGGGTCTATGTTCACTCATCATATCCCAGCCCAGCACTGGATGGATAGGTGGATGGACGGACAGACGGGCAGGGGACAGGGATGGGGACCTGGATTATGACTTGCAGTACATGATCTTGAAATGGAACAAGTTGCTCACAGTGGCTTCCACCTCACCTTGTACCTCAGAATCAGAGACAGTCCTTCGCTTTATGAGGAGAAAGGCAGCCATCCAGCACGCGGAGGAGAACCAGGTAAAGATCACAAGGGAAAGATGGGCGGAAAAGAACAGGCTGAATACAGAGGACACATTTCTGTCCATTTCATGATTTTGTCCAAGACCATCCTTGCCAGTGAGGTCCTCTAAAAGGAACCTTTCCCTTCTCCTATGCTACCCAGCATTCAGAACACTCATGAAGCTTTTTCACAACCATCTCCCATGGGACCCAACCATCTCCTCCACCCACCATGAGGCCACACGCCAGGCTATTCCGCTCTGTGTAGTCTATTTTTTTTTCTTTGTGGGTTTAAACAATGGCAATTTATTCTCTCTCAGCTCTGGAAGTCAGACTTTGGAAATCAAAGTTCAGCAGGGTTGGTTCTTCCTGCAGGCTCTTGGGAGAACGGCTCCTTGGTCCCCTCCAGCTTCTTGTGGGCTGGCCTATGGACCTAGATCTGAGTTTTCCTAGGGAAAAATGAGACTTCATTCTCTCCCTTGCTTAACTCAAGCTCCAAGGCCACAGCTCCATTTCAGACTTCTCATTTCTCTAGATTTGGTTCCCTCAAGAAAGTAGATTCCAACAAGAAATGACTAGATTATCTCATCCCTGTAGTATGATATATAATACAAACATTGGGCATCTTTTTTTGGGGTAGGGGATGTGGTACTGGGAATTGAACACAGGCCTCATACGTGCTAAGCAAGTACTCTACCCCTAAGTTACCTCCCAGCCCTTGGATGTCTTTATATTATTGTATGTGTTTATTTGCATCATGGTATAATTCAGATGCAAAGCTGTACATGGTGGTACAATGGTATTCAGCGAATCCTGTTAAGAGTCATGGAGCATAATTCCCATTTTTTCAGATGAGGAAACAGGAGCCCTCTCTCTCTCTTGCATCGATGAACAGTATGTAAAGTAGTTCAATGGCCCCAGGAGTGGGGGGTGCAGTCAGGAGAGTGCACTCTCCACAGAAAGATTAAGAACAATAAAGAGTATCAGCGATGGCTCCCTGGGCCCTTGGTACCCCACTGGTGCTGTGAGTGGAACCGGGTCTTGGGATCTCAAATCCCATGCCTGTCCCCCACTCCCACCCTGTTGGGGGCCAGGGCAGAGGCGATGGAGAAGCCTCTGGAGGGCCAGCATCTCACGTGGCCAGCTTTCTCCAGTGAGTGTGTGAGATCGGCCGGGGTGGGGAGGCAGTCACCAATGGCACCAGGTCAGAGTGGGGCTTCTGCTCTTTAGGTCTCTGTGCAAGACATCTCAGCATCACCTTTGATCTAGTTAAAAAATACAAACTATCATGTTTACTCTAATTTTGACAACCAGGTAAATCTTACACTGTCCTCACATGGCTCCCTGCCTCCCAGCCCATGGTGCCCCCTCATCTCTGTGGCTCCTCCTACAGATCCTGCCTCTTTCCCTGGCCCATCCATCCATCCACTCAGCCCACACTTAGCAACTGCAGAAATTTCTCCAACTAACCCATGCTGTTTGTTGTCCTTCTCCAAGGTTCACAGAATCTCAGTACACACACACACACACACACACACACACACACACACACACACACTGTATTCATCTTACACAATTTAACTGTATTTTTTGGGGGGTGGGGTGCAGAAACTGCCTGTTGGTTTAAAGCAGAAGTAAGTAATTTGGGGTTGAGCAGAGATTCTTGCCTATGTTCAACTGCTCTTTGGATGCAATGCACAAAAATCACCACACAGGGGCACTGCTGCTCCAGAAAGCCATGGGCTTTTGCAGGCAGCTGTCTCTGGTTAAGCCAAACTGCTAAGGATCCAGGACTGAGATATTGATTTTTTATTTCTTTTAAATTAATTATCATTGACGTGCTGAATGCTGCTTAATTTCTCAGTTCCAGAAGTACAGATCTGAAGCCTGTTTGATGTCATTTATAGCATTTTCCAAAGGCCAGTAATAAAGACCAAGGGAAACTTGGTTACAAAGTTACTTGTGAAGGTTTTTCATGAGTTTAAAAGTGTTCCTGGACCTTGTTGGTATATAGATTAAATTAACCAGTTCATTGCGGAGATCCAAAAGATAAAAATTTAAAAAAAATAGCATAGGTGGGCAGTAAAGAAAAGTTTTAGATGTATTGAAGGTCAGCAGGAGGGAGATGCAGATTTGGCTGAGACAAGCAGGAACCGTATTATACCAGATTTGGACATTACACAGCAGCCATGACTGGTTGTTAAAGAAGTGTAAGTAACCCAGCAGTCACAGAAATTAGGAGGCTGTGGATCAAAAGCCTACTTTCCTTAAAGTGTCTGCAGCAAACCTCACTCCCCAAAATCTTTACCTTCTCGCATTGTGACATAGGTACCGATTCTTGCCAGCAGACAGGGTTAGGATTTGGCTAATATTAATTCCAAGTGCGTGTAATGGATATATAGTTAGAGATCCTTAAAGAGAATTTGTTATATATATTTGTATACACACACACACACACACACACACACACACACACACACACACTAACAATCTGGCATTGTGAGGACCCTAATACCCTCATGCTTATGCTGGTGAGCACTGTAAAGACAATTCGGGAACAAGCCCTAGGTTTGAGATTTAGTTCTGCCATGTTTCAGTCCACTTTTCTATTGCTGTGACCAAAACATCTGACATGAACAGCACAGAGGAGGAAAGGTTTATTTGGGCTCATGGATTAGCGGCATAGTCCACAGTCAGCTGACTCCAAGGTGGCACTGTGTGGCAAAGGAAAGCCGAACTCAACTCAGTGGCAGCCAGAAGCAGAGTGACAGGGACAGGTAGAGTCCCCAAGGCCACAACAGCAGTGACCTATCTGCTCAGGCAGCCAGGTAACCTGCTTATGTTGCCACCTAGTCAGCTATCTAGTGAGGCACTCCGCAACTTAGTGAGACTCAGTTTCAAAATAAAGAATAAAAAACATAGGGCTGGGGGTGTAGCTCGGAGGTACAATGCCCCTGAGTTCAATCCCCCCCAAAAAAACCACCACCACCAAAAAAAAAAACCATTCAGATTAGTAATCCTTCAGGGGATTTATCCAGTAATGAGCTTAGAGCCCAGACACAATCATTTCATCTCCAAGTACTGTGGCACTGGGGACCTGCCTTCAGCACACGAGCCTGTCAGGGGACATCCCAACCCAAGCCACAACATGCCACTATCCATTGTACATCAAGCAAGTCCCTTATCCAACATCGTCCTTCTTTCCATCTGTAAATTGCAGTGTTTGGCTAAGCTGCCCTCTGAGTCTGTCGGAGTCTGACGAACACTCCCCTGCCCCAGCTGGACCCCTGGACTTCCAGTTCTTCCAGTCTCCCTGGTCTTCCAGTCCATCTCTTTGCCTCACACCCTCAGGTCGTATAACTGGAGCATCTACTGTCCTCTGTGATTTTGCACACTTTACTTATACTTCCTGTGGGTCCTGATTAGCATCTGATTTGCCTCCCTCACAGACTGAAGTAATGACCACATGTGCATGTGCATACGTGCGTGAGTTTTGTGCAGGACATCTGGGCTCCACTCAAACACTGATGCTCAGCTGGCTGGATTTGGCCCAGGTACGCTCACACAGTCTGTCTCTTACAACTCCGGCAGGCTTGTGTAGTGGGTAGTGCTCAGACTCTAGAGCTAGATGAGCTCTGTTACTTACTTGGACGAGTTCCTAAACTTGGGCCCTCATTGCTCACCTATGCAATGCAGATAATGATAATGTCCACCTTCCATCAATGCTGTGAAGATAAAGTGAGCCAGTACTTGGGCTTGCAAAGGTAGTCAGTGCAAAGCAAGCTCTCAATAAATGCTAGCTTTGAGTGGTACTTTTACTCTTACTCATTAGAGTACAAAAGCTTCAACTTCTTGCCAGTTAGCAGTATCTTTCATGATAGGAGAAAAATCCTCTTGTGTCTACTGCTATGCCCATTCATGCCTCTGGATTTACTGGCATCCACTTTAGAGGGCTGGGAAATGCAATCCAGGACAGCCTGCTCCCTGAGCGGGCTCCAGCTCTGGGTCCTCAGAGGGAACCTTTGCTTGACAAAAGCCTTTAGTGCATGGAAAACAGATTAACTTGCTATCAGTCCAGCTTGCCACTGGCCATTTGCTAAATTGTACAATTTGATATGGCGAGTGTCCTCCTGCCCTCTCTTGGGCCTGCCCAGGCGCCAGCCTCGCTTCTTATCTGCATGGTGTGATGGCTGCAATTCACCTGCTCACTTGTGACATGTTCCCTCTCAGCAAATTTGCCCTTTTATCTGCTGGATTTCAAGGACAGGAGAAGAAGAAAGAAAAAGAGATGAAGATAGGTGAGAAAGGACACCTCAGCAGAATAGATACGTCTCAGGGCGTCTTCCAGGCAGGGAGTTCCATGTTTCGAGCTCAGTGGTAGATGAACCTCTTTATTATTGGGTCTGCTCCATCTATATCTGACTATACTGTACAACTTCAGAGGAGACTCATTTTCCTATCTTCCTGATCTCGCTCTAATTTCCTTCTACCCCCTCTCAGTTCTATTTCCTGTAAAGTTATTTTGAAGTTAGACACTGGCACTAGACAATGATGTGATGTCTGCCCTATGGAATTCTCCTGGACCTGGTGAAATGGAGTCATGGGCTTTCTGCATGTTTGTCCTTACAGGACTGGGGTGGAGGTCAGGCAGGAAAACGGAACTGGAACAGCCTCACCTGCCTTCCTGCCATCAAATGCTCCTACTTCTTCCAAGACATCCCATAAACCATTGCCACAGTCAGTTCAAAGTGCAGCCTTAGGTCTCCTGGTCAAAAACTGGAGCATGAAAGTGTGCAAAATAGACAAGTGCAGTGGTGCATTGCCTATAATCCCAGTACTTGGGAGGCTGAGACAGGAGGATTGCAGGTTTGAGGCCAGACTCAGTAACTTAGTGAGACCTCATTTCAAAAAACAAAAATGGCTGGGGGTATAGGTCAGAGGTAGGATACTCCTGGGGTTAATCCTCAGTGCCTCTCCACCAAAAAAGGAGTATAAAATGATGCAGTCCAATTGCTTCCTGTAACACATGTGAAAATTAAGGCCCTGAAGCCCCCCCCGCCCCCCTCCACGCCCAAATAACCACTTAGCACCTACCCAGCTCTGATTACATGTCAGGTGCTATGTACGCTAAGCACTTCACGTGGATGAACTCACGTGAGCCTTGGAACAGCTCCATGGGTACCTACTAGCATTTTATGCATTATTTGTTGATGAGGGAACTGAGGCACGGCTTTGTTAAGTAGCCAGGCCAAGGCCGTCTGTCCAGTGAGAGGCACAATTGGGACCGGAACCCAGAGCCAGCCCCAGAGTCCCTGCTCTCCACTCTGTTATGCGTCTCCCCAGGAGCGAGCCGTTTGTTGTTGCACTGTTAACACAGGGTGTCACTGGGTCTGGGAGGGTTTCTGGTCTCCAAGTCCAGGATCCCCATTGTCTGGGCAAATAACGATAAGCTGCAAACCTTTGGCCTGGCTTTCCACACCTTCCCACCTGATGCCAGGTCACCTTTCCAGGCTGAGCTGCCACCTTCTCCCAAATGCACTAAATTCCAGCCAACTAATGGCTGAATGAAGGAATGATGGGAGAGAGTAAATGAAGGAAATGGAAGGCTGAGCCCTCTTAACCTTACCTGGGGATCATCTTCCTGTCTTAAGTCCTTCAGTAGACTGGGAATGTTTTATAATGATGTCATCCATATCTCAATAAATCTCTCTAATTCTCTCAGAGCCTGGTGAGGAGCTAGCATTCCTGAAGGCCAGGCACACAGTCCCTCTTCTTCCCTTCGGGCAGGTGACACAATGAGGGGGCAATGCTGGGACATACCTGAAGGGCTGGGCTCCTTTGCCCTCACATGCAGCAGCAGCAGTAGACATGGCAATGCTGACACTAGCAGCTACTAACGAATGCTGGTCCTGTGCCAGGTGCAGTTCTAAGTGTTTTTGTTACTTAACCGGTTTCACCCTCACACCAACACTGCGCCAACACTACAGGAGTATTAATACACCAAGCTACAAGAGTTTGTTGGGTGTATTATTATAATATACTATTATTACACCCATTTTTTAGTGGGTGTAATGATCACTGGGGGATCGTTTCTTTGTTTGAAGTTAGAAACTAAGACATTGGCCCAAAGTTGCATAGTTGGTGTCAGAAGTGGGATGAGACCCACGCTCTGCTGTCAAAGTCCATATTCTTTACCATACTCCGAAGCTGCCCAAGGGCTCAAAGAGAGGGGTGCATTTTCTGTCTTGAGTCTGGGGGATCATTTCTTTGTTTGAAGTGAGTGGCTACTGTCACAGGTCATATTGGTGCCAGGACATGAAGTCAGGTGTTCACTGCCAAATTCAGGTGTTCAGTGGTTGTGGAGCTCAACCAAATGTTCTGGGACTCTATAAAGGTTTTTTTTTTGGGAGGTGGTCCTATTATGGTTTGAGATTAACTCAGTTCCCTGAAAACAATTTGAGGAATTGTTGTTAATATAATCAACTTTACTTATAAATTTGATACTTTATAAGTTTTAGGATTAATACAAAATATGAGCATATTAATACAAAATATTAGCATGTGCCAAACTTTTCCCATTCAGAGCTGGGAAAGTGACAAGAAGAAAAGTTGACCTGCCTTTATGTCTTTTGCTAGAACCCAGGGTTCACAAGGTATAGGAGTACTCAAGTCAATGTTTCTCAAAACTGGACAATGTATACAGAGCTCTGTTAAAGAATAAATTCTCATGGTGCTCTGGTAATTATTTACATTATTTTTATCTCAACGTTTACAAACATAAAACTAGGGATAAATCTTTTATGTTTTTAGTTCTTAGATAAGTATACAACCAAAGGAATGTACACATAAATACAGAGATGTAGATGAGTAAAATTCAAACTAGGAAGCATTAATTATTGTAATTTTGTTGACACTGAATTACTGATGTTATGCTTCTTAGTTCTGCAGTTGTCATTTTTGTAAGCCAGAAATAACAGTGATATTTTTTTAAATAGGGAGGTCATTAGACTGGAGTGGCTACATCTAGTTAGAGACTTTCTAGTTAAATACATTTTAACATTCTAGTTAAATCCAGTTAAATACATTTTCTTTCTTCTGGAAAAGAGGATATTCTATATCCAAACCATAATATGAATTTTCTGACTCTAAACAAGAGGAAACCATAATGGGAGTCTCTGTTATTATTTTAAAAGGATGTTCTAGATTTATAGAACTAACACAAGTATGACCCAACATAGAGCATGCATGACTTAAAAACTTTGTTTCGTACATATGTGAAAATCTCAATATCAGTCTCAGTCCTCTGTATGGGAAGGGGAGAGATGGGGAGGCCAGGGAGCACCAAGCGCTGTGTGCATGTATGTCAATGCCAGCATGATTTACATTATAATGTGAGATGATAATGCACCAATAAAAGCACATTGAAAAAACTTTGTTTCATCAAAATAAGGGTCATTTTGTATTTTATGCTCCGCTTTCTGCTATTGAATTTCTTCAAGTTGGTATGCTACTATTGAAATATTTAAAATATTGTTGAATTGTTCTAAGTTGGAATGCTGCTATTGAATTATTCCAAGTTGGCATGTATCAAGATGGAACTCAAAGAAGGCACCTACCAGCAAGGTGAATCAGGAATGGCGCTACAGGGCAGCTACCCTGTGATGACTCAATTTTGCAATCACTTTTATCCTTCCAAATTGCTGCAAAACTTCCATCTGTTCAATTGGCCATGACTTTACCTAGCAGAAATATACCAATTACCTAATATACCCCTGTCTGTCCTTTATCATTAGACTGTGACACTTAACCTAGTATGTGACTCTGATGTACTATGTCATTTCCATGATGCCAAATTGATTTAATATCTACTCTTAGAAACTAAACTCTTGGTCCATAAAAATGTCATTCAACTGTGAACTACCATGGCAAATGAGAAGTTTTGATTTTGTGCTTGGTGACAGAGTCCCAAGACAGAACGAAATGAATACAAGATAAATGGTGTCCAACAAAAGACCAGCCTCAGTAACTTGGAGAGACCCTCAGCAAGTTAGTGAGATTCTGTTTCAAAATAAAAATAAAATAAAAATAGGGTTGGGGGTGTAGTTCAAAGGTAGAACATCCCTGGGTTTAAACCCAAGTACCCCCACCCCCCCACGCAGAGACTTTTCAACATTTCCTTTAAATAGTAAGTGGTATTAGAGGATTGACAAGCATGAGTCAATTTGTTAAACTTGATTTAAGCACATCTTTTTTGGGAGCATATACTTCATATAAAGCAAGAGCCTATGACTAGTTCTCTCCCGTGGAGTGGAGGGGGAAGTTGTCTGGAATCAGAAGACAAAGTAAAACTGGAGATTCAATAGCTGTCTATGCTGTTTCCTAGCTAAGGCTCCCTTTAGTACACTGGTCTACCTGCCTATTTAACACAGGGTGCACTGAGTGTTACAAGAGAAAAGCACAAGTTAAAAAACGACCATGGTGATGGGGCTGTAGATCTGTTGGGAGGCCATGAAATGGTCTAGTCATAAAGCAATGAGCTGTTTTGCTTGGGCTTCAACTACCAAGGGAGAATTTTAATGCTATTGCATTGGAAGCATAGCATCTATGGTTCATGCAAGGTCAGATTCTAAAGGAAAGGAAAGCTTCCTGGCAAAGGGGGCTTTGAAAGCCTTTTCTAGTCCACTCCCTGGAACAACATTAACGTGGCAGCTTAAGAGAGCTCACAACATTACTTGAACTGTGTTCTTCTTCAAGCCTCATTTTTCCTCTCCACCTCTCTGCCCCAAACCCTTTCAATTATTCTATTGTTTTCTCTCCCCATTTATCTAGAGTCCTTTTTGTTTCCTGTTTTCTCTCTAGCTCCAATTCTAAGACTGGCTGATTTTACTCAGCATAATATTCTCTAGTTACATCCATTTTCCTGCAAATGACATAATTTTGTTCTTCTTTATGGCTGAGCAAAACTCCATCAAGTGTATATAACACATTTTCTTTATACCACTCATCTGTTGATGGATACCTGGGTTGGTTCCATAATTTGGCTCCTGTGGATTGTGCTGCTATAAACATGGGTATGCATACGTCACTATGGTATTCTGACTTTAAGTCGTTTGGAAAGATACTGAGGAGTGGTATTGCTAGGTCATACAGTGGTTTCATTCCTAGTCTTTTGAGGAATCTCCACACAATTACAATGCACAAATAAATATTTATTTTTTAAAAAAGGGTACAATAATGTGTGACTAAATATTTGGGCATCCATGGTGAATGTACATCTCAGGACTTGGTATTCATGATTATATGAGATGAATTATTATAACAAATAATTTTATGCATATGTATAAAATATATACACACATATGTATATACACATACCCAGCCTCATTAGAAGGGCCCAGCATGGTGGTTCATGCCTATAATTCCTGTACTTGGGAGTCTGAGAGAGGAGGAATGCAGGTTCAATACCAGCCTCAGAAACTGAGCTAGACCCTGTTTCAAAATTTAAAAATACAAAGGGCTGGGGATGTAGCTCAGAGGCAGAATACCCCTGGATTTAATCTCCAGTACCAAAAAATAAAATAAAAAAAGAAAGACTTTAGGAATAGCAAAAGCACAAAACATCCAGAGGAAACCAAAGCATTCTTTCCATAGGCATCTACCAATAAAGAGTCAACACTAGAAATAGTTCCTTGAACAAGTGCATAAGGAAGTCTAAGACTTATCTGTGAGGGTCACAGATAAAACAAAAATACAGGCATCTTAGCCTAGGGAGTGTGGGGTGGTGATGCATGGAAAGTACAGGAGAGGACGCGGGTCATTCCAGAACTACAAGAGCTTTGCCACATGAGCTAGAGGTGGTCACGACGGTGTACAGAAGGAAGAGCTGAGACTTTGATATTAGAGCCTGCAATACATTAGGATACCATTCCACACAAATCAATATAATTAATTATAAATAGTCTATAACAATAGCAATGTAACTAAAGAAATATATAGTTTTCATTACCAAATGTAGCTTTAAATTATTCTGATTAGTTATTTTTATAAAGTCTGAGTTACTCTTACATGAAGATCTCTGAGTGGCACCTGACCACTGAATCCAGGTTGGACACACACACACACACACACACCCTCCTTCCCAACCACAGACTTTAAGGGGATGATTCCCTCTAAGACTGTTGCCTGCAACCAACAGAAAGTTTGGCTTGGTGATCAGTTTGTGAGTCTCAGCTCTTGAATACTAAGATGAACACATCCATACTGCTTCACCTCAATTGCAAGGAAAGAACAGACATTATCAGATAAATACAAGATAAAATTGGAATCTGTGGCTATAAGTGGAGCTTTTTCCATCTTTAGGAGAAATCTGGTAGCTAGAGGCAGAAATGAACATCTCCACCCCCAGTCTATCCTCCCTCCACAAACAAGTGACCTCTAGGAACCCTCATAGCCTCTGCGTGTTTCCAGTCCCTTGTCACCATCTCCCTCCCCCCCCCCCAAACTGCCTCTGGCTCCGTGTCCGCAGTAATAAGCACTCTGCAGCACATGACAAACTTCTCGTTGATGTTTTGCTAAATACTAGCTTCTTATTTCCTATTTTGCAGTTGGTTAAGAGCCCTCCTCTCAGTCCTTTAGTAATTTCTTCAGCATCCTCTCTTCTTCTCCCTCCCATTTATGGAAGGTGGTCCTGTGAAGGCTTATGCTACTGCCTGGGTTGACACTGTAACATTAAGATCTGGCCAGTCTCAGAAAGTGAAGGATGAGGTTTTCTCTCATATGTGGAAGCTAGAAAGAATTGGGAAACAAAGGAGACTTTGGATAAAGGAGGAGAGATTCCAGTAAAATAGTGGAAGAGAATTAAGGGAGGGAGATGGGGGAGAGGAGGAGATTCCATGAAGGAAACAATTCAAATAATGCTAGGTCCATATGTGAGATTACCAGTACCAATCGCAATAACATGTGTGGGGAAGGGTAGAGATATAGAGAGAAGCATACTAGCCTCTGTGTGCACGTGTGCTTCTGTGACTCTAAACTTCATTGTGATATATAACTACAATGCACCAATAAAAATACAAGGAAAAAGGAGGAGGAGGAGGAGGAGCAGGAAGAGGAGGAGAAAATCTGGATTCTGGATTTAGACATCCTTGGCAACCCTGAAGAAGGCACCTTGGAAAAAGAGGGTCAGTTTGTATAAAGAGAATAGCCTTCAGGAACCAAACTAGTTTTCCAGTTTTTTTGAAAGAAGGTACAAGGAGCTGGGAGTGGTGGCACATGCCTCTAATCCCAGTAGTTGGAAGGCTGAGACAGGAGGATCACAGGTTGAAGACCAGCCTTAGCAACTTAATGAGGCCCTCAGTAATTTAGTGAGACCCTGTTTCAAAAAATAAAGAGATAAAAAGGGCTGGTAGTGTAGCTCAGTTGGAAAAGAAAGCTGCTTATATTTCGGAAAATAGAATTCAACCTGATCACCCAATGAAGTCCCTGCCTGTGATTCCTCCAGCTCATGGGACAGGCAAAGGAGACCTAAGGCCAATGCTGAGATCTGTGTTTCTCCCAAATTCTGGTCGCTTGGAGCTTCCATGAACTCATGTGTGATAATGTAAGGCTGCAGGGGTTAGAGGTGGTCGCTGTTTATACATGTTTATATATACACATATGAAGATTGTATATATCACTGTGTCTCAGCTCTTACAACCAACATAGGTGGGTAAAATTGCTTTAGGAATAAGGAAGTCAAGGCTGATGTGACCGCCCTGGGTGATATTGTCAGGTGTTAGTGGAGCCAGACCTTGGATCCAGTTCTCAAACTAAGTTAGTTACTCTTTGCTTTGCTTTGTTAATGCTCGTTAATAGGTTTAAATAGCTGAGAGAACATAAGGGATGATGGTTACCAGTTAGTGGTCAGTTTGCTTCCCAGCTTAGAGTGGTCTGCCTAGTCAGTTTCTGGGGAAAAGGAAAAGATGGAAGTACTACGCCAAGACCTCTCTGTATTAGATGCTACCTTCCACCTTTGCTCATAATTTTTGGGCTCACAGGTGGATTTAGAAGGCAGCAAAGACCTTGCAGGGATCAATTCCGGCCTCCTCGCCGGTGTCACCGGCGACCTCCTTATATTCTTACTATAGCGAGCTGATCTACAAAGCGGCTATCTCGACTTCAAAGCATCTCCAATTGTCAAGGACATCCATCCCCATCTTGCACTGATCCTAAAATCAGTTTCTCCACAACGTTGTCTTGTTTAGTTCTGTCCTTTTCAACTTTATGTTTTCCTCTCCTTCAGGGTACCATTTCCTTTCACTGTTTCTCAGCTCGAAGAATTTTCCAGATTCATGATCCTGCTGGACACCTCGTAAGGAAGAAACTGAGACTCGCCATTGTCCTTTTATGACAGAAGCCTCCATATATAGATAGACAACACTTCTGACAGTTCTTTGCTATGTCAGATTACAAGAGGACAGTCACTTCCCTTAGTTTAGACACTGTAATTCTACTTGTGGCCACAGCCCTGCCTCTAATATTAAGCATATGATAGATAAATTAACTCTCTAAAATTCCATTACATAATGTTTCCTTTAATTTGTTTATTCAGTTGAGATTATTTTAGATCCTGAATTTGGCCTCCATCATGCTTGCCCCATGGGGTCAGAGAGAGAGAGATTCCTGAGGCACTCAGGGCTGTCTGCAGGGTCTCTACATTCCTGCAACACCTCTTATCATGTCACAGGGCAGCAGAGGAACTGGCAACAGGAGTTACCCTGAGGGGTTGAAGGACATCCACAGGAACTAGATCTGAATTTCAGGGGCAGTGCTCCTCCAAGATAGAAGGAGCAGGCTGGGTTCAGTTCCATCCACAGCTTATGACAGAAAAGTCATCAAATGGGCCCCTCAGCTACCCTCAGAGCCAAATCTTAGTCTTGCTTATGCATTTATCCAGAGAACTGTCTATAGTAGTGAGTCTTTATTGCCTGGTATTTCTGGGAAATTTTTCTCCCTGCAGATGCTCTGTGGTACTGCTGTTTCTAATGCCTTTCTAATTAGTGTATGTGTGTACAAATAGCCATGCATCACTTAACAACAGTGGTACATTCTGAGAACTGAGTTGTTAGGTGATTTGATTATTGTGTGTACATCATAAAGTGTACCTACACAACCTAGGTGGTATATCGTCCTACATGCTTTAGTGATATGGTGTGTGTATGTGTGTGTGTGTGTGGGGGGGTATAGCCTATTGCTCGTAGGGCCATAATGAACAAAACAACATGAAAGTTGGGCATGGTGCCACCTGCCTGTAAACCCAGTACTTGGGAAACTGAGGCATGAGGATTGCAGGTTCAAGGACAGTCTCAGCTCAGCAACCTAGCAAGATCCTGTTTCCAATTAAAAAATAAAATAGGGCCAGGGTGTAGCTTGGAGGCAGAAAACCTGTATTGCACACACACTAAAACCCTCCCCCTAAAACAAAATTGAACAAACACAAAACCCATGAAATGATACCAAGCACAAGAGAAAAATGATGCAATCAAGAAATGTGACCAACTTGGGATGTGTGAGACTGCTGCCGAGTAACCTGGTGCACAACTGTGCGGTGGACACTTTTTATAAGTAGACGTATGATCTAAAATAACAACAAAAGTATAGAGCAGTAAATACATAAACCAGTAACATAGCTTATTAACATGGTACTTATCACCAAGTACTACCCACGTACATAACTGTGTGTGCTATACTCTTGTATGACTGGCTGTGCGGTGGGTTTGTTTACATCAACATCATCAACATGTGAGTGATGGGTTGCTCTGTGATTTGTGAGAACTAAGACATCGCTAGGCAATAGGAATATTTCAGTTCCATTATAATCTTAAGGGACCACCACATGGTCCATCACTGACTGAAACATCTTATGTCATACATGACGGTGTGTGTGTATTTGTATATATACATATACACTCATATATACATTATATATCACACACATATAATATATTAAATATATAATATATGATATGTATTACAGAATTGGTTTTCATTTCTGGTTTAGAATCAGTCAAAATGACATATGCCTCATCTTAATTCAGGACTTTCACAAAAACTTGAATAGAATTAGCTCCAAGAGAAGGATCCTGCGCCCCTCTCTCCTCCTTCCATGTAAACATCACTAATAATCATGCCCAAGTGTAACCATGAGCCACAGGTGAGTCCAACCTGACTGTACAACCAGCATTTCTCTAACTTCCTTGTTATCATCCAAAGTTCAAGAGGCACCCTCAGATGGCTTCCTGAAATTAAGATACTAGAGATCTGTGACATCCCTTCTAATTTCAGTAACTTTAGTACAGGCTCAATAATATACTATTTTGACCCTTTCTGGAAATTGAACATAAGTTTTTTAGCATTCTGAGATTATATATATAGCACTCTGAGAGTTAGCTCATGCTTTTAACCATTTTTGGCTTTATTTAGCCTTCAATATTGTTAATTATTTTCTTTCCAGTTAGATAATTATCTTTGATGGGAAAGTTAAATGTGGAGTCATTAAATACATCTACTTTATTAATGTCAATCACTATAACAATGCAACCTCGTGTGTGTGTGTGTGTGTGTGTGTGTGTGTGTGTGTGTGTGTGTTGTACTAGGAATTGAATCCAGGGCCATTATACTTCTGAGCTACAGCCCCAGCCCCTTTTTTGTTTTGTTTTGTTCTGAAACAGGGTCTTGCTAGGTTGTTGAGAACCTTGCTACATTGCTGAGGCTGTCCTCAAACCTGTGACCCTCCTCCTTTCTTGGCCTCCCTGGGATTACAGGCATGTGCCACCGGACCGCACCAACTCAACCTCTTGAAGTAGTATTGCTGCCTCCTCCTAGTCCTTTCTCGATGGATATTTTTTCTTTTCCTTATAGGAACACCACCTTTCTCTAGCCTGCTCTGAGCCCTGAGAGGATATTCTGGATACACAGGGCCAGTGGGTCCCCTGGCCCTCTGGTTCCTTGTTGGGTTTGGCTAATGAGAGGCAGCTCGAGGAGGTGGCCGATCAGAAAGCCAGCAGGTCAGTTCACTTCCTATTCTATTCCATGAGTTGGCTGGGGTCCACTGGGAGCCACTGCTCTCAGGGATTCTGTGATGTGTCCCCTCCCCCCAAATATTCTTACCAGGTTCCAACTTGTCCATCTCTTGTTACTTTCCCTATACCCTATCCACACCTTTAAAAATAGTCTTTTAATTAAAATGTCCTCAGATATCTTGAGTAAGCCATCTGTTTCCTCCAAGACCTTAACAGATGCATTGTGCTTCTTGTCACTCCAAATCAAACTTTTCCTGGTGGTGGTGGCTGACCTCAGGATTTTTCATAAGACTCCAATCTTTCTTAGCATTGGCCTATTTGAAAATGATTCTTTCAGCGTTGGCTACTTTATTTCTCCTTATCTTCCTTGCTGTGTTTATGCATCTTTTTTTTTTTTTTAAATTAGCTCTCCCAAAAGTTTCCTATGTAGTGTTATAATTTATTTAGATAATATTTCCTTTTATTTCTCATTAGGAACATTTGGAATTTCCAAACTGCACTGAAGCTCATCTGCTCATCTGGAAGGCCACCTAGCCTAGCTCTTCACATTCCACGTGCTTTCTCTCAGGCCAAATCTCAAATATATCAAATTGTGAATTTTGACTCTATTTTTAGAGAAAAAGTCATCGCGCTACCTCACAAATGATGGCCCATGTTTGTAACCATGAGGCTTGTGAACCACTGCTTTCACCACTTGACGAAATTTTTCTCATCTGCTCTGCTGTAGCTCTTCAGCAGAATAAGCCAGGGCTGGGAAAGCTTAAGAAATGGAGTACAAATTAGTCTTGAAGAACTGGTTCAACATGAAACACACAAGAGAAATTTAGCTGACACATTTGTCCACCTCTACTCCAGGACACACACTATGACCTGCACCAGCGATTTCTGTTCATAACAGCATTTTCAAGAATTAGATTTTGGTAAAGATGAGATAGCAAAGACTGATGATCTCATTTATCTAACTTAACTCTTTGATAAAATGACCAACTACAGCTTCCTGATGGTGAAAGGAGTCAAGAGCAGTGAGCACGTATGTTTGTATCACTGTGAACCTCACTATGGTGTATAATTAGAATATGCCACTAAAAGTCTAAAAAAAATTTTATTGGCAGCAGCCAAACAAGGAAAGGGACGACCTGACGCCACACACTTCCAAAAGCAGCAGTCAAGGGAATTCTACAGAAAAGCAACAGGGAAAGACTCATCCTAGAACGGTTGCTTGGAACCCTTCCCTACTTAGCAGCAACCTGGGAGCAAGAATGATGGGAGACTTTCCCTGTACATCCAGAAAGGAGAGAACTTTGCCTTCTTCTAGGGAGGAATAAATGGAGAACCAAAGGGATGAAGGTAAGTGAAGGATGGGCTGATTTTCAATGATGGAAACAAATTTATAGCATCATATCATTTTCATAAAGTGTGAGGGTGGTTATATCCAGTCTGCCAGATTTCCCTTTATATATATATATATATATGCACGGAGAGGATTTAAATATAGAAATAATACTGAACAATTAAGAGGTTTATGGCTGCTAGGTGCAATTGCACATGGCTGTAATACCAGTACTTGGGAGGCTAAGATAGCAGAGTTACGGGTTTAAGGCCAGCCTCAGCAACTTAGCAAGACCCTCTAGGAACACCACATTTCTCTCATACATATATGTAGTATATGTATGTATTTATTTATGCACATGTATATATACACACCTATATGCATACATATTCTTTGAAAGATTCTGAAATTATGTTCACCTAATGCTCATTGCTATTTTGGATGGTGATATTTGGAAGATCTTACATTTGGATGATTTTACTTTTTTCTTTATACTCTTTTGCAATTCTTGAATTCTTTAAAATGAGCCTGCATGGCCATGATAGGAAGAATAATGTAATTTTTCATTCAATTTTTGAACTATAGAGATAGGGAAAGTAGATCATGGTATATCATGTTACAACCACATATTGAAAATATGCAGTAATTTGATTTTTTAAAAGAAATGACAGTATGGGAACAGGCTATAAGTTGAGTATTGTTTTGCTTACTTATAAACATTTTCTTAATAGACTTTACCATTTCTCTCTGTCTCTCTTATTTCTTCTTAAAGCCTACTTGTCACAGAGGCCCCTGGTTCAAGTGTAATTTTTATTGATCATGTGACCATATACTGGTTAAGATTTTTAGGAGGCCTAAGTATTGGCTATTAAGGCTCTTCTGTAATTGACAGGCTTATTTTGAAATGCATTATACTGAACAATACATTTCTGTACTCACACATTTTCCGTTTCTTTTCTTATACTATGGACAAGGGAAACTGAGAGAATCAGGCTGTCGGGAAGGGCTAGACTGTAGGGTTCTGTGTATGTGTCCACCTGCTTTACAAGTGTGAGTGAATGACCAAGCATTAGTCTTGAGCCTGTCTTCTGAAAATAACATGTATTTTCAAAATCATCACATTCTTAGGACACAGTAGAAAACATGGTTTTAATTTTTGTGTCTTTTTTTTTTTTCCAACAGGGTATCTGGCAGAGGATATTGGAAAGGAATGAGTTTAAGAGTCAAGAGACTTAGGTTCCATTCTTAGTGTGCACTGCTGACCAGCACATCTAACTTCTCTATGATTTGGCTTCATTCTCTGAAAACAAGAGTATTAGACTAGATCTCTGGTTCTAGACCCTGGTTGCACCTGGGAAGCCTTACCAACTAGTGATGCCTTATCCTCACCCCCAGATTCTCTAATGAGTTTGCACATTGGAAGTACTATAAGGTTCTACATATCTTCACAATGTACAATCATGGTTAAGAATCCCTGAGCTCTTGATCACCAATATTCCAAAATACATTTCACATCACAGATTATCTCACGAAGGCCTAGTCCTGGGTCCCCAACACTTTTAGGAAAAGTAGAAGCCAAGATGTATCAGCTCTTCATTCAGGTTGTGGGTGGCTTACAGATCTTAGGCAGGAAAAGGCAGAAGAATACCCTATCTCAGCAGATGAACCAGGGATGGAATGACATGAGACTTTTTTCCTGAGCACACCATGTAGGATGGAGTGTTTTCTTCAGAAGCCTGTCATTTTTTATTTGATTTGACTGATAAGAGAGCTTCTTACCTCCACTTTCTCTAATTGTGATGGTGAAGGTTTGCATCGCTGCCAAACAGATTTGCAATGTTACTAGCTGCTGTCTTTCTACCTTTGCCCATTGGCATATCATTTGGGAATTCTAATTTTTTTTTCCCCTGGCACAACTAGTGAGCATCATGGAGAGGCCACATTCCTGGAAGGTTCAGGAGTCTTGAACACAAGAGAACTAGGGTGAGAATTAATAGAGAGGAACAGGGATGGCTTTGCACACACCCTTTCTCCCATTGTAGCCAGCCTCTCCAAGATGGCTTGGAAAGTGTCATTGTGGCTGGGCTGAACCACTTTCCCCAGATCCCCTTGGCTGAGTGTTTCCAGTTAGGGTGGGCCACGAGAGACTTAATGTATAAGATTCAGAGGGTAGAAGGGAAGTGGCTGCCATCTTGTAGCTCATACACACCATCACTTGTCACTTAATCTGCCCCTTGTCCTGTTGGATGTGGCAGCAGCCAGGACTGCAACTGCTTCTCTTGGGTTCCTGGATTTTCCTCCAGCTCCTCAACTCCTGGGTCAGGTGTATGCTCCTCCCTGTGGTGATGGGAGCCAGTGTTCCCTGCAGGGCAACTACACAGTCAAGGGAGGTGATGAGAACTGCCGTGGACTTCAGTAGTCTTCTCAGGTCCCAGCCCATGTGTGCGGTGTGCTCCTAGTTTGTCCTTCTCTCCCTACGTCACATCCATCTCCCTTTACTGAATACCCGCCCCAGGGTTTTCAAGCTCCATCTTTCCATGATCAGACATGAAGACGTTAGCCTTGCAGAGCCTGCTTAACAAGTAATCGCAATCATAAGGTCCATTCCCCATGACAAATGTATATTGTCAATCCAAGAGGCAAATTGAGGCACACTGAGTGTGAGAACAAAGAGTTTATTCAAACCAAAGTGAGGACAGCCACCTGGGAATCACATAATCTAGTTGCCCAGAATAAGTACTCTGAAATGGCATCTGATGAGTCTGGTTGTGTGACTCACATACACAGACTTATCAAAGCCAATCACAGTGCTGAGCACAGGAAGGCAGGGAGGGGGAGGGAGAGGGTGGGAAATGGGGGAGGGCTCAATGAGTGCTGTGTGCACGTATGCCTCTATCACCCTGAACTGCATCAAGATGCAAGATTACAATGAACCAATAAAAAAATAATTAAAGAGCCGGGTGTGGTAGGCCACGCTTGTAAATCCCAGTACTTGGGAGGTTGAGACAGGAGGATCTGGGTTTGTGGCCAGCCTCAGCTACTTAGTGAGGCCCTCTGCAACTTAGTGAGAACCTGTTTCAAAATAAAGAATAAAAAATGGGACTGAGGGTGTAGCTTGGAGGTAGAATGCCCCTGAAGTTCAATCTCCAGTACCACGTACACACACAAAAAAGAGAGGAACGGGGGTTACAGCAAACTGTTGTTAAAATTGCATCAGTCAACAAGAATAGCACAGATTGTTGATTGGAATCACTCATTTTATGTTATAGCCTTCAAGTAAGAATTGAGAGAAGTAGGAACTATGTATTCTCCAAGTTATTTATACTCTAATGGTGTCAGTATATTCACAAGGAACTCAGTTGAAGTGGTTAAAGGTTCAAGCAATAAGGGCATGAGATTCTGAAGTCCAGGAGGAGTGATTGCTGCCTCATGACACATGTACACTAGACCTGATAGGAGTACACACACACACACACACACACACACACACACACACACACACAGCCTATTCTTGCCTTTTTGATTAAACCCTTGATGATACAGTGACCTTTTTGAAATTCCTACCTGATTGTGTCAATCCCATTTGAAAGCATTATTTTTGGCCAAGCATGGTGGTGCACACTTGTAATCCCAGTACTTTGAGAGGTTGAGACAGGAAGACCACAGGTTCGCAGCCAGCCTCAGCAATCTAGTGAGGCCCTCTGCCACTAGGTGAGACCCGGTGTCACAATAAAAAAAAAAAAAATAGGGCTGGAGGTATACCTCAGAGGTAGAACGCTCCTAGGTTCAACCTCCAGACCAAGAATGAATGAATAAGTAAGTAAGTAAGTAAATAAATAAATAAATAAATAAATAAATGCACTGCTTTAGTCAGATATGGTGGTGCACACTTGTAATCCCAGTACTTGGGAGGCGGAGAGAGGAGGATCGCAGGTTTGCGGCCAGCCTCAGCTACTTAGTGAGGCCCTCTGCAACTTAGTGAGACCCTGTTTCAAAATAAAGAATAAAAAATAGGGCTGGGGGTATAGCTTGGAGGTAGAATGTACCCTGGGTTCAAAAACAAAACAAAACAAAAAACAAAAGCACTGATTTCAAGACCAAAGTCTTGTCTGCTCCTTCAGCCTCACACTGTACCAGGACCCCTGCCTTCTCTCGTTGTTCCAGCTACCACAATCATCTTTTCCTGCTCCTACTTGCTATGCTCTCTTCCACAAAAGGGATTTTGGTGTTGTTCCCTCAACCCAGATCTCTCTTTTCAGCCGTCTGTACCTGGTTAACGTTAATTCGTCCTCCTATCTCTGCTATGGCCATCCTTGGCAGATTCTCCTCTGCTGATCTCTAATGTCATCTCCTCTGAATGCCCTCACATGCTCAACTCTTCATTTCTTTGTGCAATTTCTTATCTAATATTTCTTTCCTGCATTGGGTTCTATACTCCAGGAGGGCAGGGAGGACTGGCTATTCTTGTTCTTCACTGTGTTTTCCCTGTACTTGGTACCTCCCTTGGCAAACAGCCAAATTTTCTTCTTGATTTAGGAAATACCAGTTCAATAAGTGAATAAATAAAAGATGCTTGATGGAAAAAGGACATGGGGGAGGAGCAGCAGGAAATGACAAATGACGGAGAGGGTGATGTGTAAAGGAACTGGAGTCTTTATATCTTGCCTCTCAGAGGCCTGGGAGTCTGTCAGCCATCATGAGCAAAACTGGTTCCACCAATACCCGGTCTGGCTCTATTTTTCTCCTGTAAGAAATTAGGAACTACTAACTTTTTTTTTTTTTTTTTTAAGTGGATGCTTAGCCAGGTGTGGTGGTGCACACCTGTAATCATAGTACTTGGGAGGCTGAGACAGGAGGATTGCAGGTTCACAGCCAGCCTCAGCAACCTAATGAGACCACTGCAACTTAGTAAGACTTTATTTCAAAATAAATAATAAACAAAATAGGGCTAGGGGTGTAGCTCAGAGGTAGACTATCCCCACAAAAACAAAACAAAAATGGATGCTTGCAGTCAGGCATGGTGGTGCAGGTCTGTAATCCCAGGACTTGGGAGGCTGAGATGAGGATCGCAGGTTTAAGGTCAGCCTCAGCAACTTAGTGAGAACCTGTTTCAAAATAACAAATAAAACAGGTTTGGGGAATAACTTGGAGGTAGAATGTCCCTGTGTTCAATCCCTAGTACCACAAAAAATAGATGCTTGATGAGTGCTAGACAGATTATCCTTTTCCTTGGCCAATCATTGTTAATGACTTTTCAGAGTCACGACAACTGTTATTCTTAACCATCGGAGCAATCACAATATGTGTGCAACTTTTTTCTTGAAGTTTGAATTTCTCTAAAGTAAAAGTAGAATTTGGAAATGTAGCATTCCCTTCAGAATAAATTAGTGGGTGTCTGTAGAAGAGAAAAACAATTAACACATTCTTGAATTATGGTTCAGTTTTCCCTTTTCTCTCCAAGGGTAATTTATGTAAGCAAAGCTTCCTGCGCTGACGTGAGTTGATGGATCCGCATGTATACAGTTGCTAAGGTATGTCTGAATCTCAGTGTCTGCTTCCAGCCTTCAACGATACCCTTCTAAACCCTCCGACAACCTTGGAGCAGGAAGTTCCACTGAAGATTCTAGAGATGACCAGTACTTATCTATGGCCTCCCAAGGGAGCAGCCAGAGATCTTAGCAGGTCAGGTAGCTGCATCTCAGCCCTGGAATAAGAGGAAGGAAACCTGACTGGAGCTGGTTTCCATCACTAACTAGCAAGGAGACCATGGAGCATGTGCCTAACCTACTTCTCCAAGTTTCCATTTCTTTGCTCATCAGATGAGTCCACTGGATCACAGATTGCAAAAGACCTCTAAACTCTCATTGTATTGTGATTTTGAAGTTTCCCATTTCTGGCAGCAATCATGATACATGGTTCTGGTGGGATAGATAAATTTATGAAATTACTACGTATCTGTCGCTCTCCTCAAGCATTTCTTTCTTCTAATCATATCCCACACAAACATTTTAAATATGAACATAACTTTTTTTTTTTTGGTGCATGGAAGTATCCAACTTTTATTTCATGTAAAAATTGAGACTTGCAATTAAAACTTTTTATAATGGTGCCAATATTCTCTTCCTCCTCATTAAACCTCTCCATGATATCCACCCTTAGGACTTTTGCAAATACCCTTGTAGCTGATGTGAAAGGCTTCACTTTCTACGGAAGACTACGGCTCTTTATGCTCTTTTGTCTTATTTGGTATTCATCTATTTTAAGGACCCATTTGTTTTTTAAATATCCCCTCCCCCCTTCCAGTGTCCTACTCTTTGCTGTTCTTACCATCTGTTGTTGAGTCTTTGACTATACAAGTCTGTTTTTTCAGTGGGTGCTTTCCTAGGGCCCTAACTTTAAATTCCAGTTTGACTTTTATTGTTAATCTGGGGATGTGCAATTGAATCAGAAGAATTTATGAAAATTAATTCAGAAGACTAATTAATTAGCATGACTCTAAGATTTTTATTCACGTGGGATAGACTTCACCTTCATTAATTTACACAACACATTCAAATTTGAACATAAGCTAGCCAACTAGCTTTATTGTGGTTTTCCCCTCTGTCTCGAAAAACAGTGTGTCTGAGTGACTGCAGAAACAAACAGCCAGTCGTGATTATTGTGGAGCTTGGGAGGTAAACAATTATGCCATTGGGGATGTTACTACTCATGACAATTAGTTTCCAAATGTTCCCTGGACCATGTGTTAGACCCTCAGGATCTGGTGATATATCATGAGAGAGAAAGTTCACTCTCATATGTTGAAGGGGACTTTATAAAGTTCCCCTGTCACTAGGGAATATTTTGATGAATTTATTCAGGTGATTTTTTTCCTCCCCACATTTGTCACCAGTGTGAGCCCTGCCTTTCACCCTGGGGAACAGTCAGGGTGACTTGTACTTACTGTCTTTGAAGAGTGACCCAAGAGAAGCAGAAGACTAAGAGTCAGTCCTTGGCATTGAGCCTCAATAGGGCACTGGTTCTCTTAGTGCTTCCCAGCAAAGAAATCTAGTGAGAAATAGAAGCAAAGGAAAGAAGGGAAGGAAACTAATTGGGTGTGGGAGGCACCCCTGAGGGTACCCTCCTGTACAACCAATAGAACAGAGAATTAGGCATCCAGGACAGAGCTGATCTTTGCCCCTCCACTTCTCAAGGGAAATACAGGGAGCCAGAAAAGTCCCACATCTCTGTATGCCAGCACCACAATCAGTATTCCCAGCAGGACACAGGAGCAGAATTAAGGAGTCCAGCAGATGGCTGGAGACATCAGACATTCAGCAGAATTTCTCACAGGTAAGGTAAATTGAGCATTTTATGTGCTTAAAAAAAAAGCAACAGTGTAACAGTAATACTACTAATACTAATAACCGGGATCACTTACAGGATATAGCTTTACTATGGGGCAGGCACTACTTGATATATTTTTCCACATTAACCCATTGAATCCTCCTAACAACCATACAAAGTGGGTACTATTGTTATTAATAACTCTAATTTATAGATGCGGAAACAGATGTCCAAGGAGCTTGTGTGGCCAGAGCATAGAGTCAGCAATGAGCAGCATTCAGATTCCAACCCAGAGAGTGTATTCCCGAGTCAAAATGTAGAGGCCTTATGATCAGGACAAAGAGGATGCAGCAGCAACACAGGTGCAGTGTCAGGTAGGAAAGAGGCTGCCTAAGGGACACCCCATGTTGGGGAAATGGTTGTGTGTTCTGGCCCTGGTGCGGAAGAGCCACCCACCTTCCTTGCTTGAGATCACACACACCCCCACCCCCAAAACCTAGATGCAACTCTGAGAAAAGAGAGCCCCCTAAGCAGTTTAGTCAAAGGAGAATAAAGTTATAGTTCTTATGTAGTGTTACATGAGGACTCTACTTGTTAGCACATCAATGTGGAAATTAATAGATATAGGTTAGAAGTGATAAATCATGGAGACCAGTAAGGACAACATCTGCTGGTCTCATCAGCATATATTTGGGCTTATAGATTATCTGTGCTTTGTTTGAATTCCTTATTTATGTTTTTATACTTTTATTGGTGCATCATAATTATACATTATAGTGACATAATTATACATTATAGTGAGATTCAAAGTGATACAAACATATCTGCAGACATCACTTGGTGTATTTCCCTTTGTATGAATTCTTTAAATTATAAAATATGTGCTCTCAGCAAAAAAGTCAAATATAACCGCGGTGAGCAAATTAGTGAGTAAAAGGCCTAAGATGTCATTTCCCATCTGCCATAGCTTGAATTGCATTCCTTCAGAAATCCATTATGCTGTGGTCCTAATCTCAGGTACCTCAGAATGTGACCGTATTTGGAGATAGAGGTAACCAAGTTCAAAGAGGTAATCGAGTTCAAATGAGCTCATTAGCGTGTGCCCGATTCCAATATGACTTGTGTCTCCATAAGTATATAGGCAATTTAGGTACAGACACACACAGAAGCAAGATGATGTGAAGACACAGGGAAAAGACGGCCGCCTACAATCAAGGAGAGAGGCCTCCGAAGAAACCAACACGACCACACTGCAATCTCAGACTTCGTGTTTCCAGACCAAGTACCCGGTCTTGGGTACTTTGTCATTACAGCCATCTGTGACCATCCCTACTCCCCACAGGCTTTCATTGACTAGATTGTTTTCATACCCACATTTTGGGGAGGAGAGAGAGAGAGAGAGAAAGAGAGAGAGAGAATAGGAGAATATATATGTATCATATATATAATGTACATGTGTATATTTTATATGTCATATATCCCTATTTTCTTTAAATTATAAAAGTACATACACACATACACATAGATGTACTAAACAAATGTATCTTCACTATTTTTACTGCATAGTTTGATGAATGTTAATAGCATGCATTTGTATAACCACCATCTAATCTAGATTCACAGTTGTTTCAACTTAAGAAGTTTGCTGGTGCCCCTCACAGTTGACACACTGCCTCCTACCACCTCCATCCCCCCAGGTAACCATCCACCTGCTTTTTGTCACCATAGTTTTGCCTTTTTTAAAGAATTTTCAGAGAAGTTGAATGTTTGTTGAATTTTTTTTTTTTTTTTAGATTAAGTGCGAAAGCAATAGCTCACTTTATAGTATACAATTATACTTTTATGTAAAGGGATGTCAGAATAAAATGCAAAACCTGATGGTGAAGAGTATGGAACAGGGGTCAGATAAGCTGTGTTCAAATCCTAGCCCTGCCACCCGTCAGGTCACACGGAGGGCCCGGCTCCTCATCTGTAGGTGCAGCTGCCGCCCCTACCCGCCCTCGGGAAGCATCATGAGGAAACCACGGCGACCGAGGGATGTGAAGCGCCTGCACACCATCAGCTCAGCCAGTGCTGGGCCTTTTCCTTTATAATAATCATGTGCAAGGGCTTAAAACCAGTTCCTGCAGAAATGAGGCAGTGCCCTGGTATTTACTGTTTATAAAGACGTTGTCCCCAGAACGCCAGTCATATTAGGATTCAAAAATGATGTCAAAACTAAAGAGTTACTCTACAGTTTAGGGACTTAAAGTAGGCTAATTTTGGAACAAAAATTAAGCCCCTTTCTTTGCTCACTATACGTGTGTATAAGGGAAGGGTTGTGGGTGGCAAATGGAGAGCCGGGCATTGGAGAAATGTTTTAGCCTGGATGAAGAGTGAGCCAGAAGCTGGATTCCTGGGCTATAAGGGAAACTTCTTAAGCTTCCTTCCCACAGGTGGGCCCCAGTGGGAGTCATTCTAGCTCCCATAACGGGATCCTAGCTCTTCTAACAGTGATGGTGGAGACTGTGATAAAGACCAAGTAAGTAGGCATTCTATGCCAGCCTCAGTGGGCATTTCTCATACACCCTTCCTTTCCCTTCTCTTCTCTTCTTTTGTCTCTCTTCCCTTCATTTCCTTCCCTTCTTTCCTTTTCGGTATTGGAGGTTGAACCCAGTGACATTCTGCCTCTGAATAATTCCCCCCAGACCTATTTTATTTTATTTTTTATTTTGAAACAGCATCTCACTAAGTTGCTGGGGGTCCCACTAAATTGCTAAGGCTGGCCTCAAACCTGTGATCCTCCTGTCTTAGCCTTCTAAATACTGGGATTATAGGCATGTACCACCATGTCTGGCTCATGCACTCTTTAGAAAGACTTAGTGCAATAGGTTCTAGCATCTCATTTTATAGAAGAGGAAGCAGGTCCACACATATGGTGCCCCATATGAGGCAGAGTAGGGGACTTGAACCCATTGCTGCCAACCAAGGCCAACCTCCTGCCCCTACCAGGGTGGTCTTGACCCTTCCATTACATATAAATACTTCCCAAATGCCCTTGGAAAATTCTGCAAGTATCATTTCCTATAAAAGTAGGTTGCCACCAGCTACAATTCTGCAAATATTTTCAGATGGGAGGAAGTGAGACAAAATGATGAGGGGTGTACTTGCGGTGCCAGAATCAGAAATAGCAGGCAGGCAGCCCAGCCTTTGCTGCCTACCATGCCGGTTTTCTTCCTTTGATCCACATCCTGCTCCTGCCTGTGACTCTGAGTAAGAAAACCCCAGGGACAATTCTCTTCTGAGGGGCCACTCATCCAAGAGTGTAAAAAGTCTCCGAATATGAAGCCCCCTGGTAATAGTGCATTCTCTTTCAGAATGTTCAGGGTGAGCTTCTTGGTGGCAAAATGAAAGTTGAGCTTGTGAAAGAAGCTCTTCTCCACCCTCGTTCATGGCTAAAAGTGTACCAGATTGAAAAATAAGATCTGACCATGTTTACAAATGAAAAAGCAGTTCAGCGAATGGGCTGCTTTGATCACGTGTCTCCTAGGAGTTCTTTGTCCAGCATTAAATTGAAGATCAAGCCAAACCTGAAACCAGGAGCAAGAAGTGAGGGAGGGTGTGTCCTCTGGGGACTTCAGAACCAGCCATGTGGGACTAATGTTTCAGCCCTACTGCCAACCACCCCCAGATCCTGAGCAGGGCAAGTCACCTTAGCCTCACCTTCACCTTGATCAAAAGGGTCCCCCCCATTGTCCATGCTTCACACCATTGCTTGCAGTTTCCAAAAAGAAAGCATATATTATGCACTGGTTAACCAGTAGGAAACTCCCAACAACACTGGTTTCCCATTCCCTAATAAACATTTGAGGAATACACCCCAATTGCCTGATTTCTTTCTCAAGAATTCTTTCACGAGAAACACCCGGGAGATTTGGCTTCTGACTGCTGACAATCCCAACATGTGCACACCGTCTGATAAGGATTTCACAGCAGCAGACTTCAAAAACTTCTTCCTTGAGTGATGCATAAAAGAAATTGGCAAAATAAGGCACCCTCTGTACGTATTTTTAACATAACATCTAAACATTTTAAAGCATGTTGAAAGAGCTGTGAAGGATGTAATTTCAGGTGAAATGAATATTGTATTCAAGCTTTAAAGATATTTTTTACACCATTGTGGAGATTTAAATTATTCCGTTTATGGAAAATGACTGCCACAGAAACCACGTGGCAAGCCAAGTATGTTCTCAGGCAGACATGGTTTAGGAATGATAATATGCAGAAGTTAAAACAACATATTCTGTTTGAAATATCCAAAACATGCCCTCAAGTTTAAAGTCTTTGGACTTTTCTTTTTTTAAAGGCTTTAGACCTTACTTCCTCTAGCTACTTAGCTTTTTAGATTTTCTCCCTGATGCCCTGGGGAACTGAAGAAAGAGAAAATTACAGGATATAACTGTGTATTTGACAATGAGAACAGATCATTTTAACACCCTCTCTTTATTGACAACAATTAACAAATGAACTTTAATAAAACTGAAACTATTGCAAACAGCACATTTTAGCCAACCACTAAATGATAGGAATAAGTAACATAATGTGTTATTTTCTGTTTTGTTTTTTTTTTAACTGGAGATTGAACCCAGAGGCATTCTACTTCCAAGCTACACCCCCAGTCCTATTTTAATGTTTATTTTGAAACAGGGTCTCACTAAGTTGCTGAAGAACCTTGCTAATTTGCTGAGGCTGGCCTTGAACCTGTGATCCTTCTGTCTCAGCCTCCCAAATATTGGGATTACAGGCACACACCATCATGCCCGATGCCCAGCTCATTTCTTTTAAAAAACCCCTCCTTCCTTCCTTCCTTCCTTCCTTCCTTCCTTCCTTCCTTCCTTCCTTCCTTCCTTCCTTCTTCCCTCCTTCTTTCCCTCTTATCCTTCCTATTTTTTTTTTTAATTGAGTCTTGCTAAAGTGCCCAGGTTGGCCTCAAACTCATGATCTTGCTGCCTCAGACTCTTGAATAGCTGAGATTTATAGACATGAACTACTGTATCCAGCTCTTACTTTTTTTTAAATTTCAAAAACCAAAAGATGATAAGAAAAAGAATAAATTTTGATTTAGAAATATTTCTAAAATTCAGCAAATATTTTACATATGAACTGAAATTTATTTTCATCAAACAAAAATATTACTCCTAGCAGGTTTCACTGTTTTAAATTTCAGATACAAATATAAACTCCAAGGGGTCCTACGGGATGACAGAATTGAAGGAATTTACACTTTCTTTCTTCATGTTTACAATACTGCACTCCACGTTTATCTTAACCTATTGCTTAAACTGTTAGGTATTTCCTCTCCTGCTTGTTACTGAGCGTGTGGGAGTCCCTGTAGAACTGTTGATTCTCTGAGTTAACTTCCATGTAGAACATGATGTGATTAAGAGAAGTAATTAAAATATGCTAATTTGAGGCCTACATTTATATTATTACAACTCAGTAGTAACTGCATCAATTTAGAATTCTCAGATCAAAATAATTTGGGAGGGAGGAGTATTTTAATACCGACATTGCTTAGAATTGCATGGTGATAACATAAAGCCAATTTTATGTTTTATGCATTCAGTTTTATTATTATTTTTTTAAAGTTCTCTGCAGATAGTCTCCCCTTCCCTTTTGATGACTGCATTTAGGGTGGACAGCTCCCACAGTCTTGCCATTGGATTGTTCCAGAGCATCAATGGCCATCCTTGGAAAAGAGTACAACAGCATGGATTAGGTGAGAGAACTCAGTACTGAAGATGAAGTTCTCTGCTCTTTTCCTCCTTGCTTAGAGCCAGCCAGTGGTCATGAGGGAGGGAATATCATCTGCTATGGCTGCCAGTGTGTGGAAGAGGTGGTAACTGGATAAGGACAGAGAGCAGTCAGGTGGATCGAGTGCAGGTCTGTTTACGGAAGCTTGGCCATGTGGGTAAAACACAACATCCCAATACTGCCTGCTTCAGAATACAGAAATCTGAATAGTTTTCAATGTTCACCTATCTACTAAAAGTGGAAGCTAGTTTTCTGTGTCAAGGTATCATCTGAAATCACAGCAAAGTCAAATTCATTTTCTAAAAGTATATTCATTTAGATCCACTTCATAACACACCTTTATTTTATATTACTTTAAAATCTCTCTCTCTTCTTCTTTCTCTCTTGCCCATACACATATTGGGCATATATAATTTTTATATAGTTGTAAGTACAGTGTATATGTATATACCATTGTAAAGTCCCAAATAAAGTTTTCATTGTTAAATGTCATATATGTATAAATATACATACATATAAAGTATATAAATATTTAAAAATGATAATAAAATAACCGACCACCCATGTTCCCCTTATCCAGTTAAAATATGAGTTCAACTTGCATAGGCACTACCACAGTGTTTTTCCAATGCGGCTTGCCAACTTTCATGCCCACCAGCACTGGATTAGTGCTTTGCCCCTGCACTTGTGCATGCTTAACCTGGTCAAAGTCTTTGGTCTCCCCCAATGGGGTGAATCGAAATGGTATCTTACTATAGGCTTAATTTGCATTTCCATGATTATTAAAGACATTGAGCAATTGTTATATGCTTATTAGCCATTTATATTCCTCTCCTATGAAAGGTTTGCTCATGGTTTCCCTACGGTGCTGTTTGCTATTTTCCAAACTTTCAGGAGCCTTTCACGCACTCATGATCCCACTGCTCTGTTGGAGTGTGTGGCAAATATCTTGCTAGTTTGTGACTTATTTTCACCTTTATAGTATTGTTTGATGAGCAGAAATTCTTAACTTTATTAATGTGGGTGAACTGGATTTTAACATTTCATTTAACCTACTATCAAGTTAAAAAACTACATATGGCTATTGGTTACCATGCTGGACAGTGCCAGTTTAGAACTACTAAGAATTTTTACCCTTTTACTAAATAATATATGACCTTTACACACATGAATTGATCTGTCCCCTCTCAATCTGCATGCTTTTATTTGCCAGTATTGAGAATTCATTTTTTTTTAAATTAACTCTTCAAAATGGGAGTAGTTTTTGCTTTAGATAGCCTCTGGCTATTTAGATTAACTTATGTTTACCACATTCTTTATTAACCATTCCTTTTGAGAACTAAACCTTTCCATCTGGACTGATTTTCCTTCTTTCTGAAATATATTCTGTAGAAATTCCTTCGGTAAAGATAATAATGCATTCCTTTCATTTTTTTGTATGATGATTTTCTTCTTGTTGAAAGAGTTTCATTATACGTAGAATTAGTTGTTATTTTCTCTAAAGCACTTGGAAGATTTTCTTCCACTGCACTGTAGCCTTCTTTTATACATAGAAGAAATCATCTTTCAATTTTTTTTTCATTAGGTAATCTGTCTTTTCTCTTTAGTTGTTTCTAGATCTTCATTTTGCATTTAGTGTTCAGCAATTTGATGATAAGATAAGCTAGATAAGAATCTCTTCATTTCACCTGATTTGGGATTTGTTTGTCCTTTAGAATCTGAGAACTGATGCTTTTAATAAACTCTAGAAAATTGTCAACTATTGTATCTTTAAATTGAGAAGGAAAGAATAGAGACATTAGAGAAAAATTACCTTTCTTATTTTCTCTCTTATTTCTTTATCAAAATTTGATTAGGTATTAGAATTTCTCACTCTTTTTTTTTTTTGCTGTACTGGGGATTGAACTCAGGGGCATTCTACCTCTGAGCTATACCCCCAGTCCTATTTTTTATTCTTTATTTTGAAACCAAGTCTCACTAAGTTGCGGAGTGTCTCACTAGGTAGCTGAGGCTGGCCGCGAACCCGGATCCTCCGATCTCCCGAATGCTGGGGTTACAAGCGTGCGCCATCACGCCCGGCTTAGAATTTCTCACTCTTTTCTACAAGTCTTTCAACCCTTCTTTCATAGTATTTATGTTTCTGCCTTTGCATGCTACATTCTGAGTACTTTTATTTGCTCTATATTCTAGTTTATCAATTCTCTTTTTAGCTGTGTCAAATCTGCTACTCAACATTTCTATTAACTTTTTAATTTCAATTATTATACTTTTCATTTCTAGAGATTCCATTTGGATCCTTGGCAAAACTTTGAGCTGTTTTCAATATTTCATCTTCCATCATTCAATATTCTTCAAACACCCTCTTATTTACTTACAAATATTAGATTAAGTATATGACTTGTATATGTTTATCCATTTTAACATATAAAGATGGTAATTTTCTGTGGTCTGATCTAATAATAATTTTATCATCTGAATACGTTTCCAATTTCTGCAAGCCTTGTGGATTGGATTCTGCTGTTCGTGTTTTCTGCTGACTTGTACTCATGTTGCCTTATGTTTCTTGTGGCCTTTTTTTCTGGACATTTTTGAGGTCCATATTTACAGTATGTTTCTGCCAGGCAACTATAGGCTATCCTGGAGAAATTTTAAATTTTTTTGGTGGGGGCGGGGGTTGAGACCACATTTGGTTTAGTGAGACACACCAACAAGGGGGAACTTAGAATTTGGAATTAGGAATTATCAAGAAAGATTTTTTTTTTACTAGTCTAAGCCTAAATAGATATCACCATCATCTCCCTCTCTAAAGCTTTCCCCCTGCCTCCTGCTTCAGCAACTAATGGCATTGCCCCTCCGGAGTCTCTGAACTGACTGGTCCCACTACTCAATTTTTTTCTTGATACCCATATACATAGGTTTTTAAAATCCAGGCCATACTCTACCCAGGATGGACAGATAAAACTCTGAGAAAAGGCTAATTTGATACTAGCTTGCTTTTCTGGATTCTCTCTTTTCAATTCATAGTCACTAAAGATTTCCCTTACTTTCTTATCATGTTCAGTGTTGTACACCAAAGGGTGTTCTTCTAACATCTAGGTGGCTGTTAAAGAAGTCCCAGCCTCCTTTAGTCACTAGGGAAAAAATTTGGTTTTATGAACCCAGTAATGTCCTCTGAAAGGTGAAATGGTTTCAAGAGAAAAGTCAAATCCCCTTTGTTATTGTTTAATGACATTGAAAGAACACTCTTTAGCATTCTCATCCATTGCAATTAGTCTAGTTTAAATTTTAAATCCCATTTTAACTCTAATTTTTTTTTCTTCTGCTAGCCTAGTTCCAAGGACCTTTCCATGGGACAGAGTGGGCGCTGCTTCTTTATTTATCCTCTATCTCTTCTCCTTCAATCTCCATGGAGATCCCTCCTTGTGTTTTCAAGGGTCACAGGGATCCTGGTTGTCAGTGCTTCCTATTTTTCTCCTCAGGCATAACACGACACTACCCCATCTGCCTCTTTGCTTCAAGAACACATCCATCTCCTTCAATATAGCCACAAATTCCAAGAGGCACCTGACACACTTCCCACGAACTTTCCTAAGTTTTCTTCTTTGGCAAAGAAGCAGGAAAGAGCTATGGGTTCAACAGCTCAGCAAGAATCTAGCTAGGATGAGGGGTCAAAAACCCTTCTTACGGGACTCCTCATCATTATCAATGGTTCTCTTGAAGCTTTCCTTACTAGGCTTAAGTAAGAGGAAATATTTGGATTTAGAAAGTATTGTTTAGAAAAGCCTATAAACAGTGACTGTTATGGTTTAAATGTGGTTTGTCCTCTCAAAACTCACATTGAGGCTTAATTCTTCAGTGCAACAGTGTTGTGAGGTGGGTCCTAATGGGAGGCATTTAAGTGATGAAGGTGGGCCCCTCATGACTTGATCGATGCCTTTCTCATGGGAATGGCTGGGCCCCTATGCCCTCTTCCCACATACCTGCTCACACAAGATGAAGCATCACAAGGCACTCACCAGAAGCTGAACAGATGCCCGCTCTTGGACTTCCTAGCCTCCAGAATCATGAGCCAGAATAAACCTTTTTTCTTTATAATTTCCAAATTTTAAATGTTCTGTTATAGTAACAGAAAATGGACTAAGACACTGATTCTGTAGTGTGCCCTTTTTTGATTCCCAGCCCATGCCCCACCCCAGAAATTTGCTTATACATGTTAGAATAATGGTGGCAATATTTTAGACAATACTGAGAGTCAACAAATGTTATCTGTGATAAACTCAACACATGTCTCTGTTATCATTAATTATCAGGAAAAATAATATTCTAGGGACATAAATCTGAAGAATATACAGCACAGAACTCTGTAGATGATCATGAGCCAAAGATATTACATTGTTCTTGGATCCAGAAAATAAATGTCTTAAAACCAAAAAACTAGGTTAAATGTTGTAATCTGTTTTGTATAAAAATAACTTCAAATATCCTTTGGTTGCAACTGAAGTGGAATTTGGCTTTATTTGTACAAAATGTGCTTTATTAACATCAATCTGTTTAAAGAATATAAAGGGGGCTTTATAGATGACACCAGGACAACTTCTAAATTCAGTTTTTAAAATATTTTGCATATATATTACATGCCATAATTATTTTAACATGCCAGTGAAGATGTTTTGTGTTTCCATGACTTAAAGCTTTTTCTGATGCTCTTGTCCTCAGCAGAACAGAGTGCCAAAATTGACTGCACAGGACCTAAACTGGAAATTAATGGTCTCTATGTTTACAATCTCTGCATAGACTTCCTGCTAGCAGTATGGTTTTGCTGACATCTTTCCTGCCCTGCAATCATCCAGCCATTTTAGTCTATAGAATTCAGTGCTACAGAAGGTGCCTCGATGAAATCAATAGTCATTACTGCCTATCTATAACCCCTTGTTACAGGGTCTAATACCCACACCAGTGTCCTGATGACTCAGGGTCAGTTACAATACACTTTGGATTTGATTCTCTTCTTGATTTTTATCTCACTTCAAGACATGTTCCTTTTTTAAATTTTTTGTAAAAATGTTTAAAAATAAATTTTAGAATATAATTAGTGGGTTGTATAGTCTATTTTCACTTCTAATAAATGAGCTGTCTTTTCTTTCTTTCATTCCACTTAGGATTTCTCCTCAAAGGGGAAAAAAATCAAACAAGGAATGACATGGAAAGATGAATTAATGAGACATTTA
The DNA here is from genome assembly GCA_004027655.1 of Graphiurus murinus. Classification (NCBI taxonomy): domain Eukaryota; kingdom Metazoa; phylum Chordata; class Mammalia; order Rodentia; family Gliridae; genus Graphiurus; species Graphiurus murinus. The sequence goes on along the minus strand of PVLC010000635.1, from coordinate 65,857 downwards.
GAGTAAGATTTTAATGACACAAAGGCCAAGAACATCAAAGTTATACCTTTTGCTTTCACAATTATAACTGGACAGCATTTCAGGATGTTGTTACTAAAATAAACCCCGTAAGAAGAAAGTAAAAATGCATACATTTAAAGAAAATGTGCTATAGTGGAGTTATATTTGTGAAGGCAACCACAGCATAATCAATATTTAATTAAACATCATCTTTTTCAGAGTTGGCCCCAAAGAAGCCATACCTTCATTCAATCAATATTGGCTATGTTACAAATGGTTTTGGAAATCTTCTTTGGAAATAAACTTATGAACCAGTTTATAAGGACAACAAGAATAGTAACTTCATTTGCCCAGAGTTGCACCTTATTTAAACCAAAATTGGGCATTTCTCTGTTTGACTTCAGACCCTGTTCATCAAATTAACTTTGGATTATTTTTATAAAACAAAAGGGTGCAAAAAAGGAAAATTACTTTTTATTGTGAAATATACAGAGAAAAGTGCTTACAACAAAAATGCTGAAATTATTCCTTAAAAATTCTTATTATGATAATTAACATAAAACATTTTTCAACACCCCAAGAGTCCTTTCTATGTATTATTCAAATCACAATATACTCCCTGACCCTTAGAAGAAGCAGTAGTCACTTTCATCATATATTTGTTTAATAGAGTTGTTGCCTCAGCATCATTTTTAGAGCTGATGTAAGTTATTTGAAACCCCTTTGTGCCCATCATCTTTGACCTGGTTAAGACTTCCTTCCTTGTATGTTTGTTTGTGATACAACTTGCTTGTTCCTCATCTCACTGACCCAAAATCCAACACATTCTACAGCTCTGCTGACCAAGGTAAAACCTAATGGTCAATACCAGAGTAAGAAAGTTCCCCCAATCCACCAACTTCCCAGGGAAGCCCAAGGGATGATTCCCATGGGCCTTAATACTGTCATAGCCCCACAGGTTCTCTCCATTGCTTGCTCTCACTTTTATCCCCTGCCCACTGGTTGAGTTCCCCGCTGCCTCTGGACTCCCCATTGACTTCCTATATGCACGCCTTCCCTCTCTGGGACCTGTGAGTTATCAATTTCTTCTGTTTCCTGCTCTTTGGTTTCCCTTCATTGTGTCTCAGCTGACACACACCTTTACCTTTGCCTCAGCTGACACACACCTGCACCTAACTTCCCTCCTGGTCAGGGCTCTCCTAGAGAGTGGCTATCTCAGCTTATGGCCATTCCTAACCATAAAGACCTCAAGACCAAAATAAAAAGAAACTGTAACAATAAAAATTATAAGATGATCACACTTTTCCTGTCACTTTCATCATCTAAGTATCCCTCCCTCAATACTCTTGTTCTATAGTTTCTGATATTTGAATTTTTGAAGTATATAGTGTATATCCTTCATCTTCTGACTTCTTTTGCTCAACATATTGCTTGTGAGATACATCTAAGGTAGACTATAGTTTTCCACTTGCTTTGTAAGCACAGTCTTATAGAAATACAGTCATGCCCATTTGTGTACATATTATCTACATCTGTTTATATTATAATCTTTTTTTGCATTATAATTGCAGAGTTGAGTAATTGCAACAGAGATTGTATGGCTTGTGAAACCTAAAGTCTCTGCCATCTGGCCCTTACAAAAAGGTTGCCAACCTCTGACTTAGATATGTTACTTTATTCAATTGGCTAATATTTTGTTTAAAAATTTTTGCATTTATTTTCATGAGAGACATTGAAATGTAGTTTTCTTATACTGTTTTGCTTTTTTTTATCATCAAGGTAATTTTAGTTTCATAAATGTGTTGGGAAGTACTACTACCATCTCAATGTAGAATTGCTATTGTTTATTCCTTGAAATTTTTAATAGAAATCACCTATCACCTAGGAAGCAAACTGGAACTATAGTTGTGTGTGTGTGTGTGTGTGTGTGTGTGTGTGTGTGTGTGTGATGATTCTTAAACCATGAATGATGTAATTCTATTTAAAAGATGCAGTATTAGATTGTTAAAATGTTTTTTTGTACATCAATTTTAGTCATTTGTTTTAAGGAATCTATATGTTTTATCTAAGCTGTTAAGTTTTAGTCCATTGTCTTTCAGCTTCTAATGTTTCTCAAGAAAAATCAATTGTTAGTGTTAATATTTCCTAGTGAAGTTTTATCCCCCCCCACTTAACTGTCATTTTAATTTTAATTTTTGTCTTTGGGTTTATGTAGTTTTCTTATGATGTATCTAGATTTGTATTTTTTCTGCTTGAGGTTTCCTGACTTTGCAGGGTATGGTATCTTTCATAAGTCTCGGCTTCGAAGCATCTCATTAATTTCTCTTCGAACACTTCTGCCTTATTCCTTCTCTCTTCTATCTATATGTCTCCATTCAACATCTGTTTAACCCTTTGATATAGCGCATGTCTTTTACTCCTCTAAGTTTTTCATCCTTTTGACTTTTTTATTAATTCATTTTCTGAATCATCTTCTAGTGAAAGCACTCATTTTTAGCTATATTTAGTATTCCATTAAAACCATGAACTGAGTTTTTAGTCTTAGTTATTAAATATATTTAGTTCTTGAACTTCTATTAAAAATCTTCTATGCATTTTGTTTTACAGTTCTTTGTTGAAATTTACCTTTTTGTTCTCTATTTCCTTAAACACAGGTATTTTAAATTTAGTGTCTAATGATTTCAATATCTGAGGCTCCATTGAGTTTATCATGACTTGTTGTTCCCTATCCATTCCTGTTCCTGTTAACTTGTCTCTTTATTCATTTTCCTCTCTTTGATTGTGTACTGAGTTTACACATGGAAATTCACTGGTTAAAAATAATTTGATAACTATAATAAAGTTACTATTCTTTATGAAAGTATTTTGATTTGCTTCTTCCAACTGCCTGAGAGGACTAAAATTCTTGGATAACTTTTTACCAAGGTCAAGACTTTAGTTTTTTTTTTTTTTCTGGCCTAGCCCAATAACTAGAAGTTGGCTTAGAAGTTGGCCGTCAGTCTGCGTGAAGGCTGTAGACGCTTGGTCTCCTTTGCTCCTGGGTTACAGATCCTGTAGTGCACAGTGTGACTGTACTACGGCTTCCATCCTCAGTGGCCCTCAGACTCCAATTTTTGTTATGATCATTCCATGATCTTCTTAAAAGCACTGCTGAGCTTCATACTGTTGCTTTTTTGGATGTCAAGAGTCCCCAGTGGAAAAACAACCCTGAAAAAAACTAGGGTTCTATCTATGGGTTTTCATATTATCATGAATCTTGGCTCAGTTATTCTTCACTCTCTTAGGAACTATCCAATGACATCAAGCTGATTTTTCCCCCTCAGCTTTTGTACTTGTTCTCATTTAGAAAATTGGTTTGATGAGGCTAGTCTGCTCTTCCCCAAGGCAATAATTGACAAATCAATTTTGACTCTGTGTGTATGTGTGTGTATGGATATGGAATAGATTGAATTTATGGATTTTGCTTTTAGGTAATACTAGAAGCCTTCAAAGTTCTCACCAGAGATAAAATCTGTAAATATTCAAAACAATGGAAATATTTCTGCAAAGAGTATGCCACCTCTCAAATGAATATTTGATTTTTAAATATGCACATTATATAAATTGGTTCTGGCATGCTAATTAAATAAATCTTATTATATATAATACTAATTGAGTTAATTTAGTTCATTACAAATATAGGGATAATATGATTACTCAGGATATCTGAAAAATATTTTAAATTACATTAAAATATCAGAAAGATATTTGAAACTCTTTTAAGACCTAGATAAATATTATGTTTGTTATAACATTAATTTAAACTGTATACTTGCCGGGTGTGGTGGCGCACGCTTGTAATCCCAGCATTCGAGAGGCTGAGTCCGGAGGATCCGGGTTCGCAGTCAGCTTCAGCTACCTAGTGAGGCACTCCGCAACCTAGTGAGACCCGGTTTCAAAATAAAGAATAAAAAATAGGGCTGGGGGTATAGTTCGGAGGTAGAATGCCCCTGAGCTCAATCCCCAGTACCGCAAAAGAAAAAACACAAAAAACAAACAAACAAACAAACAAAAAACCCAACAAAAAAAACTGTATACTCATTGAATAGTTATTCTATGTGAGTTCATGTCAGTGCAATTTGCTTTCAAAATTAATATTATCACAGTACAGCCTTGGAATAAAATATTTGCAAATGTAGGTTCATTTCTTTTTTCAATTAATAATATTTCAATTTTCTAAAAAATCACTTCGCCAATTTGTTCACACTATCATGTGTTTAGTGTGATTTTGGGCTGTATCAGTTTCCTATGGCTGCTATGACAAATTGCCATAAATCTTGTGATTTAAAACAACAACAATTTATTCTCCAACACTTCTGGAGGCCAAAAGCATTGGGCCAAAATTAAGATGTTAGCAGGGCCACACTCCCACTGGAAGCTCTAGGGAAGCTTCTGGTGGCTACCGGCATTTCTTAGCTTGTGAATCCATCACTACAACTTCTGTCTCTGAGGTCTCATGGCCTTCTCTTCTGTTTGTGTCAAACGTCCTCTGATTCTTTTTTATAAAGATTCATGGATTGCATTTAGGGCTCACCCCAACAATCCAGGATAATCTGCCCACTTCAAGATCTTATTTAATCACATCTGCAAAAAACCCTTTTCAACATATGATAACATTTATAACTTTAAAGAACTAGGACCTAGTATCATTGGTGCCTACTAGGGGTACCCACAAATTATCCCTATTTTGCTTGATTTTTGTAGCTCCCTTTCCTTTTAGCAATTTAGATGCAGAAAGAGAGTAACAGAAGTGAGAATGTTGACTCATTTGGGGTTATTCTCAGGTTTCCCAACCTGGTTCTCTTATTTTCTGATATGGGAGTACCACAGCATAAGAGAAAACTGGTCACTTACGTTAACCCATAGAGAGATGCAGGTAGACTGTCTAAAAAATTAGAAAGCATGAACTTCAGACAATTCCTTATATATATCCTAGAGGCATGAGAGGGCAGAGTCAAAATGAACCACAGATAATGTTTAATCCAGATGAGCAAATTGAGGTTGGAAGAGTTTGGTGACCATCTCAAGGTCACACAGTTACCAGCTCAAGGTCACACAAGCAATTAGGTAGCCCTAGACTCTTTGTCCTAAACTGTACTGCCAAGAAGCAATAAAGAAAACACTTACAAATGTTTGTGTCAACATAAAGCCATTGAAAATAAATTCATGGACCATGAAAGAGACAGACATGCACACATCAGAATGTACTGAGATAAGCAAAATAAAAATGGATGTATATGTCTAGGATATTTTCTGAAAATTGTTTACAATAAAAATTCATAAGGAAGAGCTAAGTAGGTGTAACTTTAATCAACTTTATTCCTCTTGTCTTTGATTGTGAGAAGGAGCTAGACAGGGGCTAATGAACTGAAATAACAGGGAGGCAAGTTCATTACATGGAAGCTCTCAAAGGTCAAAGTTGTCCAAAGATAAAATGAGAGATGATGACCTTCATCATTGGAGGTTTTCAAAACAGAGGCCAGAGAGCACTTGGCAGGAGCTAGACAGATTCCCAATTCAGACGGATACAGAGACAATCTGGGAGGGGGCTGAGAAATAGAGGCTCCTGAGTCCAGACCTATGAACATATCCTGAGATCTGAATTTGTAACAAGCTACACAAGTGATCCTCTTGTTTAGGGGGAATGCATGAGATACCTTCAAGGAAATATTGCAGTTTGAGAGTCTATAATTTTCCTTATGAGGTAATGGAAACAGTTTGCAATGGTAGTGAGGAAACCAGATCCTAGTTTTTGTTCTGCCCCTCACAAGATGTGTGATGTTTGAGCACATTATGTCATGTCTCTGGGATTCAATTTTCCTATGTTCGAGAATAAGTGAAACTAGAAGTCTTTTATGACTCTTCCATGCTAAGAATTTGTGTTTCTGAGGGTGGCCTGGAAGAAACTAATCTCCAAAGTCCATGGGAAAATTCTTCATGACATTCATGAGATGGAGAAGTATCCTAGGATGATGGTCTCTGACAGTTGGGCAAGGCTGTGTGATCTGGCTGCCTTCCTGGGTTGGTAGGCACTGTGCCCAGGATATGTCTGTCACACACAGGGCAGGTGTGTGTGTGGAGGGGGGCGGATAGGGCTGGCATGCTAGAAGTTGGAAACTTGGAAAGCTCACCATTGTGGCTCTATCATCTTTGTTACCTACTTCCTATTTGGAATTCAGAAAGAAGGGTGTGTGGAGGCTGAGCTGCTGTGGACCTTGCTCAGAAAAATCAGCCTCTAGCAGGTGAGTGGTTTAGCATGGACTTGCATTTCTTATGAACAAGCCTTACCCCATGAAAGCCAGTGAGTCTCAGCTTTGATTGAATGCTGGGGTTTCCTTGCTCCCCTACTCCCTTCTTCTCTCTTCAATTATCCATCTATTTTCCCGTAGGATCCTTTGTTTGCCAAGCCTCACCTCCTCTAGCCCTTAATATTTTACTGTTTGAGAAGGATTGTGTTCTAATGGATATCTTCTCTTTTATCTTTTCCTTAATATATCCATCCCCTATCTCAGTAGTACTTTTCCTCTCTGGGTTGACTTTCCCAACCCCAACATGTCCAACCCAGAGGTGGACTCATAGGCCTCCTTGACTGTCTCTATGTCAGAAACATCTATGAACTTGCCTGTGAGTTCCTGATAGAAGTAGTAAAGATAATTTCCTTTTCATGTCAATGAAAATTACAAACTCAGAGTCATAGAAGGTGTGGGTGGCTTAACACATCATCTCCTAGCTAGACAGGGAATGAACTAATATATGGCTTATAGATCATATATTACCCAGTCATGTCCTGGGATTTCTCTGTAACTTAGGTTCTGCTGTCTTCCAAATCCATACCTCTTCTATACAATGTCTTCCAGAACTTCAGTCCCTCACTCCCAGTGGTGTCCTGGACAGTACCACCTGAAGATCCCTTCAAAGCCTCACACTCAATATAACCAAGACTGATTTTGTGTCTTCTCTCCCAAACCTGTAACTTCCTCCAGTTCTCATACTGGGTAAGGAGCCTCCTTTACCTAATATAGGATGAGTCAATAGAGGATATTTTTATTAAATTTATTTAATTAAATTTATAAAGTTAGTTTTTATTAAATACTTATTATTAATTAAAATGTAACAAATGAGATTAGAGCAGACATTTGAAGACCAGAAAGAAAAGAGGATAGCATGAAAAGGTTTCTAGTTTCAGCACAGATAATCCAAATAGGTACTTTCAGTGCAGGGTCTATATTGGTTCTGTACTGTAGGAATTCACCAGGCAAATGTAATTTTTAAGATGGAAGGTCATAAAATTTGGGACATTCTGTCACCATTCCAATTGGCAGGGATTAACACATTAGCAAGGTTATAAACAAATGCACAACAAAGCCTGCTTAAAAAAGACTCATCTGAAAGAAATAATATCAACTCTTTGTGTTACTTGGTGTCATAGGACCCTTTGACATCACCTGTGAAGTCTAGAAAACTTTATTTTGATTTTCGATTTGCCTATAACTATATCTCCCTCTCATCCTTGCACTGGAGAATGAACCCAGGAGCATTCTGCCTCTGAGCTACACTCCTAGCCCTTCTTAAAAATTCCTTTTTATTTTGAAACAGTATCTTTCTGAGTTGTTGAGGGTCTCACTAATTACTGAGGCTTGCCTCAAACCTGAGATCCTCCTGTCTCATCTTCCCAAGTACTGGGATTACTGGCATACGCCACTGCACATGGGTATAAATTCATTTTTAAAAATCCATATTTCCAGGTCTATATCTTTCCTTTACAGTATTTTGACTTTAACTTTTATTGTTGTTGTTTTGGCAAATACAGTTGCTCCCTGATGTTACATCCTGATAAATTTATTATAAGATGCAAAGACTATAAAATAAAAATGCATTTAATAAACCTAATTGACCAAACATCCTAGCTTAACAACACAACAAACTGTAGAGAACTGATTGCTTCCCCTTGTGATTGTGTGGCTGACTGGGAGCCGTGGCCCAGAATCATGAGAGAGTATTGTACTGTATATCGCTAGACCAAGAAAGGAGAAATGTTTAAAATTTGAAATCCAGTTTTACTGAATGCATATCACTTTTGCACCATTGTAAAATCATAAAATAAAAAAAAAAATCATAAGTTGAACCAACAGAAGTCAGGGGCCATCTGTACATTCTCATTCTGCATATACTTGAAAAACTCTCCATTTATAGTTTCTTACTCAAACTCATTTGACCGATTACAAATGTACGTACCTGCATATTTCAATGCACCAGTTTATTTGGTGGTATTATTATTATTACTATTATTATTATTATGCCTTTGGGATGATTTGGAGAAGCTGGTGAAAATTTCAACTCAGTAACCAGAGAGCTCAGAGCCGGGCCTCCCAGCAGGATGCTTCTTTCTCCGGCTGCCTCCTGCACATCAACATTACTCTCCTCGTTGTTTTTCACCATGCTACCAGGGAAGTGGCGAGATGCGCTTCCCAGGGCTTCTGACAGTGCCGGAGTCTAGGTCTCATGGGAGATGTTCCCCCACGCCTCATCAGGTCAGTCTTTGGGTGGATGCTGTCACCAGGCATTCTCTCCATTGTGCGACTGTTCTCCATCTCTTGGCCTTGGTCCCCTGAATCACCTGCTGTTGTTGAGGTGGAAGGTCACATGTAGGTGCGGACGGTTCATTGCCCATCAAAGAGCGACTCCGTGTTGGTGAATCCAGCCTCATCAAGTCCATCATTACTTCATCTTCACTTTCAATTTTTACTAAGGAACCAGGGTCCCAATACCAAAGAGAAAAAGCTACTTCCCTACCTGTTGCTACTGGAGGGGAAGTCCCAACATTGGTGATAAAAACTTCTAAGATGTTTGAAATGGTGTCTGCTGGTATGTAATAGGAGACAATTTGACTAATGGTTGGAAAGTCAGACGGAGGCTGCTGCGCTGGAGGAAAGGCTGCAACGTGGGCTGACGAACGTCCTGTGCTGACACCACCTCTCATGGTGCAGTGAGAGCAGCCACATGTTTTTGAATTTCCACCTTATGTTTGGTACCTGTGGGTCTTGGTGAGATGGATTTTCTCTGCACATAGCTCTCTACGTTAGTGCTGTAACTTTAGGAAGGTGAAGAGGAATAAGCATTTCCTGAAATACCACCCTTGGGGCTGGTGTGCTGGTGCTGGTGCTCTGGCGGTGGGTTGGAACACACTGCTCATGGGGTTGGCTCTAGTTGTAGCTCCATCTAACAACACTGCAGCTGAATTCTGGGTTTCAGTCAGTGGCTTCTGAGTATCTGCTGCTGCAGATGGAAGTTCTGCATCTTGTTTGCCATTATTGACTGAATTTTTGACGTTCTAGTTGCTGAGTATTCTCTGAGCCACAGCAGGTACCAGAGGAATGGCATGCGCACAGACCTTGAACAAGTTGTGCACAAGATTCTTCTGTCCTGGAGTTTGACTGGTCTTAGGTAGATCCCACTCAGCACTGGTCTGAGCTGTGCTGGCATAACGCAGGGTTCCATGTTGCCACACGATGGACACAGCTGACAACTGACCTGTGCAGTAACTAAACAGGTGAGTATGTTGCCACAACTCATCCTAACTAGCTAGAAAAATCTTCTTGCTACCAGTTACTGAGCTTTTTGAGGATTCTGTCATATAAAAAAAGGTATTTCTTGGCTTTCCCTGCTGACAAGTGCTGGTTAGTTCATCTCAGGGATATTGTCAGATACTACACATCTACTTGCTTTTAGATTCCTGAGTTTTGTGGCTACTTTCCTCTGTGTTGGGAGACAATTCTCCTTGAGTCTCTCATAAATCTGCATATCTCAACAATGAGTCATTGACTACTTTATCTTGTATTGGACTATCTTTTCAAAGATATGTAGTGAAAGGATGTTTATTTCCCATTGGAGATAATAATAATAATAATAATAATAATAATAACCTTCAACCTTGGGATTATGTCTTTAAAATAAAAAGCCTTTCCTGTAATTTTTGTGGAGTGTCAGAAGAGAAAAAATGAGATGAATATATTCAATCCATAATATTAACTTGGATCCCATTTAGAATGAGTTACCTCGTGCCTCACATCTAGTCACCAGGCCCTAACGATTGTAACTTCTACTTCTCCACCAAGGTCTTGAATTCTCCTGCTCCTTTCCTTTCACAGTGGCCCTGAAGGCAGAGAGCCTGCCATTTAGAGTGACCTTGGAAAAATGACATTAGCTCTTGAGTGAGCAGTTGGCTCCCTCTAGAATGGAGGTAATAATAGTTTCCAGTTCATGGGGGTTTCTACGAGGATTCAACAGTACGTGGCTGTGAAGCTGGTGCTTTGCCTGTAATTAAGGCAAAGTCTCATGTCATCCTAATTCCTGTGTCTGTTCTACCAATGCACTCCTCTCCTGAAACACACACCTAAATGTGTTTGAAACTCCAGCCACATAAACGAGCGCATCGTGACTGAACTCTGGCATGTTTTTCATGCATTTGGGGCCTATGAGGATTCTGTTTTCCCCTAGAATGATCTTCCTTGGATTTCTACTCACAGTTAAGGCCCAGTTCTAAAATTACTTTATGGGGTAGATCATTATGATAATGGCCTCCAGTGAATCATATCTTTCTATGTCAATGTGACACTGCTACTCCTACGCCAGGAGGTGGAGTTGGTTTCTGCTCTTCTTCACTCTAGGCTTGGCCTTGTCATCTGCCTTGAAGGACAGACTTGACATTGTATGGATTCCAGAGGCTTGGCATTAAGACACCTTGTAGTTTTCACCCTTGCCCTCTTGGCACCCAGAGGCCATTAGGCAAGGTCTAAACTATTGGGTATGACACGGAGGAGACCCATGGCCAATCAGATGAATGAGACCAGTGTAGACCCTCCAGCCTCGGCGGAACCATCAGATGACCATGGCCTCCTGGGTGAAACCAGAAGAACTGCCCTTATTGCCAGTTCATGGGATCATGATCATGAGAAATAAAAAAAAAAGAATCATTGTAGTTTTAAGTCATTACAGTGTGTGGTGGTTTGTAAAGTTGTGATAGATACCTGAGACTGCCTCAAAGAAAGGTTCTAGAGAGACCCACAATAAATCCATGATTCTCTCTTCTGGGTCCAACAACTTGTCCATTTTTTCTACTGAATTACAAAGCTCATATCATTGTGGGTCTACCTGTGTCTGCTTTCCTCAGTGGATTAACAGCTTTGGAAGAGCAAAGATGAGGTTTTCATTCAATCTTACTATCTCCTGTGACTACTCTAGTCCCTCATGCTATCCAGCAATCAAAACTTTATTTTAGCCGGGTGTGGTGGCGCACGCTTGTAATCCCAGCATTCGGGAGGCTGAGACCGGAGGATCCGGGTTCGCGGCCAGCCTCAGCTACCTAGTGAGGCACTCCGCAACTTAGAGAGACTCGGTTTCAAAATAAAGAATAAAAAAAATAGGGCTGGGGGTGTAGCTCGGAGGTAGAATGCCCCTGAGTTCAATCCCCAGTACCGCAAAAAAAAAAAAAAAAACAAAACTTTATTTTCCCACCCAGGCAATTACGAGAGAACTTTGACACACTACCCACTACCTCCTGTCCTCAGGCCTTCTTTCCTCTTTTATGAGTAAATTGTAAGTGCTTCTTGCCAAAGATATCCGCCTATCTGCATATTAGATTCAGTCTACTCTTACCTACTCATTGACCTCACTCCTTGAATTTTCTTTTTCCTGTATGTTTCCCCCCTCTATTGAGTCCTTTGTATCATAAAACATACTATCGTTTTTCATATTATCTAAAAATCTATATGTTCTGACCTAACACACTCCTCTTAATACTATTGCATTTTTTCTTTTTACAAGAAAACCCCTTCAAAGATCAACTATACTTACTACCTTGATTTACCATCCTCACATTCTGATTTGAACCCACTCCAAGAAAGCTTTTTGACCTCAGTGTTTCATAGGCTGTGTCCTTCCTAGGGTCTGCAATGATTTCAATGTTGCTAAACTCAATGATCAATTCTCAGTCTTTAGCTTATTTGATTATCAGCAGTAAGGCCCTTTTATATGGTAAGGAATACCATTTCATTTACTTCTGAGTCTTGATTGCCCAACAATGCTTAGAAAATGGTAAACATCCAATAAATATGTAAATGAATACATAAGTAACAAATGAATGATCAAACATATTAAGAAGAAGATGAAACTTTTAAAAATTAAAATAGTTAGAAAATTGGAATTTAACACTTAGCTGGATAAAGAAAAAATTATTTTCTAGAGAATAACATAATACTAACAAAAGAGATATACTTCATGGGTCATCTTATGAGGTTGGCATAAATTGGGATACATATATATATATATATAGATATGTATATATACATATAGCCAATAGATAAATTTTGAAATTAGAGAACACTAATAATACAACTTCAAAATCTATTTGGTACATGTTGTAGATTTTATATTTGTGCTTCTCCAAAATTCCTGTGCTAAAATCTAATTCCCAATGTGATGGTTTAATGAGGTGGAGCTTTTGGGAGTTAATTTGTGAGGGTGGAGCCCTAGCAAATGGAATGCCAGAGATCTAATTAGCTCTCTTTCTGCCATGTAAGGATATAACTAGAAGTTGGCCGTCTGCAACCTGGAAGGGGGCCCTCACCAGAAACTATGACCACCCTGACCTCAGACTTTCAACCTCCACAACCATGAGAAATACATTTCTGTTGTTTATAAGCCACCCAATCTATGGTACTTTGTTACAGTGTACCAATAGAATTTGAGTTCAAATAGTTGACTGTATAATTAATAAGTTGGGATACTTATAAATACCTCAACTGAGTTCATTTATTTTTTAAGTTAACATATAGAAATGTTGAGTTTGTGTGTGTGTGTGTATACTGTTTTATGAAGTTCAACCCATAGAGATTTGTGTTACCACTACCACAGTCAGAATACCAAATTATTATATCATCCCATAAAACTCTCTCCTGCTATCTCCCCATATAATACACATCCAGGTTCCAATGCCTGGCAATTATTAATCTATACTCCACCACTAGAGTTTTGGATTTTTTTTTTTGAGTGCCATATAAATAGAATAAGGCAGTATATAGTCTTCTGAGACTGGCTTCTTTCACTCAGGAAAATGACATTGAGATTAATCCAAGTTGCTTCATGTATCAGTACTTTACTCTTTCTTACTGCTGAGTATAGATAGATCAGAGTTTGTCTGTCCATTTACCCACTGAAGGACATATGGGTTATTTCCAATACATGGAAATTATGAACCAAGTTACTATAAACACTTGTATACAAGTTTTCATATGAACACAAGTTTTCATATTTGTTGGGTAAATACCTAGGAGTGGGATTGCTGGGTCAAATGGTAAGTGTATGTTTAACTCTAAGAAACTGCCAACTATTTTCTAAAGCAGCAGCACCATTTTGCATTCACATCAGCAGAGTTCCAGTTATTTGACATCATCATCATCAGTACTTGGTATTGTCAGTATTTTTTATTTTAGTTATTCTGAAGAGTGTATACTAGAAACTACATTCTGTTGGTTCCTGAATTTTGGGACGCAAGTAGGCAAATTTTGAGAATGAGAGAATCATCTAAAATTTTATCTGAACTTGCTTATTTGTTTGGATAGCAAGGCATAAATACATATGTAGTAAAATTATGAAAAAATCAATGAATTGATTAACATTAAAGCAGATAGTGATCAGGGAGGGAGATTCAATCTACCAGGTATACAAAGGGACTCTCAGATACTTATGTTATTTATAAGACAAGGCAGTGGGTACATATGATGTATTATATTATTATTCTTGAAATTATACCCATGCATTTTTTTCACAATAAACATTTTTAAAATAAATATGCTTGAGCACATGAAAAGGAATATAAAACAATATTTTAAACTACTTATTCAGGAGTTGAAGCACAGTGGGTTAAAAAAAGCATTTTGTAGAATTTGAACACAAAACGTTTTTAAACATAAAACTTTCCTTTAAACCTGTTTTAAGTTAGTTTCTTTAATATTTCTGTGTTTGTTTATATCCCACAGACCAAATTGCTAGTGTGCCAGTTTATTAATGGGTGTATTAACTCCCAGAGGTCCCCACCTACACACACTTGGAGGCCTGGTCATGGTAAAGCCATTCTTAATGATGGTGAGGAGTAGCTCCTTCCTAGAAACCAAGACCAGGCTGGGACCTGAGTCAAGAAACAAAGAATGTTCTCCTTTTACTATTTATAGGTTCTTAGACACTCCCAGTTCACCATCTAGACTACATAATTCCTCAGTAGCTAGTTCCAGTTGTCACCAGCACCTTCTAAGGAGTACAGTACGTTACCTGTAACGACACTGGGGATTTTGGAGAGAAAGCTCTTGACTGTTCTGATGGGAACACCCCCCATCTTGTCATCTTGCATCTTTGTAATGATGTCTTCAATCTGAAAGAGGTTAAAAAAAATGTCATTTTCTCCTACAGAGCAATAGTGAACAATACATTTATAAGGAGTTCAAATATCTAACAATAGACATTTTCTGATATCTAACAACAGATATCAGTCAGTCCATAAACATAGTATCCATATCTGCTGGGGACCAAGTTTTGGGTGTGGGAAGGTCAAAAGGTGATATAAAAGAGAAGGGGACAGGGTAAGGAAGGAGAAATAGATTAGAATTCTTGATGGGATCCAACATGTAATTCAATATATATATGAGATGAAATTCCTTCTTCTTACTCAAATTGGGTTTATACATAGATTGAACCACAGGCAATAGACTGAATAAGGCAATTGCCATATTCAAATCCCTCAAAATGGTTATTTCCTACAGTAACCTAAAATGTTAACATATGAACTATCAGGAAATTCAGGCTGCCTTTGGGATCAGAGAAGGACCCAGCTAGTCACACGGAAGAAAAGAAGACTGTAAATCAGCCATGGAAAGCCCTGATCAGAAAAAATTGGGAAATGTGCCTCAGTGGTTGTGAGTGGTGGTGTGAGGATGGTCACCTTGAGTCAGGACAAAGAAGGTCAAGGACAGCATCCTCTGTGTCTGGACTAAGGAAGACCACATTATCAGGAGAGAGATGATGGTGGGCTGTGGGCTGTGGCCAGGTGATATCTTATTGGTGAAAACAACACGGAATGGGGATGGACTAATAAGAATACAGGTGCCTAAATTGGTAAGCCACTTTGTAACTAAGAATTTACAACCCAAATGTAATTTCCTGGGCAGAAATCTTCAGAATAGGATACAGAATGAGGACATAGATCTTTTTGTTTGGGAAAAGAGGAGCAAGTAAAGAAGAGGAGAAGATAATATTTAGCATTATTATATATTTTGTTCCCCCAACCCAAAGAAATATCTTTGAAACATTAAGATTGATTCTCTGGGGTAAGTCCTTCATAGAATCACCTACTTTTAAGACTAGAAGTTTAAGTGGTAGTTCATCTAGTTTAAAATTCTATTCTTGAAATTTGAGGCTCAATGATTTTCTCAAAGACACATGACTAATAACTAGTCTGATAGAAATAGATATCTTGTTAGAGACAAAGTTAGGGCATGGTGTAGCATCATCATCACCATCATCATGGCCAAGCTATATTTAGAATTTATTACATTCTAGGTACTATTCTAAATGCATAGACCTTATGCTGCAAAATCCTCATAATCACTATGTAAAATAGATCCCACTTTTATCCTCATTTTTCAAGATAAAGAAAACAAGATTTGTGAGCTATATCAATCATAGTAGAAGATTAAGTTGTGGTAGGAAATAACCCCCCAAATGTCAGTAGCTTAACACAACTAAATCTATTTATTTCATGCTACATGTCTATCAGAGGGCAAGATGATGACTTTGCTTATTGTAGTTGCTCTGGGACCTGGGCTGATGGAGCAGCCACCATCTTGAATGATGCTGGTCACTGTGCCAGAGTGACAGGAGACCATTCTGGAGAGTGTCTCACTGGGTATTAAATGGTACAGCTCAAAAGTTACATACAATATATTGACTCAACAATTCTTTGTCCAGAACTAGCTTATGGCATCACCCAATCATAGAGGAGCCAGAGGACTTGGTCCTCATGGTGCCAGGAGGACAGGGGAGCTGAACATCTGTGATCAACATCAATGACTACTGCAGAGGTGAAGCAATATTCACAAGATCACACAGCTACCTAGTTGTAGAACCAATTTTGAACATAGTCACAGATTCCATAGCCACAGACTATTCTGCCTCCCAATAAAATTCCTAGGAAGCTGAGCATTCCTAGGCAGTCTCCAAGTACTTGGGAAGCTAAGACAGGAGGATCACAGATTCAAGACTAGACTAGCCTCTGCAACTTACCAAGACTCTTGGCAGTGTAGGGAGACCCTCTTTCCAAACAGAAAAATAAAATAGTAGTTCAGAGGTAGAAAATGCCTCTGGGTTCAATCCCTAGTATCTCTCTCTCTCTCCTTCTTGCTCTTGCTCTTGCTCTCTGGAAACCAGGCAAACAGGGAAATCATTCTTCCCTGGATATTTCTTGGTTTCTATAAAAAGTACTGAGTACGAGCAAGAATCCTATGTTCCTCTGGCAGTGGAGGAATGCCTCCTAGAAAAAGGGTCATCTGTGGATGACCTGTATTCTGCAAAATGACAGTGTAAGACAGATTTCACCCACACTCATGTTATTTGCCTCAGCTACAGCTTGCCTCTCTCCTAAACACAACCCATCAATTTAGGGGAGTTAGAGTATTACTTATTGATAGCCAAGAAGAGCAAAATGGTCCCATTTTCAAAGTAATCTATGCGTTTGATCTACTGTATTATTTAAAACCAGAAGTATCTGTTACATTGATGGTTTCCATGAAAGGGCCAGGAAATCATTGAGAATTGGAGGCAAACCAAAATTCAATTCAGTTAGACCTCTGAGCAGGCATTAGATAATGATTATTTCCAGTCTCTGCTGCTGTGGGCTGATTTAGAAGGATTGGCTATACAGAAGATTTCTCTTTGACTCTTTCTCCTCTGCCCTGTGTAGTTGCTTCATCACATGACTGAATCTTTTTTTTTTTTTTTTTTGGTACTAAGGATTGAATCCAGGGGCATTCCACCTCTGAGATACACCCCCAACTCTATTTATTTATTATTTATATTTTGAAATAGAATCTTACTAAGTTGCTGAGGGCCTCATTAAGTTGCTGAGGCTGGCCTCAAACCTGCAATCCTCCTGCCTCAGTCTCCCAAGTACTAGAAGTACAGGCATGTGCCACTGCTCCTGGCCACACAACTGAATTTCAAGCAGACTTACTTGATAAAGAGGAAATCCTATATTCTTGCCTTGGCCCACAATGTACCAAGAGGTCTATCACTCATCACGGATTACAGTCAGACCAAAAGGACAGTCCCTCAACTGACCAGAAAGAGGATTACCCTCCAGGAGTAGTTTACAGCATCACAGGTATAGAAGCAGGAGTAACTGGTCCCCACTTCCTTACTCCTCCATAGTGTTACATGCACTGTAATCCTTGCCCTGACCTAAAGGTGGGCAGAGTCTACCCCTTGACTTTTGGGCTTGGCCATATGACTTGCCTGGCTCCTGGGATCTTACAGAATGCAGGGTGAGCAGAGGCTTGCCATGTGCCTCTGCCTCTGTGGCTGTGCTCACCCTCTTTGTTTACCCCCTTGCCTTTTGCCATGAGAAGTATGGGCATCAGAGAGATTCGGTTCCATGGAAGATGAAAGACATCTGGAGCAAATGGGACTGAACCTACAGCTCAGTCGACCACACCAGACCTACTTGTAGATTCAGGAGTGAGAAACCAAAGCTCATCCTTGTTATACGTCACTATGTTTGGGGTGATTAGTAAAATTATGATATAAGAGAGCTCTGAAAACGCACTTACCAAAAGTTGCTGAAGCAACAACAAATAGTTGACAATCAGAATCAATGAGTCTTAGACTTGGGTATCTTTGGACCGAACCCCTTCTTAAAAATACAGAAATTCAATTTTCACCATCTACTTAAAAACTCTTAGGGACTATTTTATTGTAGGCAGCCTATTTCATGTGTCAGACAAACTTTTGGCACCTGCATTTGATTCTGGAGCATGGTCCACTACAATATCAGCTAATTGATAACACTCTCATGGTTTCTGGAGAATTCTCAAGAGTTTACAAGTAGGCTCCCAGGATCCCATAAAAATAATGACAAACATTTTTAAGCACCCATTTAATGACCAATCCCATCATAGGTACTTAAAATATTTCTCCATTTTAAGAGTGAGTTGCCCAGATCCTGGCTGATCTCAAGGAATCTTACTCTCTCAGCATCTTAAGTCAAGGTTAGAGCTTTGGTTTTGGTGGGTCCCAGGGCTCTTTCCAGCAGAGCCTGGTATTGTACCTTAAACTACACAGCGCATTACCTCTTGACCTAAATAGCAAAAGCTTTTAATCTCAGCGCCACTTGGTGGACTCCAAACTTTTTAAAAGTATTTTCAATTCATTTCTTCCTTGCTGGATGAGTATGCTTTATTTTATCTTTAAAAAGGGGCCATTCTTTACCCTCCAGAGCCCTAGAAGCTAATTATGATTATGGAACAGAGGTATTTATACACAGCCTCTTGTCTCCTTCCTTAGATTCAAACTCTTTTGCAAGCAAGGTCTATCTGGGTTTTCATTTTCTTAGCCAACATGTGTTGAGTATTTATTCTGGGGCAGGCAGAGTTCTAAAAGCCTTACTTCTATAAATTTATTTCATGCTCATGGGATATAGATTATTATATCCCCATTTTATAGACAAGGGAACTAAGATTCATCTCCACCGTTGCCTGCCAACGTCATGGCACTTAATACTATTTGCATTGAAGGGAGAGTTCAGTGTAAACCTAAAGGGGCAAAGGAGGACATGGGGAAATCAGCCAGCCAGATTCTCCGCTGTCTCAGGACAGGTCTCTGTCGAATGCCTGCTGCAGTCTCCAGGCTCCGGGCTCTCTCCCTTGGTCCATGGTTTGGTCGGATTTACCTCCTGCTGGTAGGCTACAGCTCCTGGGCTGCGGATGGGGGAGATGGGGAGGTGTACACTTTTATTTTCTTGACTGTTCAGTTCCATCGAACTTCTGACACCTTTTGTTCCTGGAGAAGAGCAAAATCAATTCCCCGGCCTCCTTTACTACAAAGCTCTGTGTCATTAGGGAGCATGTTTGGACCTAAGTACCATGGTGCCAATCAATAAACAGGTGGCCCTTGTCTGACAGCCAAGTGAAGCGGAGGGACACTCGGTCGGCTCGGCTGGTTCTGCCTGGATGGGCCACAACAATCAGGACACCCTTCAAGGAGCTCAGAGCGAGCACTGACATGCGGGTCTAATGCTCTTCCAAACAGCAGGAAAATGGAAACCAGTATACCACACAGTGTGTGTGTGTGTGTGTGTGTGTGTGTGTGTGTGTGTGTGTGTGCGCGCGCGTGCGCGCGTGCGCGGGATGGGGGGTATTTTAAATGAGAAATATTATAAGAGGGTAGACACACATTCCCTGAAATAGGCCCAGGGTGTGAGAGAGGAGCAAGGAAAAGCAATCCTCTCCCTAGAACTAGAAGGAAGAGTGAGTTAGTCGAACACTGGGCTGAAGTCCAGGGAGACCTGAGGGCCTCAGTTTCACCAGCTTGCTGTGCTGAGTGAGGACAAGTTGCTTACCGTCGCTGGATGTCCCTTTCCTTATCTCTACAATCATAGGCATTGTTATTAAACGAAGATCTCTAGTTTGAAAATCAGAGCGTCTTCTCTGACTGAGGGATGAGCAGGACAAGCAGCCAGGCTCTGGGCTCCTCCTCTCCTCTCCACATCACCCATCTGCCCAGGTGGAGTCTCGAAGAACATCCCTGTGCTAAGAGGTGCAAGCTAGGGGAAGGGTACGGGCAGGACTGGGGGGTTCTTCATGCTCCTAGAAACTACATTGGACAGAAGTCAGACAGAAACATGGCCCCAAGAGTCCCTGACACTGCTCCTCTGAGCCAGGCCAGGTCTGCTCATCTCTGCTTGTACAGATGACACTCCTACCAGAAATGACAAAGGGCCTCGATTGGTTTTGTTTGTGTAAATTAATGATCCAGTAAACTAATTTATTTAGCTCCTCCAATGTCCCCTCAGTGGAGGATTAAAACTCTTCAAGTATAGACAAATTATGTGATTATTAAAAAAAAAAAATCCACACAACTCCAGCAAAGGAAGTCGACCGTGCCTTAGGCATGAGGGCTGTTTTATTAAAGTGTTTCATCTTGACTTTACAATCAGTTGCCTATTTCTAGCTACTAATGACTGTCACTTTAGCTCCTGCATTTCATTAAAGTCCTCTTCTGTTTTGGTGTCTGTGAAGGAAAGTGATTCCATGGACACCATCTTATCAGCGCGCAGAGGCAGGAATAAGCTGGCCAACGATAAACACAGTTCTTAAGCCAAACTGTTTATATGTCACTGAGCATGCTCCGTCCCAGAACTGGCTCCAGAAGATCGGGCTCTCTCTCTCTCTCTCTCTCTTTCTTTTATGTTTATCTTAAAAAACCTAATGCACTGTTCTTCTCAACTTTTAAATGTATCCAAGTTGGCTTACTGCTGTCGTGGACATTTATTGAACACCTAGGAAGTGCCAGGCCCTGTGTTAGTTTCTACAGTTACAAAAGCAGGTAAAAGAATCTGTTCATCATGGACTAGTACATTTCTGCATGATTCAGGGTTCTAGGCTCATCGTTAAGGATGTGTTGGAGACGGCAGAGCCAGGTAGGGGCCCCAGTGAAGGCTGGAGGTGAACCACTAAGGAACTCCACTCTAGGAGGCCCAGGGAAGGGATTCCATCAAGCCTCCCTCACCCCATAGCCATCCCACTTTCAGACTGTGATTTCAATGCCTGAAGGGAATTTTGAGAGTCTGCATGCTAATGATGATTACAATGCCTATTAATTAGTTTGGGGTTAAGCTTACTTTTGAATCCCTGTATCAGTCTAGGATGCTTTTTGTGGTAACAACAACCCAACCTCCAGACCTGGGGTTTATGGGGTTTACTTTTCCCACCTAGCACATACTCTGTGGGTGGGTGGCTGTTGACATTGCTGCAGAGGCTCAGGTCTCAGGGCCCACCATCTTGGTTTCTCCTTCATGGTGCCCCAGCTCTAGGTTTCACTTCTCTGTTAATGGCAAGAGGGGACAGCTTTGTATAGCTTGTTTTTTTTTTTTTTTTTTTTTCGGTATTAGGGATTGAACTCAGGGGCATTCTACCTCCGAGTTACATCCCCAGTCCTATTTTTTATTCTTTATTTTGAAACAGGGTCTCACTAAGTTGCAGAGTGTCTCACTAGGTAGTTGAGGCTAGCCGCGAACCCGGATCCTCCGGTCTCAGCCTCCCGAATGCTGGGATTACAAGCGTACGCCACCACGCCCGCTCAGCTTGTTCTTTTTTTTTTTTTTAATCAGGAAAAGCATACTCCTTTCCAGAAGAGCCTGATAGATTGCTGCCCAAGTCTCAGGCCAGAGCAGGGTCACATGGCTACAGCAAGCTGCAAAGGAGGATGGGAAGAAGGTACGTGGCTTTTCTAGCCTCTGTACCACATGGAAACAAGGGAAGAGGAGAATGGAAATGGGTTTGGGATAACCAAATAACAATGTCCAACACAAAGACCCTGTAATAAAGGACATGCATAAAGAATGGTTAGCAGAACCTGGTTCCTCTGTGACTAGTTACCCACACTATAGCTTGCATGATGCTCTCCAAAGGGAAAATATGATTCCCCTGCTTAAAATCTGTCTATTGTGTCCTATAGCTGATGCTGTGCTAAGCTCTCAGAGGACCTCTGTCTCTTCTCCATGCCAATTATCACTTTAATTTGCATTTGCATTTCCCATTATGCTTTTGCTCACTATTGAGTCCCAATATCAGGTGCTCAGTAGATATTTCTTGAATAAATAATTGAATGAATATAATAATAAATGACTAAATGCATGAGATAGGTGATATATATACATATACATACATATATATATCATACATATATACATATACATATATATACATACATATATATGCAGTGTGTGTGTATGTATTTGTGTATTACTGGGCATTGAGCCTCTGAGCTATATCCCCAGTCCTGTTTTACTTTGAAATAGGGTCTCACTATATTTCTGAGGACCTTGCTAAGTTGTTGAGGCTGGCCTCTAGCTTGTGATCCTCCTGTCTCAGTCTTCCAAGTACTCGGATTACAGATGTGTACCTCCACACTCAGCTGAGTGTTAAATTCTTAAAACAAAACAAAACAAAACAAACAAACAAAAAAACCCCAAACAACCTTAATCTTGGTTTTCAGCATTGGGTAGATTCAACATATTAAGAGAGTCTTGGGGGCAGTGACATCTGCAATTGAAGTAAATTTGATATTTACATATAAGGTCATCTTTCTTTGGGAGTGGGTTCCATAAATGGATGTCTCAAGACTCCATGAACTCTAGCAGCAGTGTGCAAGGGAGAGCTCCACAGACACCAAGCCAAGCATGGAGCCTGTTCCCCAGTGAAGCATGCTGGTGTGACCGAGGGGCGGTGCCATGGCAGGTGGGGGAGGCACCATTACCTGTTTTGCCCCTTGAAGGCTTACTGGTATGGTTTTAATATTGCCATATCTAGTGCTCCATCAATTGCTTTTATGAAAAATGCTTCCTCCCATTTATTTGAAGAGGAAGACAGGCAGGAATGGCATTCTAGGGCAGTGAACAAATGGCTTGTTGATGGTCCTCTAGGGAAAATGTCTTTCCCCTGAGCATGTCTGGAAGGCCTCATCTTGCTTGCAGAGGAATCTGATGTTTCTCTGAAAGATGAGGGGCGTGGGTCCTTTGGACAGGCAAGGACTGAGGCGTCTCTGGCCGCAGAAGGCCAGCTGAAATGCAAAGGAGGACAATGAGCCCTGACCAGTGAATATTCTCGCAATTCAGAAGACCTCAGATCCCTTCATTGTCATCTTGGATTACCCTAATTTGAGCATGTCACCTGCCTCTTGTTGGGAACCTTCCCCTCTTTATAGAACAACATGCTGATATTTAGGGGGGTTAAATTGCTCAAGGCCAAATGAGCAAATGAGATTATTGGTAAAACTCAGGCAGCCTTGCTCCAGAGCGAGCTTTGGCTGAGTGGAAGAGGATGCAGAGAGCGGGGCCACTTTATCTGCATAACAGTTTAATACACAATATGGAAGGCAGAAAATGCTCCCACCCACAAAAAGATAGCCCTACCCTAATCCCTGGAGCCTGTGAGTATGTCACCTTACATGGCAAAAGGGACTTTGTAGATGCCTTTAAGGTAAAGGACCTTGAGATGGGAGACTATCCTGGACCTTCCAGGTGGGCCCGGTCAACTCACAGGAGCCCTTGAAAGCCAAGGATTTTCCCAGCTGTAGTTGACTAAAGACAGAAAAAGGGTCAGAGAAGTGGGACTTTGCCACCTGTGAAGATGGAGGAAGAAACCACAAGCCAAGGAAAGAAGGCAGCTTCTAGAAAGGCAAGGAAACAGACTGTCCCTCAGAACCGCAGAAAGAAACACGGTCCTGCTAGCAGCATGTTGGTTTTAGCCCAATGAGACCAGTTCAGATTTCTGACCATGAGAACTGTGAGATAATACATCTTATTGCATATTATTGAAAGACATTAGCTTATTGTAATTTGGTACAATAGAAAACAAGCATTCATTGTAACTTCCTGCCCCTTACTAATCAATGTTTGGCTGATCAACATTCTGCATTGAGCTGAGTGTGGTAGTGCACTTCTATAATTCTGGTACTTGGGAGGTTGAGATAGGAGACTTGCAAGTTTGAAGCCAGCCTCAGCAACTTAGTGAGATCCTGTTTCAAAATAAAAAGTGCAAAAGGACTGGGGGTGTAGCTCAGAGGTAGAGTGTCCCTGGGCTCAATCCCCAGTATAAAATATTATTATATATTTATTATATGATAAATTTATTATATATTTTAAAATATATTATATATTTAATTATATATTTATTATAGATTTAAATTATATATATTTGCAAATTTATATATAATTATATAAAATAACATATACTATATAATTATTACATATAATCATTTTATAAATACTTTTTTTTTCATTTATTCTGCATTGTTTCCAAAACAGACTAGTGTCTGGGTAGGAAGCAGATGGACTCCTCCTCCCTGCTCTCTGTTCCCTCTGAATGGTTTAAACCAATGGTCAGCCAGGACCTGGGCAGCCTGCCTGGGGACGATGTCAGGGTGACAGGGACGACGTCTGTCTGTAACTTGAAGTAATTGCTCCCATGGCGCTTGCAATGCTTCCTTCTTGGTCTACCTGGACCCAATTAGACGGATGGCCCAGAGGTTATTTCCACGAGCTTCTTAAATGGGTCACAGTAGTAGCCCATTAACTTTCCCCAGCATCACATTCTACACATGCAAAGATAAAGGTCCTTTTTAATTCTCACCTCCAATTTTATATAGCCACCTATTCCAGCCTATCACACCAGAGAGAACTGTATAGGAGATGTCACCTTATGGCAGAGCCCAGATAAGTCCTCCAGCACTGTAAAATGCTCTCGCAATTTTAACAGAAATACTCAAGTCCTGACATCTGCATCACTTTCCCCTTCCTACTACAAAGAGGTCAATGTCCTTATTTTCAAAGAAAAGTGAGTCCATCTAATACCCTGGAATATTACTACGATTTCTTCCTCCCAGGGAGGAGCAAGGAACATAAAACCTCTGACCCCCAGAACACTGAGGTCTCTGGAAAAACTCACCCTTTCCAGCTCCCTTCCTTTCTCAACACCTTCCCCTGCCCCACACCGATCAACTGAACCAGTGCAACTGGAGCGAATTGAAGGACTTGGCATAATTTATGTAAATGATCTCACCCCAAACCTGCTGTGGCTTCTGATAGCTACAAAATAAATGCCAAGATTTCTACTATGGAATTCAAGGTCCTCTATCATTTGGCACCAAAGTGTCTGTCCAGCTTCCTCGACCCTTTTGCCTGTGGCCACACTCAGGAGCAGATGCTCCCCACATTCCTCCCTTGCTCCCCCCAAAACTCATCCACCCACTGGAAACCCACCCCGGTCCTTGTCACACTTCTGGGCCCTGCTCGAAGCTTCCTCCTCTAGGAACCTGTCCCCGAGGTTCACAGTACATGCATCTGTCTATATTATGAATGTCTATGTTTTTATTCCTTTTTTTAAAAAAAAATTCTGAGGCCAGACCCAGAATAGAGTCTTCCCCAATGGTCATTGTCACCTGTATCTCCTGAGAACCCCTCCTTCCTCTCTGACCTGAGGTTCTGCCTCTTTCCCCTGCAGTCTGACCTTCCAGAAGGAAGATGCAGTTCACATCTCTGAAGGCTTCCCTGGCTCCCCACACCTGGCTGCCTGGAATGGAAACAAAGAACAGAGAGGCTCACACGCATTCCTTTAAAGATAGTCCAGGGAACCAGGAGGGCGTTTCACAGTCCCCAGAGAGGAGCATTTGCAGATGAAACAAGAACCAACCAGAATAGAGCTCCCTCAGCATTTGGAAAAGCCTTAAGAAGCTTAAAGAGCTAAAAGAAAAAGGAGGTCTGCATTTGAGGCCCAGTCACCCTTTTGCTCTGTGTGCCCATCTTGTGACCCGTTCTCTGGTGTTCCCCAGGCCACTGGCTCTCCAGGGCCATCCCTGCAGCCCGTGTCCGCAGCACAGCGCCGGGTGGAGCCGGGGGAGTGGAGGTGGTGCTCTTTTGTGCCATTCGTCTGGCTGCAGTGAGTGAAGGTCCCCACCCTTCCCTCTTACGGGAGGCTCCTTCTGGCCTCCGCTTTGCAATTCTGTGCATTTGGGGTTCCGAACCTGCCCCAAGGAGACCACCTTGTTCACCATTCCCATGATGTGTTCACCATTCCCTCCACTGCTCCCAGTGCGCCCCGTTCTCTTCCCCAGGTGCTTTCCTCTTTGACTCCATCATTCTCCATGTCGGACCTCCCTCATTGCTTCAGTGAGCACTTGAGAGGTTACATCCGAGGGTGGGGGTATGTGAGAAAAATTACAGTGGGGGGGGGGCCTCCTAATTCTATGTAGGCAAAGTCAGGTAGAATGAGCATCAAGGTCGGTACTGAAGGGGCCATGGAGAACCATCACATATTCCAAACTTCTTTGAGCCCTTGCTGATGTGCCAGGTGCTGGGAAACCAGGCGGCCAGGACTCTTGGCTGGGCACCCACCTTGTACCAGACACGCCCCTCGAGGATTTTAAATGAGCCCAAGTGGGAGGGAGCATCCCCAAGGGGGCTGCTTGGAAGGCAGGAGGGCGGCAAGGCTGCCTCGGGTAATGGCTCTCTGAGCCACTGTCCAGCAGCAGCCCGCGGTCCTGCTGCACCCCCACAGGAGGCCAGGATGACCCCCCTCCAGTGCTGCCAAAGGGACAGCAGCCAAGATGCCCTACGGATTCACGGCGTGTGCTTCTCCTGCTGATATTTAATGCTGCTTCTGAACCCCCAGCCCACACGTTGCTCCTTCCAGGGACACGTTTCCGAGTGACGCCTGAGTCCTGCTCCTGCTCGGTGGCTGGTGCCCGGAGTCTGCAGGCTCATCTCATGAATCTCATCCCTGCTCCATAAAATGCCCTCCGCATGAAAGGAGGCACGAGGGCCCTGGTCCTTCTGAATTGTCTGATGTCTGCCTTGCCTGGCTCTTTGACTAAGGAGCAATGGTGTCTTTGTTCATTCAGTTTGCTATACCAAAATGCCTCACACAGGGTAGTTTATAAACAATACCAATCTACTGCTCACAGGTCCCGGGGACTGGGAAGTCTAAGATTGGACCACTGGAAGCTGGTGCCTTCTCTGCGTCCTCACATGCCAGGAAGGGCAAATGGCTGCCCTCCGGCTTCTCTTATCCTAAGAATCCCACTCATGAGGGCAGAGGTCCCCAGAGCCCCCACCTGCTCATACCATCACCTTGGGGTTAGTTTCCAACCTAGGTGTTTTGGTGCGACACAAACATTCGGATTATAGCAAATGGATCATTTCTTATTTTCTTCTTAATGCTTTATAATATTTCCCAAAATATCTCTGATATCCTTAAACTGCTCCGTATTGATTTTAAAGGTTAATGGTTTACATCTAAAATTTCAGTCAGCATGGAGACAAAAGCTCTCAGCCCTGTGCCTGGCATAGCCGCTCACTCTTCAACAGATGTTGATTTCCCTTCCCTTTAAAATCGATTTTAATTTTTCCTCTATCTGAAGCAGAGGAGTAACTACAGAAGATTCTCTTGCTCCCTTCAAAAGAGTATGATTGGACCTTCCTGTGGGGTTCCTTGCTGAGGCCTCAGAGGATGGCTGCAGGGACTGGAGAGCCATACTTTCTAGACAAATGTCATCCAAAGCCACTTCCAACCTATCAGGCCCTGCTGTAATTCATTAAAAATGGGTAATTCATTAGCCCACTTCGCATTAACCCTCAGAAACCTCACCTTTTTTTTTTTCTGGTGGCTACCGGGGATTGAACCCAGGGGTGTTCTACCTCTCAGCTATATCCCCAGCCCCATTTTACTTTTTGTTTTGAAATGAGGTCTCACTAGATTGCTGAGAGTCTCCCTAAGTTGTTGAGACTGGTCTCAAATCTGCACTCCTTCTGTCTCAGCCTCCCAAGTACTGGGATTACAGGTATGCACCATCACGCCCAGCCTGAGCAGCCTCATTTTTATCACCTGCTCTGCTATGGCTATGATTCACTATGTGTCCCTGAAAGGTTCCTGTGTTGGCAGCTTGGTCCTGGGCATGGTGATGCTGAGAGGTTGTGGAAGGTAATT
The DNA here is from genome assembly GCA_004027655.1 of Graphiurus murinus. Classification (NCBI taxonomy): domain Eukaryota; kingdom Metazoa; phylum Chordata; class Mammalia; order Rodentia; family Gliridae; genus Graphiurus; species Graphiurus murinus. The sequence continues at coordinate 38,015 of PVLC010000635.1, read as the reverse complement.
AGGTCACTGAGGGCACTTGGAAAGGATTGATGTGGTCCTTGTGGGACCTCAGTTCCTGTAAGCATGCACTGGTTGTGTGTGTGTGTGTGTGTGTGTGTGTGTGTGTGTGTGTGTGTGCATGTGTGTGTTACTGGGGATGGAGCCCAGGGGTTTTCTACCTTCAAGCTATACCCCCAGCCCTATTTTTTTTTTTTTTATTTTGAAACAGGTCTCACTAGGTCAATGAGAGCATCACTACTTGCTGAGGCTGTCCTTGAACCTGTAATCCTTCTGTCTCAGCCTCCCAAGTACTGGGATTACAGGCAGACATCACCACACCCAGGTACATGCACTGTTATAAAAAGACTCATCCTGGCCCCTGAATCATCCCTGGCTTCTTGCCTTACCATGTGATCCTTCTCAAACTTGTTCCTGCCATGGGATGCCACCTGCTCTCAGGCCCTTACCAGATGTCAGCATCATGCTCTTGAACCTCCAAAACCATGAACTAAGTAAAACTCTTTTCTATATATGTAACCTTGCCTCAGGTATTATGTTATAGCAACAGAAAACAGACTAATACACTGCCTTATGCCCCAAGTCCCACTACGTGGTAGGATAAATAGCAGGACTTTCTTGCCCACAGGGAGCATCTTGCCAAAGGGGAGGCCCATATCTGTTCGGAGGAAGGATGAGTTTCACAGATCCCAGGAAAAGGTGTTTTTGAATTTCTAAGTCCTTTACTTTCTACTCTTGAAATCATGAACCAAAAGAGAAACTGATTTTTCATCCCCAAGGAAGAGATTTGATAAAGTAGGTATCTGTCTGACTTATTTCCACTTTGGTGATGAAGAAGGAACCTGAACAACCCTGGGAAGCATCTGATGGACTGTAGGCCGCACACTGAAGATAAGCGGGGTAAGTATCAATATCTGAAAAAAATCTGCATGCCACTTGGGAGAGAGGTGGGGTCATTTGCCAATTACTTCTGTTAATCATACCAATTAAGTGGCTTTTTCAGTTCATCCTCCTGCAGCTCTTCTGCAATAGGAAGGCGAGTGAGCATGGGGTGGGGCCTGCAGGCCAGCCAGGCAGGGCCTGTGGGAACCCCTAGCATCAGGCCCCTGCTATGGGGGAGATGGCCTGGGGCCCTGACACCTACCATCACCAGGTGGCCAAGTGGCCTAACTTCATGTTTAGGTAGGGGTGTTGTTGTCTCCCATTCCATCCATGTACACATGTACACATGTGTGTGCACCCATGCACATGTGATACACGCATGTGCACGCACACACACACACACACCATGATCCAGAGGAAGTCAGAGGGAAAGGCTCTAAGCAGAGCCTCTGGTACTTTCAGACACAAGTCCCTCTCTTCTCTGCCCTCACCTTTGGGTTCTGGAGTTGCAGGGAACCAGGAGGTAAAGAGGCAAACTCTGTGACGCATTGGATTGCAAACACTGATCACCATAATTTGGAAGGGGTGAGGTCCCCTCCGTGGGTCCCCAGCCCCAGGAGAGAGGCTTTCACAGGGAACTAAGATACTTAGGGAAGAGGTATTGAAGAGGGGGATGGGTGGTAGGGGCAAGGGCCAACCCCAGATCTGAATCACACTGGAAAGGCCGCCTCCCGTGTGCAACTTCTGTGCCTGTGACTCCACCTGCTCTCGGGAACTCCTGGCTCACTGGGGATGCTCTTGTTACGACTTTGTGAATCCCCTTGTTTCAGGCTGAATCACGTTTTCCAAGTCCATATAGTGGAGCCCTAACCCCCCAGACCTTAGCATGTGATCTTTTTGGAGACAGGATTTTTACAGAGGTAACCAGGTTGAAGCGAAGTCATCAGGGTAGACTCTACTCCAATATGACCAGTGTCCTTATGCAAAAAGGATGCTTGGGCACAGAGACAGGCACACACAGGAGGCACCATGCAAAGACGCAGGAAAAAGATGGTCAGTTATAAGCCAAGGAATGAGGCTCGAGCCAGATCCAAGCCCCAACAGGGCGCCAGCCCTGCCAATGCAGGAGCTTGGACTTCCAGCGTCCAGAACTGTCAGACGACTACTCCTGTTGTTTAGGCACCCGCGCTGTGACACTTTGCTAGGGCAGTCCTAGCAAACCAATACACTCCTAAAAGGACTGTACAGATAGTAATACTTAATTTCCTCTCATTCTCCTTTCTGTCCTTTCTTTCTCTCTCCCCTACTGCTTCTGCTTACTCTCTCTCTCTCTCTCTCTCAATGCTGCCTAATTTTTTTCTGAATTAGACAACATTCCATGTGCCAGATTGACTAATCTGGCTTCTTGCATACCGTTTGATTCCCAGTAAAGCCCACAGCACACCACTTCAAAGCTCCAGTTTCCTGAAAGTCGATGCTATGCCTCATGCTGGGGGATGGGAAGGAATACTGATTCAGAGACAGATCAAAATCAGGAGGGTCAGACACTGGGAGTGGGTAAAGGTGTCATCTCGAAAGCCCTCTGAGTGGTTTTCCTGAATGTGGTGCTAGGTCACAAGGACATCACATTCCCTTTGAGGGCCTCAGTCTCTTCATGAATGGATTAAATGAGCTCCATCACAGAAAAAAAAAAAAAAAGTTTGCAGAAAATGTTTCAGACAGACATCTCTAATTGCCCTGAAATCCAAGCACCCCAGGAAATGCTACTTAGGTTTAGGTCAGTCCTGCCTGTACCCACTCTTCCTTCCTGCCAACAGGTGAATGGTCCATGGGGGAGGGGTGAAATGAAGAAGGAGAGGAGGGAGGAGACAGGAGGGAGGAAGAGGTTGCGGCTTGCCCGCCCTGTGGGCTGACTGTCCCAGCCGCCAGCTCTGCCAGCTTGCCAGGCAGTTGCGGGGTCCCAATGTGACAGAGGTGAGAGCTCTTCCAAGAGCTCTGGCTGCCAGGCCCATTTGCCCTGCAGAGAAGTGGGGGTCAGAACTCGGGGGACTGGAGGTAGAGGTTTTGGGGAAGAGGGTAGGTGAGATGGAAAAAGACCAGCACAACCTGACTCACAATAATGCATGTGCAGTGAAGAGAGAGGGACCACTTCCCTTTGATAATGACTTCTGACAGCTAAAAAGCCTTTACCAACAGGTAGGTCCTTTTGGGATGCAGAGATTTGATGGGATGAAAATCTGGTGTGCATGTGTATGCATATGCGTGTGTGTGTGTGTGTGTGTGTGTGTGTGTGTGTGTGTGAGTGAGTGTGTGTGTGTACTTGGTACCTTGCAGTGCTAGAAATAAAACACAGCTTGGGGAAGTTTTGAGTGCGGCAGCTTCCATGACAAGGAGGGAACAAGAGGCCTCGGAGACATGAAGACAAACATGTTGTCCTCCCCATGGTCACAAGCATGGCAGGACGGCCCCTTCCTGCCTTCTCTAGCACAGCCTTTGGTGGGGCCCAGACCACAGTGCTTCGGGGCTCCGGCCCCCAACTCAGCTGCAGAGCAGACAGTGAACAGACCCAGTGAGCAGCCAGGAGGCGTGGTTTTGACCACAGAATGTGCAAGTGGGGGACACAGCAGTGTGGCTCCGTCCACAGGCCAGCAGGGAGAAGGACAGCCAGCCGACCAGAGACGTGAGCGTTTGCAGCTGCAGACGTGACCGTGGTCTCCATCAGATCCCAGTGACATGCCAGTTCAGGAGTCTCTCCCCAAGTAGGAGCTGACTGCCTTCTCAACTCTCTGCTCAGTCTAGAACACTCAGGGAGAGAATCAACAGAGCACCTTTATTTGACTTAATTTCATAATATTTATATTTTTCATAAATTTGCTATCATTTATCATATCATTTGCTATGAATAGCAGTCCAAATACTGCATATCCTCTCAACATATCTTGTACCCAAACTGGGTCTGATGAGGTGGGTGGGTAGGGGGGAATCTGGCTTTGTCCCATGGACACAGAGGCAGTCTGCCCCACAGTGAGGTAATGGGGGTGAAAAGCCCACTGCTGGACCCTTCCCATGGTGGGAGGGGGGGAGTTTAGAAACCATAAAGTGCCACATGCAAGTCAGCCATGCCCCTGACTAGCTGTACAGTCACAGCTGAGCCCCCAGTGCCTCTGTGCCTCAGTTTCCCGCTGCCAAATGCAAGGGAATTACTGCCTTCTAAAATCCTCTCTGCCTCTTGCAGTCGCCATGACTCCCTCCAAACGTAGCCTGTGGGGAGCCCTCAGGAGTATGTGGGGTGCCACTCATCCCCAGGGGCTCCTGGCTCTTGTCACAGGCTCTCCTGTCTCCTCAGCAGGACAGGGGAGAAGCTCACCTGCAAAGCGAGTGCAGGCCAAGGAAGCTGAGAAATTGGCCCCTGGCTCTTTGAAGCTCCAAGGAGCTCAGCGCTGGCAGAACATGGGTGCATCTCTGCTCCCGCCCCGGGGCAAAATGAACCGAGAGCCTGCTCTCCAGGGTGAGGCTATGGTTTCCAGCACCAGGCCAAGAAGTGGGCCTCCACTCTGGGGTTCCAATCAGGACAGCCAGCGGCACCGTTCCGCCATGTTCTCTGATAGGCCCGTGGGTTATAAAGGTGACATTCGGATCTCTCCCCGCCTCATTCCTCTCTCTTGCTGGTTCCAAGTTCAGAAGGGAGCCAGGTGTGTTATTAAATGGACTCCCCAAAATCCCAACAGTAACCCTTGAGTTCACAGCATGAAAGCAGACCTACCGCCTGGATTGAGACGCTGCCAACTCTGGCTTTTTTGGCAAAGCGTTCTGGCCTCTGCACACCTCCTCTCTGCTTTGCACGCCATCTGGAGCCCTGTAGGAGCTTAGTTCAAGTTGTTCTCAAGGAGACCCGGCCCTGGCAACAGCCCACGGTGTCTGTCAGACAGTTTCCTCAGCCAAGCGAGGCTCGGGGACCATGGACTACACCTCCTGAGTAACTGGGACTGAACTGTGTCTGGCCAGACCAGGAGCCAACAGTCCCTTCTGTTAAATAATTCACAGGCCGCCTCTGGGTGGGTAGACATAGCCCTGGCTAATGCAGGCTGACAGGTGATTTCATGCATCATTTAACTCTTTGCAGTGCCCAGGAATGCAACCGAGATTAGATAATCAGAATAATTTCACATTTGTAAACTGCTTTTTCTCTCAGGAACAAGAGTTTTGCAAACCTGAACTGTTAAAAGAAGCACTCGTTTGGTTAGCCCACAGAGAAAATCCAAATCAAGCATGCATCCCAATAGTGAATTGGGCATGCCATCTCGTCTTCTCTTCCACACAGGGCGAGCAGCCCTCAAGAAAGATGTCCAAGGCCGAGGAGAACTGCCCAGAGGCAGTGAAAAAGATGGAGGGATGGTGAGTGGAGGGGTGAGAGGAAATGAGGACGACAAAAGAAAAGGGCAGCACATCGTCACCTTGGAACCTGGGTCTGAAAGGCACCTGGAAGCCACAGGTATGGCAGCCCTTCCCTGATGCAAGTGAAAAGGCAGTTGTGGCTCTGTGGAATGGTGCTCCCCACCCCTGCAGCACAGGCACCCCCAGGAAATATTTCACTGAATTCAATCCTCTATATTAAAAACTTAGCGGGGCATTCCCAATTACAAAGAGGAGGATATAAACCTCTCCAGAATGTGCAGTTGGCCTTGTGTTTATTCCCAGATTACAAATAAAATTAAATTTTTTTTTCCAGTGGAGGCATGAAGCCCAGGGCCTCCCTCTTGCTAGGTGAGCATTCTCCCACTGAGCTATACCCCAGCCCTACATATGAAATCCTAAAGCCTAGTCGCTTCTTTAACCACTATATTTCATAAGGAGCAAACAGCCCAATTTTCTTGCTATGAGACATATAACAGGTGGACCCATACCCTGCCTTGAGTCTTCCTGACTTCCACATTTGGCCAGCTGCCCTTCTCTCTAGCAAAATCCTGGACCAGTCTACCACCTTGACCCCATCCCTTTGCAGAGAAAGCCTGCAGATGGGCTCAGAGGAAAGAGGAAAGCCCTCACTGGCCTGGCCAGAAGCTTCTTCTGCATTGTCACAGACTGGTTAATCAATCACGGGACAGGAGGCCCTGCTCTCAGACATCCTGCAGACCACTGAGCTTTGGAAAGAGCAGAGTGACAGAAGGTTGCATCTTGTCTCCGAAAATGAGGCACACTAAAAACTTTTAAAATGTCATCTCAGAAAGAAAAAGACCCTTGCTGGTATAGATGAAAGCCAAGATGGAGCCCCCTGCACCCCCATCTGGCCAGGAATTTCTAGATCTCTGGTGGGGCCTGCTGTAGAGGGTTTGCAATTCATCCTGACAAGCATGCAATATTAAGTTTAGATATGGCCCCGTGGATCTGAAATGAAATATCCTGTCACTAACATAGATTTTTAAATCCCACTTAGATGAGGTATATGAAAACTTAATGCCCTGCAGAGAAATCAGACTCAGAAAGACACGTGGCAAAAGCCTTCAGTTTTCAACCTGCTAATGACTTCCCTGGCACATAGGAGGGGGGTATATGCTGAGAGGACTCTGGGCCTCCTTTAGACACCCCCAACTTCTCCCTGGGTTGTTATGGCTTGAATGTGTACCCCAAATTCATGTGTTGGAAACTTGACCGTCAATGCAATGGTGTTGGGGGGTGGGGACAAAAAGAGGTGACTGAAGCCAGGCTTGGTGGTGCACGCCTGTAATCCCAGTACTTAGGAGGCTAAGACAGGAGATTGCAGGTTCAAGGCCAGCCTCAGCAACTTAGTGAGACCCTGTTTCAAAATAAAGAATAAAAAGAATAGAGCTAGGGGTGAAGCTCAAAGGTAGAACACCCCTGGGTTCAATCCCCAGTACAAAAACAAACAAACAGAATCTTTCCAACATCTAAAATAACAACTAAGTATATGTGTGTGTTGTATACACACACACGCACACACACACACACACAAACACACACATATATATTTATATATTGTTTGAGCTTAACATTTCTGGGCATGATGACACACACCTAGCATCCCAATACTTGGGAGGCTCAGACAGGAGGATCATAGGTTCAAGGACAGCCTCAGAAACTTAGTGAGGCTCTTAGGAACTTAGTGAGGCTCTGAGGAACTTAGCAAGAACCTGTTTCAAGATAAAAAATAAAATAGGGTAGGGGCATGGCTAAGAGGTAGGTACAATCCCTAGTAACACACACACACACACACACACACACACACACAGAATTCTTTCTTTCTTTCTTTCTTTCTTTCTTTCTTTCTTTCTTTCTTTCTTTCTTTCTTTCTTTCTTTCTCTCTCTTCTTATATCTCATCACACTAGTTTTCTTCTTGCTCTTAGGAGCCCTTCGACCTTCCCGAGTGTTCCCTTGATTGGCAGTATGTGGCACTGAACCTCACAGCACTGCGTTTTCTCCTGGTATTCTGTCGATAGTGAGTCACCGAGGCTACAGTTCGCTGGTGATACCTTTGAGAGGAAAAGAGAACGACTCTATGAGTCATGCTCAGTTTCTGCCACTCAGTGACTTGCTGCTCTGGTTAGTGGAGTCACTGTCTCATTTCCCTACTAATTTGTATGGACTTTGAAGGTAGGGGCCATTTTTTTTTGCCCCCTGCACATAGTAGGTGCATTATGGCTATCCCCACATCACAGAGAAGGAAACTGGTGTGCAATTTGCTCTGAGTCACATTTTGGAAGAATATGTTCACTACTCCTTCAAAAATATTTGTTGAGTTCCTATTGTGGATTGGCTACTTTTCCAGGCTGATTTTAATCCAGGCAATATCTGTGGCAGTTAATTTTATATTCCGACTTGACTGGGCTAATGCATGTCCAGATAGTTGGCAAAATATTATTTCTAGGTGTGTTTGTGAGGGCATTCCTAAAAAAAGATAGCCTTAGAGAGTAAGTAGAGACGCGGGCAGCCTTCATCCAGTCTGTTGAGGGCCCTGATAGAACAAAGATGAAGGAAGAGCGAATTCCCTCCTCTCCCTGAGCTGAAACATCCATCTTCTCCCACCTTGGACACCAGAGCTCCAGGTTTTCTGGCCTTCTGACTTTGGGACAGAACGATAGAGCCCAGTCATATACCCCCCACCTCTAGTTCTCCAGCCTTCAACCTGGGATTAGGAGTTACACAACCAGTTTTCCTGGGTTACCCACTTGAAGATAACATATCATGGGGCTTCTTTGCTCCATAATCTCATAAGTCAATCTCTCTCTCTCTCTCTCTCTCTCTCTGTGTCTGTGTGTGGGTGTATCAGCATACATATACGTGAGTGCATATACATATACACACATATATATAATGTACATATATGTATATATATACATAGTATATATGCTTATTGGCACATAAAATATTTCTCTGGAGAACCGTAACACAGCATCTCAGCAAGGTAATTATTCCTATGTTTATTTCTGAACACATATATGTGTATGTATGTGTTTTACTGGGGATTGAATCCAGGAGCATTCTACCTCCAAGCTATAGCCCCAGACTATTTAGTCTTTCCTTTAACAGTTTTTCAAAGAATGGCTCATGGGTATTTTCTTCTCTGAGTTGTTAAGTATCAGACCAGTTTTATCTATTGCCTTTATATTTGAATGACAGTTTGATTGTTCATAAAAGTTTTGGGTCAGATACTTTTCTCTTCATTGAGATAATTGTTTTTCTGCTATATTTGAATGTTGCTGTAAAGAAGGCTTGTGTTAGCCTGATTAAAAAAAAGAAGGAAGCCGGGCGTGGTGGCGCACACTTGTAATCCCAGCATTCGGGAGGCTGAGATCGGAGGATCCGGGTTCGCGGCCAGCCTCAGCTACCTAGTGAGACACTCTGCAACTTAGTGAGACTCGGTTTCAAAATAAAGAAAAAAAAAATAGGGTTGAGGGTATAGCTCGGAGGTAGAATGCCCCTGAGTTCAATCCCCAGTACCGAAAAAAAAAAAAAAAAAAAAAAAAAAAAAAAAAAAAAAGAAGGTCTTGTATAGGTTACTGGATATTCCTGCTGGGTTTACCAAATGATTTGTTCCTCTAAGGTCTATTAATACGTCTAGAATGTAGCATAATATTGATGCTTCTATGGTAAATATTCCTGGAACATGCTAGAACTCCTCGATCTATAAACTCAATCTTCTTTTATTTTTTCAATGTTATGTAGACTGTTTCTTTGTTTCAATTGTTGAGTTCTGAATTTCAGAGGTATTTTATTGTGTATTTGTGGGATCTTCTTTGTCACCCAAACATACTTTTTTTTTTTTTAACTTATAAACTGACTTCTGTTTTATTTTATCTGCTAATCCTGTCCTTCACATCCCCTGTTCTGTTTCCAGCACTGTCCATTTTACTTGGTGCTGGATTAAAATCATCTTCATGCCTGTGACAATTGTCCTCCTCCAGGTCTTTGGTGAACTGTATCAATTTGTTTCTTGTATCATTTTACCATGTGACATCTTTATGTTTGAGGTCTTAGGTAGTTTTCTTAAGTTGTTGGAGTTCATGGCATTAAATTTTTTTCCCCTTTGTCTGTTGGACTCAACTATAGTGAGTGTTCTACGTTGAACATTAGTTTTCGAGCATTTTTCTCCTTTCATACTGAAAAATCTTTATAATATCTAATAACACATTATAGTATCCTATGTAGGCTCCTTTATTATTGTTATTATCCAGTGAACATGAAGACTTCTATACCCAGATATCTTTGTAGAAGTTTTCATGGGATAGGAGTCAAGATATTGCTGCTAGTTGGTAAAAATTTGCCCGATTTGCTATTAAATCCTATTGCCAAGGGTTGTATGCTGACGAGTTATTTCAGCCATTGCTGCTTCTCAGCCAACAGGCCACAGCAATGCCTGACTGACAGGTTGCTTCTTATATACACAGCATGACTGTGTGTTTCCTTTTCCATTTCCCTTACTACAACACAGTAGGGTCCAGAGGTGCTTCTATTCCCAGCCTTGCAATATCCCGCCATTTTCCAAACAATGGGCTGTTGGTTTCGTCTGTTAGAGTACACCTACTCTGGAGTACAAATTTGGCAGCTGTGCTTTTGCTCAGTCCCGTCAATCTCTATAGCTTGGGCATGCTCATCTTCTTTTAACTCTTCCTGAACTCTTGCTCCACTGCAGTTGGCCAGCCCTGTGCCAGATACTGTGGCTCATGGGTACAGAATCTCTCAGCTTTGTTGAAAGTAGAACTTATGGTTTGTACTCATTTTTTCTCTTTTGTAATTTTCACAAGGAAAATGAGAAGAGCTTCCTTTCTGGTGACATGTTAAAAATTTAAATGCACTGTGCTGTTTTTTGTTTTTTTTTTTTTTTTCCGGTACTGGGGATTGAACTCAGAGGCATTCTACCTCTGAGCTATACCCCCAGCCCTATTTTTTATTCTTTAATTTGAAACTGAGTCTCACTAAGTTGCAGAGTGCCTCACTAGGTAGCTGAGGCTGGGCGCAAACCCGGATCCTCCGGTCTCAGCCTCCCAAATGCTGGGATTATAAGCGTGCGCCACCATGCCCGGCTTCACTGTGCTGTTTTTACTACACCCAAACTTCTTTCCAGTTTAGCATTTAGAAAGTTGTTTTGCAAATCAACACAGCGGGGGGGGGGGGGCTGGGGTCAAAAGAAACGAAATTGAATACCGAACTTTGGGTCTCTAGAAATGTCAGGAAGCAATTGGCTGGAGTCCTTAGGTAAGGTAACCAAGGCCTTTGAGCATGGAAATAGCAAAGGAAGACATGTATATCTTTGCCACTCGCATGCCTCAAAGACGCTTTTCTAGGCAGCAAAATCGCTGACCTTTAAGAAAAGCTGATTTAATTCTAGAAGGACTGGTGTTAGGTTAACTTAAAAGGGGACCATAATCGATGAACTCAGGCACAGGAAATTAGAATACTTTTTACCTCACTTACTATGTATTTCACAAATGTTCCCTTAACCTGCAAGTCTTACATAATTCTATTATTATTAGAAGTAACAATAATAACACCACCAACTGAGTGTTTATGGTATGCCTCATCCTGTACCAAATGCCTTCCAAGTCTCTACGAGATAGAATTATTATTATCCCTAGTCACACACAAGGAAACAGGTGTAGCAAAGTTAACTAGCTCAAGGTCACATAACCAATGAGTACGATAGCCAGAATGAGAGCCTAAGTAGGCCTGACTCTCACATTATTTCCCTTAAGTGATCAATCTCAATTTATACTATCTTTTCTCCCCTCAAACCTGGACAGACTCCAGAAGAGTATATTTACTTTCAAGACAGCAAAATACACAGCTTCAGTAAACACAAATACATACAATTATATATATACACAAATCTTTTTGCTTTCAAAATGAATCATGTAAATCAAAACACAGAAAAAACCATGCAGATCAAAGACTATGGGGTCTTAACACAAATTAAACTTGTGATAAGAATCAGCAACTAGGACCTATGGGCTAAACCCAGCCCTTCACTTGTTTCTGTAAATAGTTGTGTCAGATTACAGCTACAACCATTCATTTCATATCATCTATGTCTGCTTCACACTTCAACAGCAGAACTGAGTAATAAGAGGGTCTGTATGGCTCGCAGAGCCTAAAATATTTATTATCTGGCCCTTTACAGAAAAGCTTGCTGAGAATGAATGAGCAAACATTTAAGAGTACTGAATATGTGCTGAGCGTTGTGCCTGGCAGTTTTATTTCAAGCATTAGAACATTTTATATTAACATTTTAATGGAGTTGCATTCAACTTTTATTTATTTTTTGTAATATTGGAGATTGAACCTGGGGCAGGGGGTTACACCTCTGAGCTACACCTCAGCCCTATTTCAGTTTTTGTTTTGAAACAGGGTCTCACTAAGTTACCACGCATTGGCCTTGAACCTATGATCCTCCTGCTTCAATCTCCCACATATTGGGATTATAGGTGTGTGCTACTGCACCTAACTTACACTCTATTTTTAGAAGCAACTTTGACATATATGTGTGTGTACGTATGAATTTATATGTAAATATGTATTAATATAGGGAATTCATACATGTAATATATACTTCAATTATCTATACCTAGGGAACAACTTATATAATATACTAACTACCAGATGACCATTTAAGAAATGTAGGTTTACTGGTATTGACATATGTTTGGCTAGCAGAAAACAAAGAAAAGAAAGAAAGACAAAAGCAGACAATCAGTGGCCTGAATAGAATAGATCATTAATTCTCTGGCCTGGCAAGGGGTCTAGCGTCAGGCAGCCTCGGGCTTGACCAACTGTTGGAGACTATTGTCTAGCAACCGAACTTCCTGTATTTTCTCCTTTCCCCAGCCTTACCCATGCAGCCTCCTTCTCATGGTCGGGGGGGGGGGGGGGGGCTGTTGGACATTTCGAATGTGAATCTTCATTTGGGAAGGAAGAGGAAGAACAACAAAGGACCAAGGTGAAAGAGGCTTTACCTGTTTGGAGGAAAGAAGCCTTCCCCAGGGAACTGTGCCTACACATCACTGGACAGAATGGTGTTGAATGCTACATAAACCAATCCACAAGGAAAGCTGAGGGTTTCAGGTCTCTGGCATTTGCACCAGACACAGACAAGATATAAGAGGGTCATGTAAGAATTTATGATATAGTTTGCTGAGTCTTTGACACTGCCTAGGAACAACTTATTTTAATATAAAAATGAGGGAAGGTCTTTATTCTTTCCCAGCTGTGTGGTCCTTCCCTGGTCATTCCACCTGTCAGTCTTGGTTATTCATCTGGGAAAGCAGATATAATAACTATGCAGGGATGGGTGCAAATTTAATGATCTAATACTTACAAAATCACCTAGCCCAGTGCCTGGCACATTAAACATTAATTCTTATATATCACTACTAGGTTCAGTAACATTCCAATTTCTCAAAACTCTCCATTAACTTAGGGGTATCGAATACTCTGACTAAAAAGAAAAGATTCCCCAGGGAAAAAAATGCAAGGGGGTTTATTTTGTCAACACTGAACGACCATTCTCTCCAGGGTGGCTATTATTCAGTTCACCTACAGATTTCATGATTTATTCACTGTTTCGACTACTGACTAAACATTCAGCAGGTGCTGTGTTTCTAATTTACTGCCAGGAGCATTTAAGGAAAACACAACAGAAATTCCTCACCCAACATTCCCCAGCTAAAAAGGAAGAGCTGGTGTAAACATGATTTCAAACACCTCCAACAGAAACATATTTACATTTCCGGATTCTGTTATTTCTCTACCTTGGACTGAATTACCAGCTCGGCTTCCCTGATGTGCTAACTGCATGTGGTGATTATAGTAGAGAAATTCCATCTTGGCTTTTGCTTCTAATCTCCCAAGCTGATATTTATATATGCCTTTTACTCTGGTCTTGCTTCAGGAAAATGAATTTCATAAATTACTAAGACCTTCCAAATATGATCTTCATATGTAAATAGTTCCTACTGAAAAATAAATAGGCTGTTTTTATGAAGAAATGCAGGGTGGGAGGGGGGCAGCTTAAGGCTGGGAGGATGCAAAGTCAGAAGCAATGATTCACACAATTTCTGTTATGTGTTTCTGCACAGACTATAACCAGGCCTTTTGGTAGGTAGCTAGCTGGACTTTAGCAGATGGAGTTGGCTGGGATGAACTGTAAGTTTACTTGCAGAGTCTTGCTTACTTTGACCCCTTCCCAATGGGAAGGAGGGTAGTAAAACCATGTAAGGTCACTAAGGTGAGACATGCAAAGGGTAGTGGACCACCTCACAATGTAATACACATAAAGAAGGTATGCAGAGGGAATATAAAACCCGACCTGGAAGACTCCATTCCACTTTCCCTTTCCCAGGGAGCAGACCATTCCAGATTTCCTTACTTCTGCAGCTCCCCTCTCTGGAGTGTGACACCTTGCCCCAGGCTGTTTCTCCATTCCCTTTCCAGAAGCTTTTCTCTGGAGCACAACCCCTCCCCCTTCTCCATGGCCTATTGCTCATGGTGTCTAAACAAACCTCTTGTATTCACTGCTTGTGCTCTCTGTTTGAATGCTTCCCATACAGAAGAGCAAGAGTTGAGGTTGTGTGGAGTAATTTTAAAGTCTCCCACCCAGTAATGCTATGGAACTTCACATTCACAGAATTTCTCATGTGAAGAATAAACTTTCCATAAGCCATCTTATCTCTCGGATTTATATAAGTTGGAGGAAGTTCCATATGAGGAAGCTTAAGGCACGACACAGTAAATGCAATCCCTATTTTTAAACTTTTGTAATGTGGAGTGACTCCTGTCTGCTTGTCTCAGCAGGAAGTGGATAACTTGGATGCTGCTGAACACATTTTTAAAAGAACGATATGGCAGAGTGGCAAAATTGCTAAACTCAGGATCAGAGGGCCTGGATTCAAGCTCTGTCCCTGTCCCTTGCTGTGTGCCATTCTAGTATATGTTATGATTTGGATCTGAAATGTCTCCCACAAAAATATTCGTGTATTGAGCAATGCAGCAATGTGCAGAGGTGAAATAACTGAGTCACAAAGGTTCTGACCTTGTCAGTGGGTCAATCTATTTCATGGAGTAAGAATTTGAATGCTTCAACTGCACAGTGATGGCAGGCAGGAGGCTGGAGGTAGTAGGTAGCTTGGGGCATGGTGTTGAGGACTAATCTGTCCACGATCACTTTCTCTCTCCCTCTTCTTCCCGGCGGTCATGAGTTGAGCAGCTTTCCTCCTCCATGCCCGACCCTGCCACCATCATGTTTCTGTCTTGAAGCCAGACAACCATGGACTGAACATCTGAAACCCTAAGCCAAAATAAACCTTTCCTCCTCGAAGTTATTCTTGTCCAGTATTTTGGTCCCAAGACACAAAGCTGACTATTACAGTGTACTTCATCCAAGAGGAGCCACTTAGCTTCTGAGGAGCGTTCTGCCTCCAAGCCTCTTGTTGGGAGAACCCCCACCCCATTTAAACATAACACCATAAGTCAGACTTTCTGTACTTAGAGTCAAAATGTTCGCCACTGAAGTGGTGACCATGGATTGTACTTTCTCTCTTTTTACGTAAAGATACAAGTGGCAACCCCAAGGACACAGATACTGTGACTCCTGAATAAAATAAGTCACAACAAAATTCTTTGTTAGTTATGAAGTTCAGAGACAAGGGAACCAAGTCCGCAGAACACATTTGGTTGTTTATTTAGTGGAAGTGTCTAAAAGTTGGGGGAAGAAAGATAGGAGGCAGTTGTACCACAAATTTACCTCCCTCAATCATGCTTAGACAGATGGTGGCAGACATGATAACCTCTATGTAGTGTGGGCTTTTATCTTCTTCCAACATCTGTGCCCAAGTTTACTTTCCTTATTCTTTCTTACCTCCCCACCTCATACATGCACTCTACTACCTTGTTAGTTCTTCATTCTCTGGTGTTGCCTTTGAGAGAACTTGGGAAATGTAGCAGAGAGATGGAAGGGCTATGCTGATTAACTATCCTCTTTAATCCTACTACTTGGCTTCTTGGTTTCAGGGAAGAGAAGTAGTTTAACCAATCAGAAGGAACCATGCCGAGATGTTTGTGAGAAAAAAAACTGCAACAGGAGATTAAAGAGTAAAAACAACTTCCCCCCCTCCCCAGGAATTTAGAGCTATAAAGGAAAGAGGGGGTCAGGACACAAGATCTGTGTAGTTGCAGGGGTTCCCTGCTTGGTTTACTGCTCTGCTACTGTCTTCTTGAAATCCTTCATGATGTTTGAACAAGGGCTCTGTGTTTTCATTTTGCACTGGGCCCTACAAATAAGGTAGCCTCTCCTGGCTGTGTCATTTCAATCTATTAACTCTCCTGGAAGGGGATAGTAGACTGCTATCTCCAGATGAAGAACAAGAGGAAGAAGGCATTGGATGAAGGCTGCCTGATCCACTCAGCAAGCAAGAGCAGAGCTAAAATTCAAACTCAAGTTCATTTAGCTCCAAGGTTGTTGCAGCTGCAGGTCATTCCATGTTAGCACAAGTCTCTTGGATAGGTTAGCTGAACTCTGTGAATATCTGGAAGCAGAAATGTGAGGCTCCAGATAAGCAAAGTCTTCAAAATTAAACAATGTTAGTAGCACTGAAGTGACTTTTGTGCCTGTGTAGTCTCCCTTGCTTTGTTTTGGGACAGGGGTTACAGAAGGCAAAGGCATGGGACTAACACCCCTGCACACTGGTTCTCCTGCTGCCATTTACTGGGTGCTATTTATGCATCATGCTTTCTTTAAGTCCTTTGGCTTTGGATCCTCACAAGACTACTTTTTTTTTTTTGTAGCAGGTGTGTAATTTATCACCTCCATTGACACATGAAGAAATGCTACCTACACATTTGGTAACTTTGCAAACATTCTCATATGATCCCATTAGTGATTATACTTTATTCATACTACTATGTTACAGGTTGGCTGAGGCAGGTATTATTAGCTCCGTTGGACAGATAAAGAAATTCATTCCCGGAAAGATCCAGAAACTTGCACAAAGAAACATATTAAGTTAGTAGCTGAACTAAAACCAGAGTCTGGCTTTTTCATCTTAGATGGATTTTTTTTTTCTTACTAAGACACACTAAAAAAGGAAAAGGCAAAGCAAGCAAGCAAACAAAAACCCCACAATTTAACTGTTTTGTAGCTTTATTCACTAATGTTTCCTGGCAAAATGTTGAGTAGCAATCAAACTTACATGAGAATTTATTGCAGAGTTTCCAATGGGTGCATTCAACTCAAAGCTAGGAAACGGTATCTGCCAGGGACAATCAGGGATGGAGACCCCCACTCCAAATATTTACCATTCAAACTAAGAAACTGTATGAATTTGTGTAGATACTTGATTCTGATTGCTGGAGGGCACCTCCTTCTACGTCACTCTGCAGGGGGCCACCCTGTCCCAGCATGAGCAAGGTGAACTCAGTAACTCCAGGCTGCCACTAGCAGCCCAGGTCCTTTTATGGGCATCCCATGCTACCCAAGAATGGTTACTTCTTTTTCAATTACTAGAAATCCTAGGGCTGGAGTTTTCCACTGAGGCCTCTCCAGAATGATGCCTAAAGTAAATGAAGAAATGGATCTTGACCCTTGTAATCTTTTGATTTAGCAAGGGAACTAGAAGCAGAACTCTTTGCAATTTCTGCAAATTGTGTCACTGAAGGTCATTCTTTCTTTTCCCGTCAGAAGTGACAACTCTCTTTTGTCGCTCTTCTAAACCCAAACCAGAATTCTGTATACAAATTAATTAACCAAACATATCCATGAATGTGGAGGAGCCCAACAGTGGTCTTCTCCAGTGACCCTGAATGGAGCACTTTGAAAATGGGGCAGATTCTAGCAATGCTTTTTAATTTCATCATAGATACAAAGAGGAAAGAGACAAACCGTGGGAACAATGCCAGGGAAGTTGCCAGATCACCAGGAAGTATCCATCCTGGGCTTGGCTATAATGAGTTTATGCTAGATTCATTTGAGTGAGAAAAATAGAATAGCTATAATAATGTTTTCTTCCGTATTTTTTTAAGGCTCTCTCGACCTTCAGTAGCAGGATTATCCCACTTTGATGTGAGTGCATTAAACATTAACAATCTTACCATGTTACTTGCCCAGGCCAACTCTTATTAGCATTTAGTTCTGACATTGGTTCTTGCTGGTGAATTATTTTAAAAATGTTAGAGTCTGAGGTTGTGTGATAAAAATCACATAGTCACATAATGGAGGTTATTAAAGGCCTTTGAAGATTTGAAATAGGCAGGGCCAGTTGTACATGAAGCTCTTAGTCTCTGTTTTGCTTTCATTAATATATTTTGTAGTGCAAAGGGCTGTTCCTTTTGTGATATGATTCTGAGCAAGGCTCGGAAAGCTTTGGGTCCATTGTCCCTTGTAGGAGCTCGGGGCTAAAATGATGTTCTTCCTTTTTTCTCTGTACTCCTTAGCTAGAGTGATTACAGAAATCACTCCCTTCCTTTCTAGAATAACTCTGAGAATAAGGTGGCCAGGTGGCTGAAACACAGCAGGATCCTATTTCTTTATTGGGTCCAGAAGAATGCCTACAGCAGCTTCTAGGAATTGGGAAGTAGGTGTCTGATTGTCTTTCTCCAATATTATCCTGGCACCTGTGAATTCTGAATCCTGGAATACGATTTCTGACTGTCCTGGAGAGGCCAGAGTCACATCAGTCCCTGCATGGGTCCGGATTGTTAACATTCCCTCAAACCACAACCTGTGTCTTGCGAAGGCTCAGGGGAAGGCTGGCTGTGGACTGAGCTCCGTGTGTGTAAATTATGCATACAAATGGGAAAGTAGCCGGTGTCCCCAAGGTATGGCTCCAGCCTTCTCTGCAGAATCCTTAAGCAGAGAATCTGCTTGCAGAAAGGGCACCCCATGCAAATTATTCGCCCAGTTGTGTCTTGCCAAGACCTGGTTGAATAAGAAGAAGGGGAGCTGAGAGAATCGGTTTCTTTTCCCTCACTGCTTGTCCCCAATAATGAAGCTAACAACACACATTACACTCATTCTTCCTGACTAAATAGAATATAAAGAAAATCACTCTAAGGAATGGACAGCTGATGTGTTAGAGTAAAGGTCAAGAGCCTAGGAATCAGCTCACTCTGAAATTCAGTATTTTACACCCAGGGGGTCTCTTACAATGCACAGTTTAACCTTTTGCTTCCTAGAGAACAGAGGAGAGACACAAACCCTCCTAAGGCTGGCCACCGCTGCTGCCACCTCTGTGTCTCTGGTGCCAGGCGTCCTCTCTACCCACCAGGAAGATCCTGCATCGCAATATCCTGGACCTGGGTCGGCTCAGTGGTGCACGAGAGCTTGGGGACACTGAGGTGAAGAAGGTGCCGGAGGGTCATCAATAATGGATGACTCACATGCTGCGAGGTCTGGTGGAGAGGAAAGGATTGACAGGCAGAGGAGAGGAGCTGCCCTCCCAAGGACCTGGCAGAGGCAGCTGGGCACCCACAAGACACATTATATCAATACTGGGGGCAAAGGAAGAGAGGGAGGAATGTGGAAAGTGTCCTAAAAGGAGGGCCGGGACAAACGAACATCCCTACTACTCCAAATATGTCTCTAATCACAAAGATATCCTTTGAGTTTAATGCTGATAATACAATTTTGGCCAGCCATGCAAAGGATCAAGCAGGTGGCCTATAATCATGGATCCTCTCCTCCTCGGGCTCGCCAGAGATTTGAGGGATCAGTCTGTTGCTGTTGTCACTGGTGATTTTTTTTTTCTTCTCAAGCATGAAAGGAATAACTTCTTTGAAAGAGCATATGGCTTAAAAGGATTTACCACAGCTTTCAGTGCATGTGTTCTTTCAAATGCATGAATTAATAATAAAACCATACTTTTTAAAGCAAGCAGCCTAAAGTTCATAAGATAGCTGAGGACCAGGTTAAGGGACCTTTTTAAAGCCAAATGTAAATATTCAAACTACCAACTTTGATCACGCTGAAAAACTAGAAAAGCTCATAGTGGACATAGTTTTGTAAGTCATCTTTTGATGAGACCTGAACCCACCCATCCATTCACTTGCCCAATTAGTCATTCATGTACTGAATGGAGGTTTATTAAGAACCAAATATGTGTCTGCGAGTATGCCAGGCTTTAGGGCACTGGATTTGTAACTGCGATCACAAATCATGGTTCTTGGCCTAGACGCACTCTCCTCTTATTATGGCTCACAATCTACGGAGGCAAGGCATTCAGGCTCCCACATCCACTTCCCTGTACCCCACCCTCCCTCTGGCCCCTGAGGATTTTGGTAGGGAGGTGGTAGCAGGCTCATGACAGGCCCCCTGAGCAGCTCCAACTGTGCTCTGAGCATTTTGATACAGACTTGCAAGGGTCTATGGATTAATCTCCTATATGAGGGGGTGAAGAACCATGGCGAACACTCAGTGCAATATACAGAGAAGCTAAAAATAGGAATTTCAAATCAAGAAGGCCTGCCACACTAGATAAAGCCAATTGCACATTACGAAGAAAGCAAACCTTGATACAGAGGTCACTCACTCTATTATCCCTGTTGAGAGAGGCTTTTTAGAGAAAGAAGATTCTGAAGTTAAGGCTAAAAGGCATGAAATGACTTGATGATTTATATCATTTCATCTCGATTTAAAGAGCTGATCAAGGTTCATAGGTTCCAAGTTTTCTAGCTGCAAATGGCTTTTTCCTTTCGATCTCATTCCCTCTATGACAATGCGAAGGTGAAGGCTGTACCCCTCTCACCTTTAGGCTAGTGATGAATATGAATATGTGGATGTGGATATTTTATGAGCTGGCTTCATATTTTATTATTCATGGCTAACAGATCCATAGTAGAATTCACATTTTCTTTGCGCAGACATTTTCTTGGAGTTTATTTGAGTGGGCTTGAACAGATCTTCATATCAATTAATTACTAATTAAGCAGCACTGTGTTGAACATTTGCTGTGTATAAGGCAGAATTCTGACTATGGTTAGATGAATGGTCAAAGATCTTGACCTCTCTGAGCTTAGAGAACATTAAGGGACTATATAAGTAGAGTATAAAAATAACTCTGAAACAGGATAAAAAGTAGGAATGGAAATGGGAGGGGAGAGACTGAAGTTCAGAGGAGGTAAAGACAGCTTTCATCGGAGAGGATCAGATGGAGTTTTAAAGTGGATTTCACTTGAGTCCTAACTGACAGCTAGCTGGGTTTGCTATATTCTGGCGCCTGGAACACAGTGGATGCTCGATGCATAGTTGGTGTTGAGAAATCGCAGCAGCATTCCTTTCAAAGTCAAGAATAAGATAAAGACATCCTTTATCCTTTATTCGGTGTTGTTCTGAAGACCAACCTAAATGATTCAAGGGAAAGATACCAGGACTACAAACACTGTGAGGAGGTAAAGTGATCATGTTCAGAGATGATACAATTGTATACCTGGAAAACTGCTGTAAATAAGGAATCATTCAATTAGATTTCCAAGGGAAGTTTGTTTCTAGAAATTGACAGCCTTAACATTTGTAAATTACAACTAGCTGGGAAATCTCAAAGGAAGAAAGACTACTATTTAAATATGTAGAGATAAATGCAATGAGACACGAACAAGGTCTGTATAAACTTTAAAATACCATTCAGAGTTGTAAAGACCTTTAAAGAAACAACATGCATATCACATTCTTTGATTAGAAAGCTCAGCATTTTAAAGATTCAATTCTCTTTAATTTATTATATAAATTTCCAACAATCCCAAAACAGCAATGAAAATTTTTCATGGAGTAATAGTCAAGAGGACTCTGAAGTTCATTTGGAAAAAAAGCAAGAAATAATAAATATGTGATAGTTAAAAATATTCATTCTTGTATTAGTACATGAAGAGACAGAGCCATGGACTAGGATATAGGCCAGAAATAATGTCCATTACTTTTTTTTTCAGTATTGGAAATTGAACCCGGGGAACTCTACCTCTGAGCTACAACTCTAGCCCTTTTTGTTTTTTATTTTGAAACAGGGTCTCACTAAGTTACAGCATGCTAACCTCAAACTTGAAGTCTCCTGTCTCAGTGTTGAAAGTACTGGAATTATAGGCATGTGCCACTACAGCCAGATGTCCATTAATATTTGATAAAGATGATATTACATGTTAGCAGAGGAAAAAATGAATTTTCAAGTACGCAATCAACTGAAAAAACAAAGTTTTGTACCTTTATCTCAGACATTCTATCAGCATAAATTCAAAATGAATCAAAGATTTAAGTGGAAACATTAAACCATTAAAATCCAGACCAAAAAATGATGAGAATTTCATTATACAATTATACAGTAGAGAGGACCCCTCAACATGTAAGCCCCAAACCAGAATTCTTAAAATAAGATAAACTTGACAACAAAAAATAAAATAAAAGTCCGTAAAACCTACTATAAACAGATTTTAATAGTAATGACAAGTTTCAACTCCATATATCACAGAAAAAGGGCTAATTTACTTAATGTAGGAAATGCTTCCTCAAATTGGTAAGGTCAAGGCCAGAAGTGCAAATGACCCTTAAGTCTATAAAAAGAGACTGGTCCTCACTTCTAAACACACAGGGCTTGACAATCTTCACCTATCATCCTGGCCAAGATCACAAAATTTGGTAATACCCAGGACAATAAGGATGTGAGGAAACAGGTGTCACTCTGCCTGTGGGAGTTTAAATTGGAACATATTCTATGGAACATATTCTATTTAAATGTGCATGTCCTTGAAGCTGTACTTCCAACTGGTAAAAACTTACTCCTTTGACATAAGATGACTCTTAGTCAAGAAACTTCACCGAACCATGGCCATGGGACCCAAGAGTGGAAACCAAATGTCTACTAACAGGGATCAAAACAAATAAATTGGTTTGTATTTATGCTATAGAATTCTGTGTATCTGTTAAATGTGGACTTGCTCTAATCATCTTTCTTTTCCTCAATTTTTCCTTTCCCTCCCTCTCTTCCTTCCTTCCTTCCTCCCTCCCTCCCTCCCTCCCTCCTTTCCTCCCTTCCTCCCTTTCTTTGCATTGTAACTATACATCATAATGAGGTTCAGAGTGACAAAAACATACATGCAGATAGCATTTATTGTGTAATTTCCTCCAGCCCCCCCATAGATAATATTTACATTGATATAGATAACTTCATGTATGAACAAAATGCACACAAGTCAACTCAAGATAGATAAAAGATTGAGAATTAGAGCAGAGATCTTACAACTACTAAAAGAAGGCATATGACCAACTCTCTAACATCTAGGCAGCAGTAGAGACTTCCTCAATAAGACCCTAAGGCTCAGGAAATAAAAACAAATATCAATAAATGGGATAGCATCTGATTAAAAAGCTTCTGTGCAGCAAAGGAAACTATCAAGAACCTACAGAGGAGCCGGGCATGGTGGCGCACGCTTGTAATCCCAGCATTCGGGAGGCTGAGACCAGAGGATCCGGGTTCGAGGCCAGCCTCAGCTACCTAGTGAGGCACTCCGCAACTTAGTGAGACTCGGTTTCAAAATAAAGAATAAAAAATAGGGCTGGGGGTATAGCCGCAAAAAAAAAAAAAAAAGAACCTACAGAGGAGCCTACAGAAGGGGAGAAAATCTTTGCCAGCTACTCCTCTGATAGAGGATTAATACCTAGACTATATAAGGAACTTAAAAATGAATCATCTTTCATTTACCCATTTGGTGAAGAGAGGATCCATCGCTTTAAACAGTAGGAGATAGCTGCACATGTGACACCAGCCAAATGAGACAGCCAGGAGTTTATTAGTCACACAGACTCACAGCCTGGGAGGCAGGACGCTGCTCGCCATTCAGGGCTGTGTGCAGAATGCACTCCAGAGCTGAGTGCACCACAGAGCTGTGGGAAGTAGGCTTGGAGCAACAAGAGGGTGCACTGTCCCCTATTCCTGCAGGAGGAGGTGAGTGGCTTGTTTGAATAACTTCATGGGTTGGCAGGGAGGTGGAATCTGGAGGACTGAGTAGGACTCAGCTGGCCCAGCTGACAAAGGGACTGTCCAAGTAGGGCTCCTCTCTCAGTGGGTGGGGGAGCATGTCTAGATAGGAATGTAGCTCAGTAGTGGAGTGATTGCTTAGCATGCATGAGGCTCTGGGTTCCATCTTCAGCACGGCCAAAAAAAAAAAAAAAATGTGGGAGAGCTCATGATTAGGCCTTTTGAGCCCCCAAATGTCAAGGCAGCACATAAAATTTTAGGCCTGACCGTACAGCAATGACTTCTTAGTAAGTGAAGAAGAGGTATAGATAGAGCACTATACTGTATGCGCCTTTGGGATGAAAGTGGCATATTTATGCTAATATAATTATATGATACATGGAATAACCCTAAAATGAAAAATATAGACAAAAAACTCACAACGATGAATTTTTATATAAAAGGGAACTGGTTTATTGGAGTGAAAAGGAGCCAAATTTTGCTGTGAAATATGTTGTGTCGCATGCATATACACATGAATAAATATATACTTTATAATCCTTAAAAAATAAACCTTGATTGGATTAGCTACTGAAGCCAGAAAATCATGGGGGAATATAAGGGAAACTGGTATGTTTGGTTTACATAAATCACATGGTGCATGACAAATAACTGGAAAAAGTAGGGAAAAAATTATATTTGCTATACCATAGAAACCAAGGGTAGAAAAGGCTGAGGGAGTCCTTGTGAGTGTGACATTGTGTGTGTGTGTGTGTGTGTGTGTGTGTGTGTGTGTGTGTGTGTGTGTGTTTGTGTGTTCAGGATCGGTTAAGTTGTGAGTTTGCAATGTTTTCCTAGTTTCCTAGAGGGGAATAGACTTTAAGTGTTTGATAAATATTGTGTTAAAAAAAAAAAGGATAGTGATAGGCAGGGTAGGACTTTCTTCTGAGTCCCCTGCCACCGTCCCCTAACCACTGGGGAATTGAACACAAAGCCTCATGCACATTACGTATGTGCTTTGCTACCAAGCTATATCCTTAGCCCCGTGGGTGCTTTTAAAGATAACTAACTTTTGCATTGTGCTTTCTACTTCACAGGGAACTTTCACAATGGTTTTTACTCAGTGTACTGCTCGGAAGAGTTGGCAGTGTAGCCGTTCTTCTCAGGCTTGGAGCTTGGCTCTGTCATGTTACTAGTAGGCTGTCTGTGACAGTCCACTCACTGACAGCAGCTCGGAATGTCAGTCTAGAGATATATCACAACTCTGCCACATTAATCAACAATGACTTCTCTCAGTCAACAACTAAAGTTAGACCACACAAATCCAAATAAACCCCAAACTTACTTTTTTTCTCCAACACCTTAAGACTGAATGTTTTTGAAGTATTGGAACAAATGGGTCTGCAGGCAACTCATACTGTGCTCCTTCTACCTGCTTCCTGTCTACACACTCTCCCAGCCCATACCACACAGTCTCCCCAACATTCACCTCCAGGTTTCTTTCAGACCCTCAATCAACTTAACCTGGCTGAGCCTCAGGCTTTACTTATTTGTAAATTAGATATAGCATATCTTCTTCGAGTTTTATGGGAATAGAATGAAATTTATGTCAAAGTACTTTTTCTAATCAATTGATAGTACTAAAAATTGATACAAACATATAAATTGAAAAACACTATCAATATATCAAATATTGATTTTAAGTTCACATGGTGTATTGGCCAAAATACACCATATGCTCATAAAAGCTAGTTTCTTATGGTAGAAATTTCATTTACCTAAGTGATCCAATGAGCAAATTAAACTCAGAGTAAGTTGAAGAAAGGAAATAGTATAGAGGAGGAAGAAACAAAATAGAAAATTTACATATAGAGAAAAATTATTAAAGCAAAATGTTGGTACTTTAAAAAGATCACTAAAACTGATACATTTTTATTTAGACAAATTAAGAAAGAGAGAAGAGAGATTACCAATATTAGGGAAGTGAGAAGTGCTAGTCATTAAGAGGATAAGAAGGCTGAATGGACATTTTTCCAAAGAGGATATATACAAATGACTAGCAATCAACATCATTAACTATCTGAGAACTGCAAATCAAAACTATAATGAGATTCTACTTCATAACTTCTAGGATGGTGATAGTGAAAAAGATAAATGATAAAAATGTTAGCAAGGTGTAGAGACAAACCTTCATACACTTCCAGAGGGAATGTAAAGTGACACAGTAACTTTGGAAAACAGTGTAACTGTCCCTCAGAAGCCTAAGCATACAGGTGCTTTAAGACTCAACAATCCCATTGACAGTATATGCCCAATAGAAATGGAAATGGCATATGTCTATTTAAAACAAAACAAAACTCTTGTATATGAATATTCAAAGCAACATTTGAACATTAAAAACATTATGCTAAGCGAGGCATGGTGACACATTCCTGTAATCTGAGTATTTTATAGGCTTAGACAAGGATCACAGGTTCAAGGCCAGCCTCAGCAATTTAGCAAGGCTCTTAGCAACTTAGAGAGGCCCTGTTTCAAAATAATAATAACAATAAACGGCTGGGGTGTAACTCAGAGGTAGAATGCCCTTGGGTTGAATCTCCAGTACCATGAAAAAACAAAACAAAACAAACAAACAAACAAAAAAAACCCAGCCTTCACCACATAAACAAAACTAAAGACAAAAATCACATGATCATTTCAATAAATGCTGAAAAAGCATTCCACAAAATTCAATACCCATTCATGCTAAAAGCACTACAGAGAATCTCAATAGAAGGAACATACCTCAACATCATAAAGGC
Source organism: Graphiurus murinus (assembly GCA_004027655.1). Lineage (NCBI taxonomy): Eukaryota > Metazoa > Chordata > Mammalia > Rodentia > Gliridae > Graphiurus > Graphiurus murinus. The sequence continues at coordinate 11,895 of PVLC010000635.1, read as the reverse complement.
AATATACAATAGGCCCACAGCCAATATCATATTAAATGGGGAAAAAGTGTGAGATTCTCCCTTAAAACAGGAACAACACAAGGATATCCACTATCACCACTCCTTTTCAATATAATACTTGAGACTCTAGCCAGAGCAATAAGGCAAGAGAAGGGAATCAAAGGAGTACAAATAGGAAAAGAAGAACTAAAATTATCTCTATTTGCAGATGACATGATATTATACTTAGAAGACCCAACAAACTCAACCAAAAATCCTATAGAACTGATCAACAAATTCAGCAAAGTGTCTGGATACAAAATCAATCTTAAAAAAATCAGAAGCTTTCCTGTATGCCAAACATAAATCCACTGGAAAAGAAATCCAGAAAACACTTCCACTCACCATATTCTCCCAAAAACAAAATACTTAGGAATAAACCTAACCAAGGAAGTAAAAGACCTTTACAAGGAAAAATATAAAAAGTTGAAAAAAGACATCAAAGAAGACCTTGGAAGATGAAAAGACCTTCCATGATCTTGGATAGGCAAAATAAATATCAAAATGGCCATTCTTCCAAAAGTGATCTACAGATTCAATGTAATATCTATTAAGTTACCAAGGTCATGCTTCATAGACATAGAAAAATCAGTCCCTAAATTCATTTGGAACAACAAAAAACCCAGGATAGCCAAAGTAGTTCTCAGCAACAAGAACCATGCAGGAGGCATCACAATACCTGACTTCAAACTATACTACAAAGCCACAGTAATAAAAATAGCATGGTATTGGCACAAAAACAGACACATAGACCAATGGAGCAGAATAGAAGACTCAAATCCGCACACTAACAGCCATTTGATTTTTGACAAAAGGGTAAAAAACATACATTGGAAAAAAGAGAGCCTCTTCAACAAATGGTGTTGGCAAAACTGGTTAACCATATGCAGAAAAAATGGAAATAAATCCCACTTTCTCACCCTGCACAAGAGTCAATTTAAGATGGATCAAAGACCTGGAAGTCAGGCCAGAGACCTTGCAGGTATTTGAAGAGGGCATAGGGCCAACACTTCAACACATAGGCACAGGCAAAAACTTTCTCAACAAAACTCCAAAGGCACAAGAAATTCAAAGGAAGATCAATACGTGGGTAACTGAAGAGCTTCTGTGCAGCAAAGGAAACTATCAAGAACCTCAAGAGAGAGCCGACAGAATGGGAGAAGATCTTTGCCAACTACTCCTCTGATAGAGGACTAATATCTAGAATATACAGAAAAATCAGGAAACCCACCACTAAGAAAACAAGTAGCCCAATAAAAAAATGGACAAGTGGACTAAATAGACACTTCACAAAAGAAGAAATACAAATGGCCAATAAATGTATGGAAAAATGTTCAACATAATTAGTAATCAGAGAGACGTGAATCAAAGCTACCCTGCGATTTCACCTAACCCCAATTAGAATGGCAATCATTAAAAACACAAAAAACAACAAACGCTGGTGAGGGTGTAGAGAAGTGGGAACCCTAATACATTGGTGGTGCAATGGCAAATTAATGCAACCACTTTGGAAAATAGTATGGAGGATCCTCAGTTGAATGGGAATGAACCTACCATATGATCCAGCAATACCACTTCTGGGTATCTACCCAAAAGAATGGAAACCAAACTATCAGACTAATGCATGTGTATCTATGCTTATAACCGCACAATTGACAATTGCCAAACTATAGAACCAGCCAAGATATCCATCAACAGATGAATAAATTACAAAACTATGGTATATGTACACAATGGAATTTTACTTAGTCATTAAGAAGAACAAAATTATGTCATTTGCAGAGAAATGGATGGAACTGAAAAACATGACGCTAAATGAGATTAGTCAGTCACAAAATATGAAAAGTTGGATGTTCTCCCCAATATGTGAAAGCTAGGAAGAAAATGGGACATAGGAGGGACTCCAGACAAAGAAGGAGAAAACTTGGATGAGTAAAGAAAGCAACCTAACTGAGGGAGATAGGAGGGGGGAAGGAAACACCCTAATGCACATGATGTACATTCACAAACACATCACAGTCACTCACTAAGCCAAACACGAGATGGAGGCAGGGGGGAGGGAATGGGGTGAGAATTGGGAAAGGGCTGAATAAGTGATGTGTGTATGCATGCCTCTACCATCCTGTACCTCATAAAGATGTATGATTACAATGTACTAATAAATTTAAAAAAATATGCCAAGTGAAAGCAGCCAGACAAAGTTCCCTGGCAAATTCTATTAAACTTTCAAGGAAGAAAATAGTAAGATTTTCCACAAATTTTCTCACAGAGGAGGGAATATTGTATAAGGCTGGCATTAACTGGATACAAAAATAACATTATCAAAGAAAGCAACATTAATGACCAATATCCCCATAAACACAGACCTAAAATCAAAAAGAATATCATGACCAAAGAATCTTTAACCCAGGAACAGAAGGTTGCTTAACATTCAACAATCAGAAAGTATGATGTAATTTGTTAACAAATTAAAAGGAAAAAAATATAGGATCATCTAAATAGATGCAGAAAAAGCATATATGAAAGCATTCATAATAAAAACTCTGTTAGAGAAAAACTCCTTTATTGCACTATTCTAGTAAGTTATTTTATTCCACTGCATGTAGTTTCTGACTGATGTCAGCTATAAAATAGTCTACAAAATAGAACAGGAAAAGACTAATAGGCAGTACTTTAAAAAAATTTACAAAGCTCTACATAATTAAAGATGTAAATCAACAGGAGCAAATTAGTGAACCTATCAGAGAAATAAAATTCTATCAAGATAATCTTGAAAAAATTCTTCTAAAATAAATAATTGACCAATGATGTTTTTAGAAATAGTAGTTTCAATGATACACCTAAAACTACTATTTGTAACAGCATTCAAAATATTAAGTGCTTAGGAATATGTTTAATAAAATAGGTACAAGACTTGTATTCTGAAAACTTTAAAACACTGCTGAGAAAAGTTAAAAGAGACCTCAATAAACAGAAATATATCACACTCAAGGATTGGAAGACTACATATTGTTAAGACATTGGTTCTTCCCAGATTGACCTAAAAACTCAATAGATCCCAATTAAAATTTCAGAATGTGTTTTATAGAAATTGGTTAGTTGATTCTGAAATGTATATAGAAATGCAAATACATTTTTGGAATAGCCAAAACATTCCTGAAATAGGAGAACAAAGTTGGAGAATTTGTGTGATTTCAAGATTAACTATAAAGCTACAGAAATCAAGAGTGTGGTATTGTGAAAAGAAAGAGATATAGAGCAATGGAATAAAATTGAAAGCTACATGAAAAGAATCATATAGACACATCCAATCAATTTCAACAAAGGCACTGAAGCAATTCAATGGAAAAAGAGTCTTTTCAAGAACTGTTAGAACAACTTGGTATATATACAGAAAAAGAAAAAACTTTCATAACAGATATGAAAAATTAATTCAAGATGGATCATAGATATAAATGTTTAAGTTAAAAGTATAAATCTTCTAAATAAAATTTAATAGAACATTTTTGTGACTGTGGAAAATATGGTTTTTAAAAACACAGACAACAATAACCATAAAAGAAAAATATTCATAAATTGAATCTCAAAGTCTAAAACTGCTCATCAAAAACTAACATTAAAACAAACCACAGACTAGAAGAAATTTTTTCCCCAAATGTATACCTTACAAGGAACTTTTATCCAGACTATATAAAGAACTCCTAAAATTTATTAATAAAAGGACAAGCAATGAAATTTTTAAAGGTCAAAATTGTATATTTCACTAAAGATAGATGAATGGTTAATAAGTACTTGAAAAATCAATATCAATATGACTAGTAACAGAGAAATGCAAATTAAAACCACAATAAGATACTATCACATATACATAAGAAGAGTAGAAATTTAAAAAGCTGATTACATCAAGTGTTGGCAAGGATATAGAACAACCAGAATGCTCATATAGTGCATAGGTTTATACAATGGACAATCTTTTAGGAAAAGTCTTTAGCAGTATTTTGGGAAAAGGAAACATTGCCCTGATTATTCAACAATCTTACTCTTGGTAAATGAAGATACATGTCCACAAAAAAGCCTTAAATAATAATTTTCATAATAGCCTATTCTAGCCAAATACTGGAAGTAGTCCAGGTGTCCATTAACAGGAGAATGAAGAAACTGTTGCATATTCATTCACACAATGGAGCACTACTCAGGCATAAAAAAGAACAGGGTATGGATCAACACTGCAACATGGATGAATTAAAAATATTATGCTAAGTGAAGAAACCAGACACAAAACAGAACATTTAAAACTCTCAGATAGAAAAACTAATTATGGTGACAGATCTCACATCTGTGTTTGCTTCTTGGCGGGGAGAGATATATTGGGAAAGGCAGTGAAATAACATTCTGGGACAATAGAAATGTAGATTTTGATAGAGCTGTGGGTTGCATGGTATATGCATTTGTCAACACAGATCAATCCATGCTTAAAATCTATGCATTTATGGTATATAAATATACCTCAATACAAACAAATAACTGAAAAACTATCATAGCTGAGGTACTATTTCATTCACAGGTGAACAAACCCTAATAGTTTTCTTTGTGTAGTTATTTTTCTTCACTCTCTTCCCACTGGCAGCTTAGATCCAAGAGAATGTCAAATACTAATATTATACTAAGCTGTACAGTTCTATATTACCCTCTATAGAAATATTCTTAATAGATGCAACAAAAAAATTCAGGGTAGGGAAACTGGAAAGACTGTTTTATACCAACAAAAGCTGGTAGAAAATTCCCCAATTATTTCATTTCTTTGTTCTCTAGTTGTCTCACTTGCAGAGGGATGAGCTCAGTAGCTTCCCAACTGGTCCCTGGAGGGGCTACAGAAGCCGCTGCTGGGGCAAGCAGGACACTGAGGAGGGGACCAGTGAGTGATGCTCTTGGTCTTTCTTCTCTCCAGTTGTATCACAGCAACTGGCCTTTTTAAAGTTGTATATACCAGAGTTCTATGTATATTTGAGAAGAGGATTCTGATGTTCAAATTTGAAAAACTATGTCTTATTTCCTTCTACTTTTACTTTTCTACCATTCTAAGATGGAGATGGCTGGCCTAAATCATAATTTTGGGACAGGACACACTTTGTGAAGAAACTATGGTTTGGGCAATAATTCCTAAAAAGACCCCTCACCTATTAACTCATTTTATTTAAGGTTCCCCTTTCCTGGAATTCCTGCCCAGACTACATCTCGGATGAAATTGTTCCACTACCCATGATGAGTCCCAGCTGTGGGCATCACAGCCATATTTGAAACACATGGCTCTGCTGATTCCAGTAATGGTCACTTGGATCAAAGGTTGACCCTTATCATGAACCAGGAAAATCAAGCCCTCCTCCCTCCCACTTACACAGAGCTCATCTAAGTAGAAGAACTGGGAGAGCAAATGAGACATCAAGAGAGGAGAGAATACAGCGTGCATGGTTGTGAGAGGTAAAAGCTTTGGTCCCTGGCCTCTCACCCCAGTGCTTCATTTTCCGCCCTCTGCATTGTTTGCAGACATTCTCCATTGGCTGGAGAGGATGAATAGGTTTCTGTTTCCTGCAGTCAAATGTTCCTGACTATGGTGCCCTTTCATTTAATATTTGGAGACAACTGGTGTTCTAAGACACATGTAAGAGGGTCCTTCCTACTTTTGAAAATAAAGCTCACAAAGCAAGCAAAGAATTCAGCGGGACTGCACACACATTCAGCACCTTTTTTGCAAAGGGGTTGCCATAGTTAACTTTCTGTACCAACTTGACTGGGCCACAGGTGCCCACATATTTGGGCAAATATTATTCTGGGTGTGTCTGTGTGGGTGCTTCTGGATGCTCTTGACATTTGGACTGGGAAGCTGAGTAGAGTAGAGTACCCTCCCTAATGTGGGTGGGTCCCATCCAACCTGTTGAGAGCTGGAATAGAACAAGAGTGAGGGAGAACTTTTCCTGCCTTTAGACTCACAGTGAGACATCAGCTTTTCTTGGGTCTTGAGCCTGCGGACCTTTGGACTTGAAGCACTGGCCTTCTTTGTCCTCCGGCCTTCAGACTCAGAATGGCACTGCACCATCAGCTCGCCTAGGTCTCTGGTCTACAGACTTACACTGCAGATCTTGGGGTCTGCCAGTCTCCAAAGCTGCATGAGCCAATGCCTTACGATAAATCTCCCTCTTTGCACACAGACACACATGTGTATGTGATATGATATATGTGATATACATATGTGTGCATATATGTCATGTGTGCAATAAGAGAATATATATCTATTCATATATGATATATTATGTATAATAGGGGATATACTATGCGAGTTTATACATACATATGCACAAATATAGTCTCTTTATCCACAGTTTTGATTTCTGTGGTTTCAGTTATTCCACAGTAAACCACAGTCCAAAAATATTAAAAGGAAAATTCCAAATATAAATAATTCATAAGTTTTTAAATGCATGCCATTAGAGTAGCATGATGAAATCTTGCACTGCCCTGGTCCATCCTGCCTGGGAACATGAGTAATCTTTTATACAGAGTATCCATGCTGTATACAGTACCCACCCATTAGTCATTTAGCTATTGTGGTATCACAGTGCCTATATTCAAATAACCCTTATTTTACTTAAAAAAACAGCAGCCCCAAAGTGCAAGAGTAGTGATATTGGAAATTCAGATATGCCAAAGAGAAGCTGTAAAGTGTTTCCTTTAAATGAAAAGGTGAAAATTCTTGACTTAATAAGGAAAGGAAAAAAAACATATGCCAAATTTGCTAACATCTATGGTAAGAAGGAATCTTCTATGTATGAAATTGTGAAAAAGGAAAAAGAAATTCTTGCTAGCTTTGCTGTCACACCTAAAACTGCAAAAGTTATGGCCATGGAGCAAAGGAGCACTTAGTCATCTGCCCCACTCCAGCTCATCCCCTAGGCCCTGTGTTATCTCATATCATCACGGGAAGAAGAGTGAGTATAAGAGAGAGAGAGAGAGAGAGAGAGAGCGCTACTTTAGCAAAGGTGCTTGTCTTGTTCTGGGTGGACGCAGCCTGGGAGCAAATAGGATTTTTGTGTGGATTACAAATAGCAGGAGGCGTGGAGAAGCTGAGCATGCCCACTCACCCCCTTGGCTGGGCACTGTCACGCAGGCCAGGGCCTCCACACTGGTCCACAGTGGCCCTGCACTGGCTTAGCTGGGGTTGGGGGGTTAGCCAGTGAGGGCCTTTGGGCCAAGTCCAGGTTGTCACCTGGGTGAGTTTCCTGGAATGCAGCCACACCCATTTGTTCACTATCATCTAGTCTGTGGTCGCTTCAGTGCTCTAAGAGGCAGGTGAGTAGTTATAATAGACATCATATGGTTAAAAATCTGGAAATTTTACAAAGTTTGCCAACCCTAGCTTGCCTGTGTCTGGTGTGCATTTTCTTCAGATCCATGCTTCAAAATAATGAAACAAATATACCACCATGTACAGAAAATGCAACTCAAGTGTTGGGAACCAAAGGCTACTTCGGGCCACTTGGTCAGCACTTACTTATAAACACATGCAGTGCTGGGATCCTACTGACACTAAAAATACACAGATTCTGTTTCTATTTAAGAGAAAAGAGGAGGAGGAAAGAGGGAGAGTCAGAGAGACTGAGGAAAAAAGAGGGAGAGAGAGGAAGAGGAAGAAGAAGGGAAGAGGGGAAGGGAGAGGAGGGAAGAGAGAAAAAAAACCAAATAGCACTTTAGCCTGTAGGAAGCAACTTTCCAGACCTGAGCCCAATCCCAACTTGAGGAACACAGCAGGCCAGTTCCCCAGGGTTTGCAAACAGACCTCACTGTTGCTCTGCTGTTTCCTGTGCTGCTCCTAACTGATGGTCCATAGGCAGAGGGGTTGTGACGAATGCTCAGGATGCAAAGACAATCTCCTTGAACTTGTTGCATGATGGTGGCTGAGAATGAACCACAACAGATCTATGGGGTTTGGATTAGAATACCCAATAAGAAAATACGTTGCTATAACGGTGTGCAGATTTTTGTTGAGAGTTTCTTTAAGAGGGGTAAAAGAAATAGACACACACAGGGTGGATTCTTCTTTCCTTTTGCAAAGAAGTTAAAAGGGGATGGAATGCTGACAGATGCAAACATTTCACCAGGGAAAAACCAGGATCCTTTAAGGACGAGAAAGAGCATTTCCTATGAGACCAAGAGCTGTCTGCAAAGTAACGAGGTCAGAAAATGCTACATTCTTCTTAACCCACCTTCCCATGCATTCCTTTGGCCTGCGTGCCAGGGCGTATGTGCCAGGGCAGTGCTGGCCGCTCTGGTTCAGGAGGTGGTGAGACTTTCAATTCCTACCAGACCCTTCTGAAGAGATCTCTCAGGAGGGCAAGAGTCCTTCTTTCTGGTGGAATGGCCTGGCTCACTTTTTGCACTTTTAAGGAGCTACAAATCAGTAACATCTTGCTTCTGTAAAGGAAGTTAGGAGTTGGGCCCGGTCCTGCAGAAAGAATTCCTAAACAAGAAGTGGATGCAGTGTTTAGGCTGGCAAAACACTGTAGTTTTGAAAGTAGCCTGTAGATGGCACTGTTAAAACAGTCTGATGGGGAAAAATGTTAAGTCAGATGAACATAGAAAGGACCCAAGGGGCTTTTCTTAGCAGGACCTTCTCTTTGCCTTTCAGTCTGCATAAACAGGTAATTCTAAGTATATTGGATTCCTCAGGCACTCTTAATGCCATTGTCCCATTCACCTTGACTCAGCCTTCATTCCTCCTGTCCATCCAGCCTCCCCTCTCCTTGGCAGCAGGAGATGTGGCTGTCACTACTCCCCGAGCATGGTCAGGGAAAGTGACATGTTGTGGCATTCTACATACAGACTCCCGCCACTGGGCTACAAGAGAGGAGAGCAGAGCGGAAGACGACAGCTGAAGGTGACTACACAGAAGTGTCAAAGCAGCGCGTGTGACTTGAATATAAACGTACTAAATACAATGCTTGATGCCCTGGCGGGGACTAACTTTATTACATGCTGTCAGGGAAGAGCAATAAACCTGGGAAGGCAGGCGCCACAGCTCTTGGTGTGAGGGTTCCCCACCTGTGTCCTGTGTCCTCTGTCCTCGAGGCTGGCCTGATTCACACTGCTCAGAAGCACTCGGTTGCATTGAGTTACTGTGCTCGGGTCTTGTAGGCTTGGCTTCCTCTAGAGCCTGCAGTAGAACGCCAGATTTTTAAATCCATTGTCATGTATATGTGTGTGCATGCACGTGTGTGTCTGGACATTTATGTGCAACTATTTCAGGGTAAATAATGAAACCCACTTTAAGGCCTGGCTTATGAAAAGTGATCAGCTCTGAGGAGGAAAAAGCCTCACCCTTTCTTTTATAATTTTCTCTTGTGTACAGTACTTTGCCCTGCATACAGGTATACTCAATAAATACTACTGGTGGATGCAACCATGACTTTATTTTTCTTTTTTAAACCTGCCATGGTGCAGTGATGAAGATCCTAAGAGAAACCCTTCTTAGAGCACAGTTTGAGCCGCCTTGCCCTTCTCGTCTTTAGAAAAGTGAATCTGCTCCTTTTTTTAAAGGCATATCTGTGTGGTTCATCAGAAAGCCTAGCTTGCTGTTCTCAATTCAACAAACACTTTCCAACACTGGCTTTGTACAGAGAACTCTATTAGGTACTGTGAGGTTACAGAGATGAATAAGACACAGACCAAACCCTTGAAAACTTTAAATGCAGTGTGGAGAAAAGCCATTTGGACTACTTGTAATAAAAAGCAGAATGAAATCCGTGTGGCGATGCTGCCTAAGAGGAGTACTTTAGAAGCATTAGAAAAAAGGACAATTAGCTTTTACCAGGGAGCGAAGGAGGAGGATCAGCACCCAATCATGAAGGATTAATAGAATCTCCTTAGGTGGGAAGAGGAGAAAGGGCACTCTGGATGAAAGGATGGGATGGGAACACAGCACAGCATGTGAGGGGCAGGTTGCTGCCCACTGTGGCATACCTACTGGCCTCATGAAGGACAAGAGGGTGGAGACTGACACAGGGAAGTCACCCAGGAACTTGAATGCAGTTCAGAGCTTGAACCTAGCAGAGGACATGACGAGCTGATAAACTGAGCCTGGGAGAGTGCTGAGAAGGATCCAGCTCTAGTCAAGTCAAGGAGGGTGTGTGGAGGGGGTGAGTTAGAACATAGGTAGGAAAGAACGGCAGAGTTGGAGGCACCATGGCCATCTGGTAAGAGCAGAAGTTGGAGGAACATTCACCCCAACTTCTCTTCTATATCCTTTTCCCTTGAGATGGAAGCTCTCCAGATTCTGCAGAGGGAATGAAAGAACCTCCTGCATTTAAAAGAGCTAACACTCAGAACTCACTCCCCTCTGTACATGTTTGGCAGATGCAAACAATCCAACCCGGCCACGAAGGTTTCTCTGGTGAGCATAGCTGCTTTTAATTAACTAGTGTGAGGATCTGCTCAGATAGGTGCAAATTGAACGCTTCCACGAAGATCCCCTAATGAAGGCCGATTTCTAATTAAGCATATTTTCTTCCCCTGCATGCCTATTCCTCTCGTTTCTTCAGCAACAGAAGCAACACTGATCTTTCAGCAACAGGAGGACTCTTCAAATCAAACCCTGGAGGTGTCAACTAGAAGAGGGGGCCTGTGAGGCCAAGGACTTTTTAAAGTTGAGACTCAATGAATTATTGAAAGTTAGGGTTCATCAGTTCAAAGGGACTCCACGATACCATACACTGACACAATAGAGAGCGATGGAGCTGGTGGAAGGAGAAGGGCAGCAGAAGGCTGGAAGGAGAAAATCGCCACCTGCTAGGTTTGAAGCTAACAAGACCAGTTTGAGAATGAGGGAACTGCCTGAAAAGCTTGGGGCTCAGTGAAGCGGTGACAGGAAGGTGACATGGGAGCCATGTCATCTTTCTGAGGATAAGCCCAAATGGCAAACAGGGTTTCTGCAGCGTATTGAATATATTGCTCAAGCTCTGAGATCAGTCTGATCTTAGCCCTAATGCTGCTGCAGAGTTCTTGGCAAGGAAAGCTCTCATTTCCTCATTTTGTTTTATGAGATGGATCTTCCTAGGATTTCTCAGTTCCCTTTTCCTTATTTGTGATTTCCTACACCAAAGTGAACTTTTCACTTCCTTTTGAATAAAAAGTCTTGTTTGTCTTGGTGGTGAAGAGTAAGCAGACGTTCTTAAATGCCAATTCTCTTCCAGCCTAACTTTTAAAAAAGACCCAGTCTAGGGAGTGACAGGAGGAGCAACAGTTCTGACAAAGCACAACCCGTATCTTTCAGCAGATGCATTCATTAGGGCCATGTTTACACTTCTTGTTGTCAACTAAACATCTGCCTAAATAGGTTTTCTGAGTATAGAAAGTCATAACCATCTGTGTACATGGTATAATGTACTCTACTTCAGTTTTATAAGTGCGTGAGAACTGTGGGCTTCTGGTTCTGGGCTAAGAGGGCTGTGAGAATGATGGCTTCTATGCCCTGTCATGAGATGGACTTGGCTGTAGGAGGGCTGATGTGGTCAGAAGACCTGGGTTGAGTCTCACCGTGGACATATGGTGGCAGAAAGGTCTTGGGCAAGTCACCTCTGCCTCACCATTTATAAAGGAGAAATAGTGATTCCTCCCAGGATGAACATGAAGGTACAACTTCTATGTTATTGGCCAATGAGCAATTAAAATAAAATGTCCTGAGGAACTTTTGCTAATGGTATACAGTGTACAGGTGGAATAATTCCATTTCAGCTGTGTGGACCAGGAAGCAGCTTTCATGGGTTCTAAGCAATAAAGGACTCATAAGCATTCAATACTCCAGGGAGG
>PVLC010000634.1:158368-192117 GCA_004027655.1 Graphiurus murinus | reverse complement strand
GGTACTGGGGATTGAACTCAGGGGCATTCTACCTCCGAGCTATACCCCCAGCCCTATTTTTTATTCTTTATTTTGAAACCGGGTCTCACTAAGTTGCAGAGTGCCTCACTAGGTAGCTGAGGCTGGCCGCGAACCCGGATCCTCCGGTCTCAGCCTCCCGAATGCTGGGATTACAAGCGTGCGCCACCACGCCCGGCTATTCTTTGTTTTGAAACAGGGTCTCACTAAGTAGCTGAGGCTGCCTTTGAACCTGTGATTCTCCTAAGTACTGGAATCACAACCCTGTGCCACCATGCCCAGTTTCCTTATGTTTTAAAATAACTATTGTATTTGCTCAGCAGTCCTAGAGTAGATGGTCTTGGGCCTGGTTTATGTTCGGAGAGCTGCTGTAATCTGTAAGGATAAGTGCTTAGTGATAAACTTCATCTCCTAAATTTTGCCTTAAGAGTCGGCTGCCTACCGAATGCCCAGGCTGTATCCAGATTAAAATCTCTCTCAGACTTTCCTGTGGCTTCCGGCTGTCTTACTTAGAATATGATCCTGAGGAGGTCTGATCCCTATGGGGGAGGTCCATGAGGCCAGAGCTGGCCCCTGCTCCTCCCTCTGTCCCTGCATGTCCTGCGGTTCTCTTTGGGGGGCTCTTCCCTACGCGCTCTGCTCACCCCATCATGTCATGTGCCTACACTTGCCGGGTGCTCCAGGGGACCAGCAGAACCCTCCCCTCCCTGCGCCTCCCCTGTTGAGTGTCCTCTTGAGCCCCCCACAGGCCTCCTCTCGGGCTGGCCCTGCCTGACTGGATGCTCCATGAGGACAGGGGCTCCTCCAGGGCCCGACACCCTCTCCCCAGTGCCTGGCACAGGGCCTGGCACAGCACACAGCATATGGTGATGCCAGCTGGATAGTTCCAGGAGCCCCAGGCTCCAGGCAGAGAGGGACTGGCTATGCCTAGTGGGTCACAACCAACTCGGGAAGAAGAAGAGAGGAGGAGGAAGGAAGAAGCAAGAAGAAAAATGAGACAGCTTGGAGAAGAAGGAGCTGAAGGGAGGAAGAGAGAGAGAAAAAGAATAGAGCAAAAGAAAATAGAAATTATCAGGATGTTGCATGTGCAAGGATAAAAGTATTGTCTTGAAACTTTTGCTTCAGTGTGTGTGTGTGTGTGTGTGTGTGTGTGTGTGTGTGTGTGTGTGTAGCTGTACTGCATAGTCATCACGGGGCATGTGCAGGGGGTTGGGTCCAGGACTCCCCACAGATACTAACATTGAACGATGCTCCAGCCCTGTATATGAAATGGCATAGTGTCGGCACATACCTATACACACCTTCCTGTATGCGTGTGCTCATCTCCTGAGTACTTATAATACTGAACGCAGTGGAAACGCTGTGTAAAAAAAAGTGTTATACTCTATTATTTAGAAAGAGTTACAAGATCTGTACTAACACAAATTTTTCCCCAAATACTTTTGATCCACAACTGACTGAATCTGTGGATGTGGAATCCACAGATGTGGAGGCATATTCTTACCAAAGGTTGAAGTTGAAAAAGAGAGAAGGTTGAGGTTCCTCTGAAAACTGGGAATGGATCCACCATACGATCCAGCTAGATCACTCCTGGGCATCTTTCCAAAGGGACTGAAATCAGACTATTATAGCAGTACATGCATATCCATGTTTACGGGAGCACAATTCACAATAACCAAATCACGGAACCAGCCTAGGGGTCCATCAACAGACAAGGGATCACAAAATTATATGTACACAATAGAATTCTACTCAGCAATAAAGGAGAACAAAATTATGTCAGGAAAATGGATGGACCTGGAGAACATTATGCTAAGTGCCCAATCACAGCAAGTGGAGGGTCTCTCATATGTAGAAGCTAGGGAGAAATCCAGATACAAGAGGGACTCCAGGTAAAGGAAAAGAAACCGCAGTGGAGCCAGGGAGGGGGTTCTAGGGGAGGGGGGTAGAGGAGGGGAGGAAGATTAATAAAAGAAACACTTCCATTGATGCTATATACATACACAGAATTACCAAAGCCAGTCTTGATATCAAGCTTGTCCGGGGAAGGGGAGTGTGTGGGGCGGGGAAGCTCACCAGGTCCTGTGTGCAGGTTTGTCCCTATCATTCGGCACTTCGTTATGATGTGAGATTTCAGCGCACTACTACACACATATTTTAAAAAGTAATAAAGTAACCTGAAGAGCTAAATATATATATATGCACATATATATATATGAAAAAGTAAAAGCGAGATGGTCACTTGAGTACAGTGTGCTGATACTACCTGAAGGTGTGTGGGCCTCAATGGACCATTTTCTCCCACCTCAGCCCTGGCCCCTGTCCAAGGCGGGTGGCAAAGCACAGTCGCATCCACGGTGCCCCCGCCGTCACAGGGAAAAGAGGTCGTGGGGTGTTTGAGGTGGGATGCATGCAAGGTGAGGGTTGAGACGTGACACAAAAATCCGGCTTACATTTCTTCCAAGAACCCCCTCTTTCTGGCCTGGTCACATGGACCAGGACAGGGGTGTGACTTTGGTCTCAAGTCCCTGACCTGGGTTGCCTTGGTGACAATTCCCAGGGCACCTGGGGAAGGTCGCCTTGGGGGAGAGTTTCTTTGGCGACTCCTTTTCACAGACTCTAACTTGAGTTTCCAGCTGTCTCTCCTGCTTCCTAAAACCAGAAAGGTACAGGCAGTCTTCAAAGAGCAATGGCTTTGAGCTTAACGAATCCCAAATACCAGCGGCCGGCAAGGAGCCAGCAAGCGGCTCGCGGCTCTCCTCCTCGCACCCCAGCTGAGAATGCCTTTTCTAGAAATGTCAATCTGCAAGTAGGAAGCTGGAAATGTCAGTGTAAAGTGTGCTTCCTGGTCTCGTTCCTCTGTGGCTTGGAGGCTTCCTGGACTGGGTCCTCAGAGCTGCATCTATCTTTCTATGACCTTTGTTAGAATTTGATGCATCCTCTGTCACTTTTAACCAATAGGCTTTGAGGTGTGGGTTTGGAGCCACACGCCCCATATCAACTTTTCTGGTATTAGTCCACATAGTTTTTGTTTTTGTTTTTTTGCAGTACTAGGGATGGAATCCAGGGGCATTCTACCTCTGAGGTACACCCCTAGTCCTATTTTTTTATTCTTTATTTTGAAACGAGGTCTCACTGAATTGCAAAATGCCTCACTAAGTAGCTGAGGCTGACCTTGAACCTGGATCCTCCTGTCTCAGCCTCCCAAGTACTAGGATTGCAAGGGTGCGCCACCATGCCCGGCTCAATCCACATAGTTTAAACTATAGTAGGACATACTTGTATATTACAGGTTGAAGATTGACATGGCAAAAAAAACAAAAACAAAAACAAACTTTTAAAATGGTTGGTCACACCCTCAAGACTACATGAATGTTCATAGCATTATTCATAAAGGCCCCAAACTGGAAACAACCCAAATGTCCATGATCTTGTGATTGGTTATATATACAATGTAGTGTATCCACACAATAGAGTATTGCTCAGCAATGAAAAAGGAATGATTCCTGATAGATACGACAATAAGAATGAATCTCAACAATATCATGCTAAGTGAAGAAAGCCAGACTCAAGTGACTGAAAACTGTGATTCTATTTGCATGACCATCTGGAAAAGGCAGAAAGCTACGGTGCTGACAGGTCAGCTGTTGCCTGGGGCTGGACCAGGACAACGATTGACCACAGGGCATGATGGAAAAGACTGAGAAGCCTGCATGTATGTGGTGGTGGGTTTAGTTATCATGCGATTTACCTTATATTTACTAAAAATCCATCCAACTGTGCACCTAATATGGGTAAAATTGGGTATTATATGTAAATTATACCTCTACAAATTGGTAAAAACAAGTTTCAAATGAGAGAGAAAAAAATCCATATCCCTAACTGGTCATGAACAACATGATTTTTTTTTTTTTTTGGTGGTACTGGGGATTGAACTCAGGGGCATTCTACCTCCGAGCTTTACCCCCAGCCCTATTTTTAATTCTTTATTTTGAAACCAGGTCTCCCTAATTTGCAGAGGGCCTCACTAGGTCGCTGAGGCTGGCTGCGAACCCGGATCCTCCGGTCTCAGCCTCCCAAATGCTGGGATTACAAGCGTGTGCCACCACGCCTGGCTGAACAACATGATTTTGAAAACAAAAAACAAAGTGTTGAGCAAAGGACACAGCAAGGCAGCTGTGGAGAAAACACAAATGTCAACTAGAAGATGAAGATGCCCGACCTCACCAGTAATTTCTTAATGGGAAATTTAAAAAATGAAACTGACAAACAGACCTTACACCTTTCATAGAATTAACTCAGAATGGATCATAACCTGTGTGTAAAATGAAAAAACTGTAAACCTCCAAGAAGATAACATTGGAGAAAATCTAGGTGACCTTCAATTTGGAGATGATGTTTTAGATATAAAATCGAAAGTGCAATGCATGAAAGATAAGCTGGACTTATTAAAAGTTTCTGCTCTTCCAGAGACACTGTTAAGAGAATGAAAAGAGAGGCCATAGACTGGGCAAATATATCTGCATCACATACATGTGATGAAGGACTGGGCCCAATCAATATTAAAAAACTCAATATTAAAAAAAAATAAGCCAATTAAAAATGGGTAAGAGCTAAGCCGGGTGTGGTGGTGCATGCTTGTAATCTCAGCATTCGGGAGGCTGAGACTGGAGGATCCGGGTTTGAGGCCAGCCTCAGCTACCTAGTGAGGCACTCCGCAACTTAGTGAGACCCGGTTTCAAAATAAAGAATGAAAAATAGGGCTGGGGGTATAGCTCGGAGGTAGAATGCCCCTGAGTTCAATCCCCAGTTCCGGAAAAAAAAAAAAGAAAAAATGGTAAGAGCTATGAACAGACCCTTCACCAAAAGACATATAAAGATGGCAGATAAGCACATGGAAGGCTGCGTCAGGTCATGTGTCATTAGGGAGTGAAAAATTGAAACAATAATGAGATATTAATGAAATCCAAAGCTCTTGACATCAAATGCTGGTGAGAATGTGGAGCAGCAGGAACTTTCATTCATTGCTGGTGGGAATGGAAAATCGTAGCGGCACTTTGGAAGACAGGTTGGCAGTTTCTTACAAAACTAAGCTTAGTCTTACTGTAGGATTCAGCGAACATGCTCCTTGGTATTTATTGAAATGAGTTGAAAATGTATGTCCAAACAAAAATCCGGTACACCAGTATTTATAGCAACTTTATTCATAACTGCTAAAATGTGAAGGCAATCGAGATGTTCTTCAACAGATGAGTGGATAGACAAACTGTGGTATATCCATACGGTGGAGTATTATTCAGCAATTAAGAAGCAATGTTGCTGTCAAGTCACATGAAGACGTTGGAGGAACCTTAAATATAGATTACTAAGAGAAAGAAGCCAATCTGAAGGGTTATATACTGTGTGATTCCAACTGTATGACATTCTGGAAAAGACAGTGAAAGTGTGTGGAGACAGTAAAAAGATCAGTGGGTGGCAGGGATCCAGTGGGTAGCGAGAGGAATGGATAGAAAGAGTGCTGGAGACTTTTAGGACTGTGACAGGATTCTGTTTGATACTGTAATGCTGGATATGTGACATTACACAGAGTGAACTCTAATGTAAACCATTGACTTTAACTAATGATAAGTAGGAGCTGTCTGTATTTTCTGCTCGTTTTGTTGTTGTTTTTGGAAACCTACAACTGCTCCAAAAATAGTCTCTGAATTTAATTTAAAAACAAAACCAAAAATTTGGCCGACTTTATTCACCTTCGAGCTAGCAAAAATGAAAAGGAGGGTGGATGCGCCCTGGTGCTGACAGGGGCATGGAACCTTCTGGAAAGCAGTTTAGCAATGGGTAGCAAAAGGCGAAGAATGTATCCCCTTGACCTGGCTGTTCCACTTCCTGGGGAGCTGTTGCACCCCACCATCGCACGAGGGCCATTTGTCAAGGTCTGGAGACATTTTTAGTTATTATAATGGGGGGGGGCTGCTACTGGCAGCTAGGGGGGTAGAAGCCAGGAATGCAGCTGAACCTCCTACAGTGCAGGGGACAGCGCCCGCCTGCCCCGCAGCCGCGTGCTCAGGTCCTCCGTGTCCTTGGTGCCGCCCGGGAAACCCGGTCAGGAGGGTGTGCAGACACCTAGAAGTTCCTCGTGGTGCTGTTCATGTCGTGAGAAATTGGAACTAGCCAAAGCCTCATGTTGCAGAGATCAGTTACACAATGGATGGGGCGTTCCCAATGCAGGATCCTGGACGACTTTAGGATAGCAGCATGGAGCAATGGTCTTTACCAGGAACAGCTGCTCACGAGACGTTATCAAAGAAAACGATTACAGAGCAGCACGCATTGAACAGTCAGCCCCCCGTATCCATGGTTTTAGCATCCAAAGGTTCAAGCAATCTCAGATGGAAAACAGTTTCTAAAAAATCGCGTCTATACTGACTGAACACAGACTGCTTTTTTCTTATTCTAAATAATTCAGTTTAGAAACTACATAGCCTATATATCACATTAGGTATTATAAATTATCCCAAGATTACTTAAAGTGTATAGGAACAGCTGGGCGTGGTGGCGCAAGCCTGTAATCCCAGTACTTGGGAGGATCGCAGTTTTGAGGCCAGCCTCAGCAACTTAGCAAGACCCCATTTCAAAATAAAAAAGGGCTGGGGGTATAGCTCAGGGGTAGAACACCCCTGGGCTCAATCCCCAGTACCAAGAAATAAATAAGACTAAAGGAAAGAAGAAAGAAAAAATATAGGAGCAGCCGGGCATGGTGGCCCACACCTGTAATTCTAGTACCTGGGAGGCTGAGACAGGAGGATTGCAGGTTGGAAGACAGCCTCAGCAATAGGCTGAGGTCCTTAGTATACCTTGTTTCAAAATAAAAAAGGACAGAGGTGTAGCTTAGAGGTAGAATACCCCTAGGTTCAATCCCCAGTACTACAGAAAAACAGAAATACAATAAAAAGAATACAGGAGCAGCTACAGAGGTTTTATGCAAATGGTACATTTTCATAAGGACTTTGAGCATCCACAGATTTAGGTATGGGGGAATACTGTGATGTCTCATTGTGAAGACAGCAGAAAAACAAACAAACAAAACCTCTGCAATTTTTAAAGTGTCTGGGAAGATACAGAATATACGCCCAAGCCTGTATCTCTGTGGTTGGAGTACAGGTGATTTTCACCTTTAAAATTTATTTTGGAGATTTACAACTTATTGCAGGAATGCTTTTGCTGTACATTACTTTTTATAATTAAAGCAATAAAGCAAAAATACATTTTCTGAGATGAAGTAATTATGCAGTTTGATATGCAGTCAAGTGAAGGTTGCTTAAAGATTAAGGTCTGTTTTTAGCTGGCGGGCATGGTGGCGCACAACTATAATCCCAGCACTTGGGAGGCTGAGACACGAGGATCGCAGGTTCAAGACCAGCCTCAACTTAGTGAAACACTCAGCAACCTAGTGAGAACCTGTTTGAAAATAAAAATAAGGCTGGGGATATAGCTTGGCGATAGAATACCCCTGGGCTCAATCCCCCATACCACAAAAAGAAAGGAAAAAAAAAAACAACAACCAAGATTAAGGTTTGTTTTCAACAATGAATTACATTCAGAAATGTTTTAAGGGAGAAAGTATCACACGTGGGCTTCAATACGTTTCATTCACTTCTCCAAAAGTCCCATAAAGCTGTCACTCCTCACCCTCCCGCTGTGCAGACGAGGAAGCCGGCCTGTGGCGGGGTCCTGTGTGTCCATGACAGTGACAACTGCCTGTTTTCCTGACCCAACTCCTTTTATGGAGTAGGGCTCCAGCATCACAGCGCCTGGTGGCACACCGGGGCGGCGGTGACAAACTGGATTTTTTTTCAATGTACTGTTTTCAAGAACCTCAACACATTATGGGGATTTCCACCTTGGAAACTTAGAGGATGTTCAGAGTATTTCTCTTCATGCACACAGACACACAAAGTATTTTCATTATTTCTGTGTGTTTGCTAACGTCAGTTAGGAGCTTTTTCTGAACTGGAAAATTCCTTTGTCTGGGAGCTTATTTCTCGATCAGGGATGGAAATGTCGGTTTGCCCAGGAGTCTGGTCTGGGCTCTCAAGTGTGTTTACCGACTGCTGGATGACAGTGCCTGCCTCTCTCCCGGGGCGAGAAGGCCGCAGGTTAGCATTCCCCAGCTCTTGTCTAGCCGGCACACAATTGTCTTTATTCCTCTGGTACCGACAGGAGACAGCTTGAGTTTTCTTATTTCCCCTGCAGTTTAAGGATGCAATTCGCAAATAAAGGGACCCTCAGGTTCCCTGGTCTTGACTGGCTGTTCGTGGAGGCTGCCGCTCTTGGAAGATTGCTGCAAGGAGCTCTCCTGCAGAATTTCATCTGCCTCTTGGACGGGAAACTGCCTCCTCGCGCTCTTTGTATATTATATATATATACATTTTTTTTTTTATATACTGGGGATTGAACCCAGGGGTGTTCTATACCTGAGCTATACTCTTAGCCTCTTTAATTTCTTTATTTTGCATCAAGGTCTCACCAAATTTCTAAGGCTGGCTTTGAACCTGCAATCCTCCCATCTTAGCCTTCTAAGTATTGGGATTACAGGCATGTGTCACCCCGCCCCCCCAAAAAAATCTGCCTCCTTTTGGGAGACTGGCTACTTGCTGTTCACAGTCCCTACTGCTGCTACAGGCTGCATGAAAAAGCTTCCCATGGCTAATACCTGGCCAGAGCATGTCCCTTCTGCCCATGGAAGTTTCTAGACACCCCCACCTTTCATGCACCTGAGCACACTCTTGTGGCCCATACTGTGTTGTTTTGTCTCAGTTGCTTTTTTTTTTTTTTCTCTTTCCTGGTGGTACTGGGGATTGAACCCAGAGGCATACCTCTGAGCTACACGCCCAGCCCTATTTTTTGAAACAGGGTCTCACTAAGTTGCTGAGAGCCTCACTAAATAGCTGAGGCTAGTCTCAACTCTGCCATGCTCCTGTCTCAGCCTCCCAAGTACTGGGATTCCAGGGCGCCATCACCCCCGGCTTCAGATTGCCTTTTGACTGCCGAGCCTTCCCGACCTGCAGCGTCCTCCCCCAAAGTCTCTCCTGCGTCATTTTCTGAGTGGCTTCCCCTGGATCCATCCTCATTGGGCCAGATCCCACTTCCGGCCTGCAGTGCCTGACGCGTGGCCAGCGCTTCCCTTCAAAGGCAGTGCGGCCTGGCTCCAAGCTACAGGAAGACAACCTGGGCTCCCGGCAGCTGCCGTGTCCTCTTTTCTGAGGCGATCTTTTGCTCCTTGAGTTTTAAAGATCTTGGGAGCAGTGCTGGGAGGAGGGACAGAGGCCTTGGATGAGGCCCAGGCAGCTGTGGTCTTGGTTTCAGACTCCTGACCAGGCGTGCCTGTCTCAGAGAGAGCAGCAGGACTAACCAGTATAGGAAGGGAAGAAGGACTGGACCCCCGACTCAGATCTCTCCCTTGAGGTGGGATTGGGGCTGGACCCCCTAAAGCCCTGAGTCGGGGGACAGTTTGAGGACAGAGCTGGTAGGAGAGGTTGCAGAGACTGTCCCTGGACTGTGGCTTGTGCTCATGAAAGCCTGAGGCCAACTCCACTAAAGCCAGGTGTACTCTATTTAAAATTAGTAATAATAATACTTATCATGATTTATCATGGCTTACCGTGGTGCGATCGCTCTAGGCTGGGTACCTGCAGTGATCCTCTGATTCGTATCCCCATCACCCAAGCGAGGACACTGAGGCTCAGAGACCTTAATGAACTTGCCCAACGCAGAGCCCCAGGGCTGGGCCAGGGCTGCAGCTCAGGCCCCGCTGCTGCTGGGGAAGGTGTTTGTTCTGGAAGCCGCCGGGCTGGGGAGCAGCGCCCCGCAGGTGGGGTGGGCACCGTGTGGTCTTTACTTTGGCCTCTCCTGAGTTTGCTGTCTGTCTGCCTGAGCTGGGGTGGTGCCTCCGTACCCCAGGTCCCCAAGGGCCCGGCCCTTCCCCTCTGCTCCTGCTGAGCTGTGGGCTAATCCCTCTTCCCATTAGGTGAGCCAAGATGAGATTAGACCTTTATTAAAAGGAAATTAAAGTAGGAAATGAAAGGATAAACAAACCCCAAATGAGAAGCAGCGTCAGCGCCAAGCAGATGAGGTTATAGAGCACGGGTGTCTATCCTGAAAGGGTGCACGTCTCCCCACAAACCAGGGCAGGGCCGGGGGGGCACCCTCACCTTCTATCTTCTTCCCCCCGCTGCTGTGGTCCCACTGGTGGGTGCTGTGACTTCTGCAGACGCGCTCCTTTGGGGCCTGGCTGGTGGCCCCGTCCTCTCTGGCCAGGGCCTCCCTCCACCCGCTTCTGATTCTCCTGTGCACCGTGTGCCCCGCTGGGCCAGGTAGGGGCTTCCCCATCCCTCCCTGGCCGTGGTGGGAGCTGCATTTCTTCATTTGTTCATTCTCTGCCTCTGTTTCCTAAGGCCCCTGCCGCCCACTCCACCTGCTCCGCCTGTTCTCCCTGCTTCCCGGCTGCCGCCTCTGGCTCCTCTGGGCCCCTTTGCTCTGCCTCCTGCCCACCCCACCCTCCCCTCGGCCCCTCTCTGTGGAGCCAGCTCCTACTTCTTTAGCTCTGGTAGTAAATGTTACTCTTTAGGGACCTTGCCTGTGTCTTTAGTCCATTTTCCGTGGCTATAACAAAATACTCAAGACTGGGTAGTTTTTAAAGACTAGAAGTCTATTTGACTCAGTGTTCTGAGATGAGGAGTCAGGAGCATGCTCCCCCTCTTCCTCCTCCTCCTCCTCTTTCTCACGAAGCCATCAGTGTTATCTTGGGGACCCAACCCTCATGACCTCATCTAACCCTAACCCCCTCTCAAAGGCCCTTCCTCCAGACTCCATTAACATAGGGATTTGGGGATCTGGTGTCCAAAACATGATCAGACTAAGCTCAGCGAAGGCTGGAACTGGCTGTGTCAGACCCAGCACTGAACCCCCAGAGCTTGAGGCGCCTGGGAATGCTGTTTGCTCATTCATTTCTCCAGTCCTCCAATCAGGTATTTCCTACTCTGTGCCACACAGCATGGATGGCAGAGGGTCTGCAGTCCAGCCGGTCATTTTGTTTGTTGAATGACTGATCAACAGTAGGAGCAAGATCCGTTCTTGCTCACTGAGACTTCTCTAATAAGGACCATTTCCAGCTGTTGGACTGGCTGCTTTGTATGGAGGTGAGCTCCCCATCACAGGAAGTATTCAATAAGAGTCTGAAGAAAGAGCCCATTGCCATGATGCTGCCAGTGGAGCCCCTGAAGATCTCATTATCTATTGATGAAGCATGAAGGCCACGTTTCTCTGGAGGGTGCCCTGGGCTGGCTGAGGTGGGGTAGCTGTCCATTCAGGCTAGACCTGCAGGAAAGAAGCAAGCTGAGATCAGGAGCCAAGCAAGGGGCAGCCTACAGGGCGGCAGTGTCTTTGTGTGTTCCTGATGGAGTCAACAGGCTCCTCTTGCAAACTGGAGCTAAATACTTTCACTTCATGTAAAATAAGTTTCCATTTAAAAAAAAAACAGGAAAACCTTTTTTTCCCAGTACAGTTTTTTTTTTTTTTTTCCTTTTCAGAATATAAAGTAATCATCTTGGAAAAATACAGAAAGACTGAAAGAAAATTAGGACTATAATTCTCTACCCAAAAATAATTACTGTAAACATTTAAAATTATCTTCTCATGGTCTTTTGATGAGTATACAAAAATACACTTTTTTAAAATGAGCTCACATCTTATACCTTGTTGTCTTAATAGATTGTGAACACTTTTCACTTTGCTAAATATTGTTCCAAAATAAGATTTTTACCTACTGTGTGATTTGCTATTGATACAACAAATCACTCTCAAAGCTTAGCAGCTTAAAATAGCCATAATCATCACACCTGACACTTTTGGTGGGTTAGGAGTTTGAGAGTGGTCTGGGTTCTCAGCTTAGGGCTATGACCAGATGTTGCTAGAGAGCCAGGTGCGGTGGTGCATGCCCGTAATCCCAGTACTTGGGAGGCTGAGACAGGAGGATCCCAGGTTCGAGGACAGCCTCGGCAGCTTAGCAAGACATTCAGCAACTTAGCAAGACCCTGTTTCAAAATAAAAATAAAATAGGGCTAAAAGTCTAGTTCAGAGGTAGAATGTCCCTGAGCTCAAGCCTCAGTACTGCCCCCCACCTAAAAAAAAAAAAAAAAAAATGTTGCTGGTGCTGTAGCCACTCAAGGCTGGATTGATCCTGAACTGTCCTCTTCCAAGATGGTGCCTGACGTGGCACTGAAGGTCGTTCCTTTCCACTGGAGGATTGCTTGAGTGTCCTCACAAGATGGCAACTGCCCTGCTCCAGGGTGAATGGTCTATGAGACAGCCTGGTGGCAGCTGTGTCCTTTCTACAACCTGGTCAAGGAAGTCCCACGCTGTCTTTTGGGCAGTATCCTATGGTCAGCCCTGCTCTGGGCAGGCAGGGCTGGTACAAGGGATAGAGCACACCCAGAGCCACCTGGGAGACTTGACTTCTCAACCACCTGTTGCTGCAGCAGTTGCTTCTGGGCCAGTCCCCTGAAGTTGGGCAGCTATACTGTTTACACTGTTTTGCTAGCATAGAGAATGTATCTCCTTAAGCCTTACGCTGCTGATCTGGGACAAGTGCTTGGTCTGCATTTAGTTTCACTCCATCCAGCCAGGGTTTCAGAGTACAGCTTCACAGTATAAAGCCGAGAGGGGTCAGGCCCAGAGGCGGCTTCCCTGGGGACCCTTTAAACACGTGCTTCAATGATCCTTTGAGCGAATTGTCACAGTGATGCCATTGGTTAGCTGGGTCTGGCAGGAGACAGAATTCAACTCAGAGACGCTTCATGAAGGGCCCGCTTACGGAGATATGCACAGGAACAGACTTGAGCCATCCTGAGACTACAAACAGACCTAAGTCAAGCTTAAAGGGACAGGGCAACAGAGCTGCCTGGGCCACAGAGGAAGCAGGGAAAGTACACCCGACCCCAGCCAGCTCCCCAAGCCGCCTTCTGTCTCCCATTGTCTGCTGATTCCTCCTATTGGTCAAACAGAGGAAACAGATCACCAGCAGCCAGCATGGGGCAGGGCTCATCTGGTCCATGAGCTTTGCCTCCTGGGGACAAGGCAGGACAAGGAGGGCACTGGATGAGGGTGTCGGAGGACCAGAAAACAGCCCACCAGGGTACAGAACGGTGTTCCAGAATAGGGGAAATCAACCTCTTTCTTGCTGCCGATGCGGAGTGATTTTATTATGAATATAGTAGTATTAGTGATCGTGTGTTAAGGTATTTTCCATGTACAGGGCAGTGTATTACAGGGCATTTTACACATAGTATTTCTAATTTTTATAGCCAATCTGTTAGGCACATGCTATTATGAGTCTGTTCCAGATAGGAGAAAATGAGTTTGCAAAGGCTCCGGCCGCTCCCTGAGGTCACACAATTAGTAGCTGAGTTCGGATTCGACACAAAGCTGTTTTACCCCAAACTCCAAGTGTTTTTCTCTAAAAGCAGTCTAGACCCACCTAGGGGTGGCAAACCAATGTGGTTTCCCTTGATGGCTTCTTCTGCAATGGAGCAATTTTTTTTTTAAATAGAATAATCTTTAACTCGCTAATTCATCTCAACAATGGCCCCGGAGTTATAGTATTTGGCAAATCGTGAGAGCTGTGTTGGTGCATACAACACAAGGGAAAACCGATGCTTTGAAATAAAGGACCGGGGGCCGCAGGACCGGGCAGGGTGAGCACACACGATGGAGGTCACCTTGGAGATCTTAGTCAATTTCAGTACAGACGCTGCCAGTGATGGACGAGGTGCACGGCAGCCTTCAAGTTACCCGCTGCCCCAAGCAGTGTCCTGGCAGCGCTGGGCAACCGAGAGGCACTCCACCAATTACTTGGTTCTAGAAGGAAATTTCCCCCACACTGCAGGTGGCTGTGGGATGCTTGGAGAGGGTTGAGGGGTGGACGGGCAGGGGAGAGGGAGAGGATTGCAAGAGAATGACATTACTTTGCACTTAGCGTTTCACAATCATGAAAATCACCCATTCTGTCTTCAGCGCTGGGCCTGTGGGAAAAGATGCAGGAACTTCTCTGGTTTGTTTTTGTTGACATCCTCTGGATTCTTCCTGAAATGGGACGGTGGCTTTGATGACATCGTGTTGGGGACATTGTGCTGGGGAGGTCACATCGGTGGAGGAGGGGCTGGAGCAGCCCGGAGCCCGGGGTCTCCGGAAGATGTTAGTTCAACGCTTGAGTCAAATGTTTCTTGAGCTGTAGCCAGGCTGTTCCCCTGGGAGATTTGTTTTGTATTTCTCTTCCTGGTAGAGAATTCTCTGTGTATACTTTACAGATCTTGGTGCCATGATTAAAATACTTAACACCATGATGCTCAGATGCCTGCCAAGTTAGTCTTGCTGATGGGAGCCCACACCTGTAAGAGGGGTCTCCACTCTGCTTATTTAGTTTGGAGAAGGCCCAGTGTAGGATGGGGGTGGGAGAGTGGAGTGATGGGGGTGGGGGTACGCATCCACGTGTGCAAAGTCTCCAGGATAGAAGAGGGGATCAGGTACCCTTCCAAGTTTTTGCTGCCAATGGGGCAGTTCTATGTGGATTGGAATTTTATCTGACCCTGAGACACGGAAGCATGGTAGTGCTTGGTAAACTTTGACCCAGGGTCTCGCACACAGTGGGTGCTGCCCAGTCCACGTTGCCAGAGCCTGCCCAGTATGGGATGGTTAAGCACGGGGATCCAGGTTCAGGGGCCCTGTGATCTGGGTTTACATCCTGCATTCTGTGATCATGGACAAATCTAAAAGCCAGTATGCTCCAAAATCTGAAAGCTTTTGAGCATGATGCCCTAGTGAAAAATTCCACACCTGACCTCCTGTGATGGGGTCATGGCCCCAAGCACAGGCCCACTAAAAATATTTTGTAAGATTATAAATATAAATATTATATAAAATTATCCTCAGGCTGTGTGTGTAATGTGGATATAAAACATAAATGAAGTTGGTATTTAGATTTAGGTCTCATCCCCAAGATATGTCATTATATGATATGTTTAAAAAAAAAAAAAAAACACTGCAAGTCCCAAGCATTTTGGATGAGGGAGACTCAGCGTGTACCAGTGAAAAGCGTAGGACATGGTATTGATTAGTCGTTATCATTATTCTAATTTTAAGGTCCATTTTCAAATAGCTAATCTGACCTTTGACCCCCCAGCTGGTGGCTCTGTTGCCGTTTCATCTCCTAGTTCAAAGCCACCACTGTCCGATTAATTTCTAAATTAATCTAAGGCTCTCTGCTCCTTTCTTATTTGCATTAAAAAATTTAATACCGGATGTAAGAGACCTGATTTGCAATTTGGCATCCATTCTCGTGAAAATGATCCATGGGTTCTCACTGAGAAAGTTTCGTGTGAGCCAAGAATGTGACACCGGCCTTCTCATCTGAAGCAGAGGGTGTTTGGATGCCCGGTGTGATTTGCATGTATCGAACATTCACACTGGTCAAGGCCAGGGCTGCTCATCACTGCTGACTGGAACCCTTTTCCCCACCCGTCCTCCACTGTTTTTGAGAAGAAACTCACTTTTAACAAAATATTTCCTTGGAACCCCCAATAAAAGGGAAAAGTTCCAGATGGGAGTATGGAGTGAGGGGGAGGGGAGCCTAGAGCCTCCAGGTCAGCCTCTCCTTTCTCCTGGAGGCCGGCGCTATTTGGGATTCGTCAGCCTTGACCCTGGTCACACCTTTATGCCTGGGGAAGAACTGACTAGAAGTGACCCACTCAGGCCATTCTGAAAGGTTCTGAGGAAACAACACGAAAGCCCATGACTGCAGCCAGGATCCTTATTTCTTCTCCCTCCTCCTCCTCCTCCTCCTCTTCTTCTCCCTCTTCCTCCCCCCTCCTCCTCTTCTTCTCCCTCTTCCTCCCCCCTCCTCCTCCTCCTTTACTGTTCTTGCCCCTAATTTAAAACATAACTTAAGCTGAGCATGGTGGCACATGCTTATAATCCCAGTACTTGGGAGGCTGAGACAGGAGGATCGAAGGTTCACTGCCAGCTTCAGCTATTTAGTGAGACCCTATTTCAAAATAAAGAATAAAAAATAGGGCTAGGGGTGTAGCTCGGAGGTAGAATGTCCTGCGTTCAATCCCCACTACCAAAAAAATAAAAGTAAAGCATAACTTACTTTTTTCTTCTGTCTCTTACTTCTTCCCAGTGGCAGCTTTTTCTAACTTGACCATTTTCTTTTCTTATGCATGGATCTTGCACCCCAAGGTCTTGATGGGTGTGTTTTAGGGTGTCCCCTTGCACAGCACCTGTTTGTTACTTGGGTTTCACCTCTTACAAGGTTAAAATTTCATCCTGTCAGCCAGGAGTGGTGGTGCACACCTGTAATCTCAGTACTTGGGAGTCTGAGACAGGAGGATTGCAGATTCGAACACAAGTAGTAAGATTCTCATCAACTGAGGGAGACCTTATTTCAAAATAAAAATAAAATAAGGATGGGGATGTAATTTGGAGGTAGAATGTCCCTGGGTTCAATCCCTAGTACCACACACACACATTAAAAATAAAATCATCCTGTCTGCCCATCTCTCTCTACTGTCTCTGTCTCTGTCTCTATCTCTGTCCCTCCCTTCCTCCCTCTCACCGTGAGCAAGGCTACTGAATCCTGGATTTGCTGGATAGGGGCTGTGGACGAGGGCGGTGATCATCCTGGGCCTCAGTTTCCTTTCTGTGGAGTAGAGATGAGCAGTCCCACTTGGCAGGCACGTGGGGTGGCATCGAGGAGGTAGCCTGGGTGACTGTACCAGCCAGTCCTCAGTCCATAGTCGGGTTCTTCCTTCTTGCCCACCCCAACTCCTTAGAAACTTGGGAAAAACATAGAGGTTTTTGATGTTAATAGTCATTTACATTTTCAGAGCAATCAAGTTTGTGGTTTGCTTTATATGAGAAGAATAATGGCCAAATAAACTAAAAACGGCACTGGGCAGTGACAGAAATTGTCTCAGCAGGACAATTGATCTGGTGACACAGAGGACAGCAGTGCTCCTGAGCAAGCCCCCAGCTCCCGAGGGAACAGCTCACAACCTGTCCCAAGTTCCAGTGGCTGCGAGGCCACCAAGGTGCCACTGGAGGTGAGGGGCGGGAAGGGGAGCAGTGTGCCTCCGCTAGCAAATGGTCACTGGAGTGTGTTTTGCCTGGCTCCCTCCGGAGAACAGAGCACATATTTGGGATCATTTAGAAGATACTTTATGACTGCTGTGTTTACTATTCACTCGCTCAGCCATGGCAGGAAAACTGTCAGATTCCTCAGGCCCAGGACCAATGACAACATTTGCAAACCCAGCCTAGGGAGGGCTGTGGCCTCCATCTTGGAAGGAGAAACGACCGAAGCCCCCAGGATGCTCAGACCGCTGAGCATGCCTGAGTCCTGCTGGTTTTCACCTGAGCCCTGTCTCTGTCTGGAAACAGACCCAAAGGATTGGTGGCTTTGCTTGGGGGCTCACTGTAGCCGGTGAGGGAGGGGGGCTGCTGCTCCCCTCAGACTGAGGGACTGAGCTGACTGAGCCCCCTCCCCGCCTTGGGTAGTCAGCCCCTTTTTCTATCTTAGTCAATCTGCTTTGCCCTGGACCTAATGACCACCCAGTCCATCAAGGGAGGTGGCGAAAACATCCAAAGCAAAACAGAACAGAACATTTATCATGCTAACCACTTTTAAGCCTGCAGTTCAGCAGAGTTACGTGTACTCACGCCATTGCCATTGTGCAATCGATTCCAGAAACTTGCTCATCTTGCACAACCCAAACTCCATCCATTAAACATCCATTCCCCGTTCCGCTTCCCCTCGGCCCCGTAACCTCCACTCTACTGTCTGTTTCTGTGACTTCAATTACGGTCATTAGCGTATGGAAGTGGAGTCAGACAGTAGTTGTATTTCGTGGGTGGCTTATTTCATTTGGCCAGATGTTCTTAGGCTTCATTCATGTTGTAGCCCTTGACAGGATTCCCTCTTCCTTTTAAGGCTGAATGATATGCCAGTGTATGTATTTTTTTTTTAATTCATTCATCTGTCAATGGTTGTGTGAGTTGCTTCCACCTGAGTTCACCCCTCTTGAACAGATATTAACTAAGCACCTACTATGTGTCAGCTACCACCTTCGGCATCCTGTTCTCCACGTGCCAAAACGCGTACTCGTGGGAGGAGCCACGTACCACGGACTGGTGGGAGGGGCAGGTGTGTGAGCCTGAGAAATGGAGAAGGAAACCTCTCCCACTGAGGGAGAGCTGAGCCATGGACCACCGTCATGGCAGCCGGTGAGGGACCCACACACTTTGTGGGTCCTTTCCCATGGCAGGCATGGTCTGGGGGCTTTAGTCACACTGTCTTTTAAATAATCTCATTTAATCGTGTCAACAACTCTGAAAGGAGGCACTACCACAGCTCCAGTGAGGAGCTGGGGGCTCAGGGAAACTGAGTGACATGCCCACGGTTATGTAGCAGGGAGCAACAGACCCAGGACTTGAACCCCAGAGAGTCTGGCCCCGGGTCTGCAATTCCTAAGCAGCAGATGCAGAGTGAGACTGGGGACTGTAAGAGGGTGCTGTGTTTATTTCTCGGTGCCCTTTGTACCTGCAGGGGCCAAGCGCTGCTCCCAGGGCAGCTGGACACTTCCCACCCCACCCCCCATGGCCTGGGACAAATCCCTGGAGTGCGGCTAGTTTTCCATTTGCAGGATGTGCTGGGAGAGGGGGTGATGTGCCGTACATGGTGTATGTTTTTCTGCCTTCAAGCAGTAAGGGAAGGGGAGCCAGGTTGGTAGCATTCACTCCAAGAGCATTTATTGAGCACCTACTGTGTGCCAGGTGTTGGGGATACGAGAAGATCTAGAAGACAAGACCCTGCCTTCAGGGAGAGAGGGGAGCCTTTGAGAGCTCAGGCAGGGAAGGGGGGACTTCCTGGCCACCTGCAGTCACCGGAGTCCCGCACACATACCCTTGATCTTCAGATGCCTCCGGCTGATCTTAGCACCTGCTGTGGGATCCAGAGATTCTCCATCGATCCTCCCTGGAGCTGGGACTGGGAGAGGCTGCTTGGTTGTCTCAACAGAATGGTGATGAGGTCAACAGAAATATGCCACAGACGCGGGGAGATGGCCAGGGACGTGGACCGCGTGGAGAGGCTTGGGCAGTGAGGGCGATCTGGGTGCTCCTGGCGAGGGTCCTCCTGGTGCCTGGCCCGGAGGACGAGCCCACTGGCACAGCGATGCCTTCTGCCATTGCCGGAGCCTGGGAGCTCTTGTGCCACCCCCGCCCTCAACCCAGCCTGAGGCCTGTCCTCTCACCAGGAGCAAGGAATTGGTGCCGGAACCCGGGGAAGGGTGCTGGGGCTGGTGACCGAGGTCACTTCAAGAAGGATGCCAGCTTCGGGCCTCCTGCAGGATGAACTGGGATAAGTGTGAGCCCCTCCCCCGTCCCTACTCAATTCCTGCACAACTTGCCCCAAAACCTGGGCTCACCCTCCTCCTTCCCGATGGGAGCCATCCGAGGGCCTCCTCGTGGGGACTGACGTGGGCCACAAGTGGGGAGCCAGCAGCCACCTCTCATTCGTCTTGTCCTCTGGCCAAGCCCGCCCGCGTGTTCTAGGTTTCTGTCCATCATCTGTCTGTCTGTCTGCTTATCCCTTCAAGGAATTCTAGGACATATACAGAAAGTGGGGTCTGGGGGTGCATCTGTGTCCAGCCGTAGTCGTGGGCAGTGGCAGGGCTTTGTTGCATGAGGAAGGTTGTACAAGCCCTGCTTTGGGTGGACGGGTGAGCGACTTTGCAGGGCTTTGTGCGAATCCCCAGCCTCTGAGTGGAGCCGGGTGGGTATTTCCCACTTCATGGACATTTCCTTTTAATCCTTCCTGGGTGGCTGAAGAGAGGCCAGGGCGGGGACAGCACTGCCGCAGCCTAGCGGGTGGCAGGATGGACTGATCTCTGCAGACCCGCTGGGCTCGTCCTGTGACTCACCTGACTGTGCCCATTTTAAGAGCAGGAGCCTGGAGCTGGGGACCGTGTGGGGGGGGCAGGAGCGGCCTCCTCCTTGCTTCCGTGGCCAGAGTTCACCAGCAAAGGCCAAAGCGTCCTGCCTCGCTCCTCGGTGATGAGTGCTGGAGAGTTGGTTTGACAGAGAAAGTGTTATGTGAAGTGGATTCATGATCTGGGTTTAAAAAAAAAAGAGTGGAAATCTAATTGTTTTGAATCTAAGGACTAAGGAGCACATTTGGGTTAGAAAGTTCTAGAATATTAATGGGGATATGTTAAACCAAATTTGACCCATTCAGATATGTTACAGAAACACTCTCCCCATCTGTTTAGTGGTAAATTCAGAGGTGTTTTCCTGTCTTATCACATGAAGTGTAAAGTTAGAGGTGTGCTTTTTATAACAGCACTCAGAAATAGTGGAGCTGAAGTGTCTGTGGTTTTCCTCATGGCTGCAAGATAGCTGTTGTAGTACCAGTCATTGTGTCTGAATTCCAGGTGGCAGAAAGGCGGAAGGATACAAGACAAAAGGGGCTGTGCCTAAGTCTAAAAAGCAGAACTATCTGAGCAGGACCAGCTGCTGAAAGATTTCTGGTTACAATTTCCTGGGCAGAATTGTGTCCACTGGCCACGGCTAGGGAGACAGAGAAATTGGTGTCTTCCCCCAAGCAAATCAAGTTCTCTTGGGTAAAGAACAAAAGGGAAACTAGATGTTGGGTAGGTCGTCAGCACTCCCACAATGGTGCTTCTGCCCCCTTGTCTCATCTCCGCTCAGTTCTCTTCTCTCCTGTCCATCCCCTGTCCCTTGTCCATACCACGCCTGAGGTGTGGTCAGCCTGACGCTGAGGGCATCAGCTCATGGCACCTCCAGCCACAGGGGCTACATGTGGATTTACCTCCAGCATCTGATTCATCTCCAGCATCTTGGTCATCTCCTAGGAGACCGGTGTGGGATGCAGGGGAGGGTAGAGTGCATGGGGTGGGGTGTGAGCCCCAGGCTCACTGGGATTGGTCACACAAGCACACAGGTGGCCCTTGTCAGCCTTGCTGATGAGGTATGGGAACCCCCCCCCCCAGTGAGATAAAGGGTCCAACCCACCCATAAAGCAGCTTCACAGCCCCAGGGGGTCGGTTGGGTTGGAGGGGGAGACAGTGGCGGAGGAAGGAAGACCAAGTTCTTATTTCGTTTGTCCTTACTTCCCATCTTTCTGTTCAGCACGTTTCATGACCCCTTCTGGGTCCTGAGGCTGCACAGGTGACCCAGCCCAGGTCCTTGCTTCCCGTTCACTCTAGATCAGCCGAGGTGTGTCTGATACATGGAACTCTTTGCAAAAGGACAACATGCTGGGAAAGAGCTTCAGGACTTCATCTTTCCTCTTAATTGATGGAGGATGTGGAAGAGGGAAATCGAGTTGCTTAAGGCCACAAAAGCTTGTCAACAGCGCAGCCAGCCTCGGCTCTGGTCTCCGGGTTGTCACCACAGGCCCGTGCTACTGTTCCAGTTTGTTTTCCAAGTTACATAACAATCTACTGGACCCATTCCCTGGTCCAGGAAGTGTCTTAAATTGAGTATTTGCCAGTCTTTCTCATTTTCTGGGAAAGAGACAAAAAGTACAAACCCTGAAGATTTCACATCCTTCACCTAAATGACCATTTACCCTCATTTGAACTTCCTGACCCTATTTCTGTATTTCAGAGTACAGTCATCCTTACCCATGGGGGTGATGTTCTGTGACCCCCCAGTGGGTTCCCGAACCTGCAGATACTACCAAACTCTTTGTATCCTGTATTTCTTCTATACATATATATCTATGGTAAACTTTAATTGGTCAGTTAGACACAGTTAAGAGATTAACAATAACGAAGTAATTATAACAACATACTGTGATAAAAGTTTCACTTTGGGGTCATTATTAAGTAAAACAAGGGTTCCTTGGACATAGGTACTGCAAGACTGAGATGGTTGATCTGCTAAGTGAGATGGCTACTAAAGGACCAGCAGGCAGGTAGTATATAC
Source organism: Graphiurus murinus (assembly GCA_004027655.1). Taxonomy (NCBI): domain Eukaryota; kingdom Metazoa; phylum Chordata; class Mammalia; order Rodentia; family Gliridae; genus Graphiurus; species Graphiurus murinus. The sequence continues at coordinate 170,037 of PVLC010000634.1, read as the reverse complement.
ACTGTGAATATACTGGATAAGGAATGATTCCTTTCCCAGGCAGCAGGATGGAGCAGGAAGGTGCAAGATTTTATTATGCTACTCAGAACATTGTACTATTTATTTATTTGCTTACTTACTTACTCGTACTGGTGATTGACTCCAAAGGGATTCTACCTCCAAGCTACACCTTCTGTCCTCATTTTATTTATTTATTTATATTTATTTATTTATTTATTTTGAAACAAGACCTCACTAAGTTGCTGAGGCTGCTCTCGAACCTGTGATCCTCCTATTTCAGCCTCCCAAGTACTCCCAACTGTGCCCGGCTCAGTGTACAATTTAAAACCGATGAGTTGTTTATTTCTGGAATTTTCCAGTTAGTATTTCCAGACTGAGGTTGAAGTGAAGCCGGGGATAAGGGCGGACTACTTGTGATGTTTAGCTAGTCCGTCTGGCTGACAGGCCTGATTGATTAGGAACTCAGGAGCTGCTCATGGAGGAGAGTGTGAGGCCTTCCAGGAGCCCGCCTCCCCAGCAGCAGTTTTCCGGAATGGAGAATTGGTCAGGGAGTCGTGACCCCTTCTTTCTTCCCAGGCAGATGAGAAAAACCCCCGGGAGCTGGTCACAGGTTGGCCCACCTCCCGTGTTCCTTCTGCGAGCAGTGTGAGAAATAATGCACATCGAATTTCACAGCTTGGAAAATTAGCAATAATTGTCTCAAATTGCTGGGATTTTTGGAAGGCTTTTTTTTATATATATATAAATTTCCAGGTGTCCCTGTGTTGGAATAACCAGGTCATCACGGTACTGGCTACCTGGACATTTCTGCCGCCTTCGTCCTCGGGGCTCCAGTGGACACGGATGCAGTTTTGAGGGTCCAGGGTCTTGGTGTAACGAGTCAGAACGTGCAGAGTGCTGTGCCCAGTGAGCCCTGTGTCTGTCCTGGCTCACACTGGGGTGTGGTGTCCAAGGGAGCCCGGGGTTGAATAAAGACATGCTTTCTTTCCCTCGCAGCTCACAGAGGGGGTTTTGAAGGCAGCAGGGGAAGCGGACTGAGCAGTGTTCAGGGCCAGGCCCACCTTCCCCAGTACTTTTCCACCGTGATGACCCGCTGAGGCTGTGAGGACACAGCTTCACAAGCGCACCGCGTGGACTGGGCTGGGTACCAGTTGCGGGTCTCTTCCAGTCCCCCACCTGCAACGTCTGTCACTCAAGGATGCGATGAGGACGTGTCTGCTTGTGTGTTTCTTTTCGTGAGCTGCTGTGCAATGTGCCAAGCCTGGGGCTCAACAGCAGAGATCTATTCCCTCCTGGTGCTGGAGGCCGCCATCCAAGGGCAGTGTGTTGGCAGAGTCTGAGGCTCTTCCTGAGGCTGCGAGGAAAGCGGAGCTCCAGGCATGGCAATTTCTGTGACTGAGCACATGGCTTTCCCCTATAGAGCCGTCTCTGTGCATGGTTCCTCTACTTATTAGGACTCCAGTTACACTAGAGCAGGGCCCATCCGAAGGACCTCATTTTATTTTGTTTTATTCTATTCTCTTTGCTATACTAGGGATGGAACCCAGGGGCATTCTACCACTGAGATATACCCCAGCCCTTTTTATCTTTTATTTTGAGACACAGTCTCTCTAAGTTGCCTAGGCTGGCCTCCAACCTGCCATCCTCCTGCCTCAGCCTCCTGGGTAGCTAGGATTATAGATGTACCCACCCCCTAAGCACCTCATTTTAACTTGAGCACTTCTGTAAAGACCTGATCTTCACATTCAGACATGTTCTGAGATGCTGGGGGTTAGGTTAGGACTTGTGCAGGTGAATTTTGGAGGTACACAGCTCAACTTTCCATAGCATGTGCCATATATTCCATCCCCTTGATCGGGAGGTGGGGAAAAGCCCTGGAACTGTACCTCTTGTTCTTCCTGGTGGCTTGACGACTAGCCTTCTCCTGCCCTCTGCTTCTGGCTTCCTCCTCCAGACCCGCGCTCCAGACCCAACAGCATCTGTGTCCTGTTTACATCATAAAAAAACGAGTGATGCTCTTTAGGTGTGAGCAGAGTGCTGGGCGTGTGCTTTTATTAACTTGGGACACCCTCAGGATGACACCCGAGGGAGGGTCTGTTGTCATTCCCATCGTACAGACAGGGGAAGCGAGGCACAGGAGGGCAAGTCACTTGCATACGGTCACACAGCTAGTAGGTGGTAGAGCCGGGATTGAAACCACGTCGTCTCCCCTTAATAGACTTAATATCGATGTGGGTCATGTTACAGCTTGCCAAGGCTTCCAGACACTTTCTTCATTTGCAAAGTGTGTGGGGTGGGGGGGAAGGGGGCTACATGAGTGGCTGGCAACTGATTGATAAGCATTACTGTTGGTAGTGACTTGATTTCCCCTTTACTCCAGAGAGCCCCCGCTGCCTCTTCATCTTCCATCTTTACAGGCTGAGCCTGCGCTGTCCAGGACACTAGCCCTGAGCCCCACTAATCATCCGAAAGATGGCTCCTGTGAGCTGGGAAGTGTTGCAAGGACAAAATACATACCACATTTTGAAGCTTTTGTAAATGATCTCAGTAATTTCCATATTGATTACATACTGAAATGATAACGATCAGCCAGGTGTGGAGGTGCACACCCTGTAATTCCAGTCCTTGGGAGGCTGAGACAGGAGGATCGAAGGTTCTGGGCCAGCCTCAGCAACTTAGTGAGACCTAGTTTCAAAATAAAATAGGGCTGGGGGTATACCTCGGAGGTAGAATGCCCCTAGGTTTAACCAGTACCACACACACACACACACACACACACACAAAGAAATGACAACAATTTAGATATGTCGGGCTAAATAAGATATATTATTAAAATTAATTTCACCCTCTTACTTTCCTTAATGTGGCTATTAGAAATGTTAAAATAACACATGTAGCTCATACCGTGCTGGCCGGGGCTAGAGGCCATGCTCTCCAGGGATCACATCTGTTCTGCTCACCTCTGTCTCCCAGCCCCTAGCTCAGATCCTGCCTTTGCAGTGGATACTCAAAAAATAGCTGTTGGTGCAGTTCTAATTGTACAGATGGTCCGTTCCTAGCCCTGGCAGGTCTCCTGGGTACCATGCCAGGTCCAGAGGAAGCCCTTAGGTCTACAGCACGAGGAGCCTGCGCCCTGGCTTTGCAGCTCTCGCTGTCTGTGGCTTTGCTGTTACCTGTGGGCTTGGCACAGGTGGGCCTCCCCTGAATGGCCCAGTTTGATGGCTCAGCCGCCGCCTCTTCTGAGTGTAGCCTGCTATTCAGCCCAAGGGAAAACACAGCTATGGAAGTCTCTTCTGTTTCCAGCTTGTTAGAGAAAACAGCTCTATACAGGGGATGTAAAAGCTCATTTCACAGGCCAAAAGAGGCCCTGAAAGAAAACTCTGTGCCCAGAGCGGGAGAATGAGGCCCCAGGGAAATTTCCATTGAATCTGAGGTCCTCTTCTGCCCTGGGCTTCTCACGTTGCCCCTGGTGAAGACAGAAAACCTAATCCTTCCATCCCATCCCTCCTCCACCCCCCCTCTTCCCAGAAGAAAGCCCAAGCCCTGGCTTTGCACGGAAATGTGCACCTGACATTGCTTGTTGATCTCGAGTCTTCTGGAAACTGATTCTAGCTCCACTTGCACTTTGACCAACCCCAAGATGTCAGATACCTGGTGGAGCATCCCCAGTGAGGAAGTCCAGTCTTCCACAGACGCTGGGGCTGCAGGGGCTGCAAGGACTCTAGGGGCAAGTCCCTACCACTTAGGATTTTGGTGCTTCTTGTCCTTCTGTGATATCTCTGGTATAAGTGTGAAGTTTTGATATATGTGTACAGTGTGGTACGATGACCACAATCAAACTAATATGCTTATCATCTTACATAGTTACCTCTGTGTATATAATGAGAATATTTAAATCGACTTATTTTGTCAGGCGTGGTGGCACACGCCTATGATCCCAGTGCTTGGGAGGCTGAATCAGAAGGATCTCAGGTTCGAGGCCAGCCTCAGTAATTTAGTGAAAGCTCTCAGCAACTTAGACCCTGTTTCAAAATAAAATATAAAATGGGTTGGGAGTAGAGCTCAGAGATAGAATGCCCCTGGCTTCAAACCCCAGCACCGCAAAAAAAGGTAAAAAGAAGAAGAAGAGGAGGAGGAGGAGGAGATCCTGTGTAACTAATAGAAATAAACTTGGATGGTCACAGGATTCACCAAAGTCACCAACTGACTGTATGTCAGAGGCAGCAAACAGTGCCGGGGAAGTGGCAGCCACTTAGGAAGCAGGGGTGCCCCTCCTCCTCTACTCCCTGATCTGAGGTTGATTTCCATTCTGCTCTCCCCACCCCCATAGGAGGCAGTAGGCCCTGAGGTCCCCCTGTCCCTTGACGGGCATGGGAAATGGGGTGCTGGGCTTTTTAGCACACACATGATTTTTACCTCAGTTGAAAGGTACCCAGGGAAGTGTTCTCTCCCATGGCAAACATGAAATTTGGATGAAGTCTTTGGAAAGTTACTAGTGTGTGTACTTCCTTGCCTTCTCAGAAACCACCTGTTCTTTCTATTTGTGTCAGGATTCACATGTTGGCAAAAAGGAGATGTTACTTTTGATCAAACATCCTGAGCCTTATTTCCCATTTGGGGACGGCACAGTGAGCCCCATATGGATGGAGGTGAAGGAGGGCAGGAAGTCATTTTTAATAGAATTAAAGACTCTGATGGATGATCATGGGATCCACATCGAGGGACCTGACACATAGTAGGATCTCTCTGTGTGTTGGTCTCTGGCTGTGAGGGCATATCTGAAGCAGGCGACAGAGCAAAGAAATGGGCCTGGAATCCAAAATCTGGGGTCAAGTTCAACCTTGTCCCTCATTAGCTGTGTGCCCTGGATTCATACCTCTGAGCTCCAGATTTCTCATCTTAAAACTGGAAATAGCCAGGCATGGTGATGCATGCTCCCAGTACTTGGGAGGCTGAGACAGGAAGATCGCAGGTTTGAGGGAAGCCTCAGTGATTTAGTGAGACCCTCAGCAACTTAGTAAGTCTGTTTCAAAATTTAAAAAATATTAATAATAATAAAAAGGGCTAAGAGTGTAGCTTAGAGGTAGAATGCCCCTGGGTTCAATCCCCAGTACCAAAAAAATAATAATAATAATTTTTTTTAAGTTTGAAATAATCATTAACTCTACCCACTTCAGGGGGTGGTTTTGAAGCTGGTATAACTCAGTGGAAGTGCTTTGTAAATGACCAAACCCTACAGGATGGTACTTTCCCATCCTGGTTATTGTGGTTAATAATTATGCACCTTTTAAATTTGATTTGGGTAGGTTTTAGTCAATTCCCAGTCACAAGTCAAATTAGATTTTTTCAAATGTTAGTGACAGTTTCTAGGTCATTTTCCAACCCTTGTGACCAAGCACGGATCATGCTTGCTTTCTGGGATCCGAAATGTAGGCTTCCTCCCTGCTTCCGTTCCTTTGCCTGATGTGAAAGCCATCCCCAGCTCCCCGCCATAGCAGATGGAAGATCAGAGCTCTTTTGAGACGAAAGAAAAAGCTCTTTAGAAAACTGCTGATATGGAATGTTTATTTAATTTCAGGGACAGAGGGTCTGTTTTTGTTTTTTAGGTGTAATGCAAGTAGAGTTTATTGCTACTTGAGCTTTTAATTGGTTTACTAATATTTTTTATAGCTTCTTATTTTAATGTTTACAGGTCCCCAGATGCTGAGATTTACTGACATCCGAGGAGGGATTGATAAATGATTTAGTTGAAATAGCAAAACTAGAGGCATTGTATGAATTAGAAACTGCGCCACGGCGCCCGCTCAGGAGCCGCTCATAGATTTAATGTGATTTGGGTTGTACAGCTGTTCCTTACCATAGCCAAACGAAAAACAAACATCGACTGTTCCCCCAGCAAGCAGGGGTGCCAGGGGTTTGGCAAGGTCTCTAGACAGCTCCAGGTAGAGTCTGGCTTGGGCTGGAACCAAGGAACCCAGGCTTCCTTCCAGAGGCCTGGGCCAGTGCTGTAACTGCCGCAGCCCCATCCCAGGGGGAGTCCCTCGTGGTTTATCTACATGCGTGGAGGGGAGAGGCACTGCTCCTACATCATTTCAAAGCAGCAGTGGCACTGTGTGTATGTGTGCGTGTATGTGCATGTATGTGTGCGTGTGTATGTGTGTGTTGCTGGGGATTGAACCCAGAGGCATGCTACCTCTGAGCTACACCCCTAGCCTCAGCCTCCCGGCTATTGGGATTACAGGTGTGCGCCACCACACCTGGCTGAGCGACGGCGCTTGTACAGACAGATTTACCCTTGTGATTTTGCAAAGGCTGATTCTACTGAGTTTGTTTTGCTGTTACAGTCATCTTTCAGCATCGAGGGAGAGCGCCCCCCGCGCCCCCTGCCGCTGGCCAAGGATACCAAAAATCTGAGGATGCTCAAGTCCATTATGTAAAATGACATATTTGCATACAATCTACATACCTGCTCCTGTATACTCTAAATCATCTCTAAATTATTTATAACACAATACAGAATAAATACTATGTAAGTAGTTATGTATTTTCTTGATACAATTATGTCAAGAAAAAAGTCTGTACATGTTCAGTGCAGATGCTTGATTTTTCAAATATTTCTGGTCCACAGTTAGTTGAATCTACAGATAAGAAATTCACGGATATGGAAAGCTGACTGTATTTTTTTTCTGACACAGATTTCTTGCAATTTTTAAAATAATTTTTTAGTATGGAAGATATATTTGTTTGTCACACAAAATATGGAAAATACATAAAAGTCAAACTAGAAATCACCAGCAAATCCACCACCCAGAGAAAGTTATTAACAATTTTAATAAATATACTTCGACTTTTCCCTCTGTTATACATTTTTGTATTCTTAAAAACTGCACGCCCAAGCTGGTTCCGGTGGCACACACCTGTAATCCCAGTACAGGACTTGAGAGGCTGCTAAGACAGGAGGATCGCAGGTTCAAGGCCAGTGTGCGTAACTTAGCAAGACACTGTTTAAAACAAACAAACAAAACAAAAAACGGTTGTGGTGGCACACAGTCTGTAATCCCAGTACTTGGGAGAGGCTGAAACAGGAGGATTGAAGGTTCAAGGACAGCCTCAGTAAATAGTGAGACTCATAAACCTAGCGAGACCTTGTTTCCAAATAAAAATAAAATAGGTGTAGGGACATAGCTCAGAGGTAGAATGGCCCTAGGTTCAATCCCTAGTACCACAGAAAAATAAATAAAAATAAAAATAGAGCTGTGGATGTGGCTTAGAGATAGAACACCCCCAGGTTCAGTTCCCAGTAACACACACACACACACACACACACACACACACACACACACACATACACACACACACACACACACACACAATCAGACACACATAGCCTGTATTGCTTGGTAATCTGCTTTATGTGTATATCATTGTTGAGCAGTTTTTCTTCATGATAGTCAATGGTCTTGCTTCGTCTTGTGTTCAAGGGGGCTGGTGCAGACTGACCCTAATAAAAAGCCACTCACTGGGAATGGTTTCCCACAAGCATTCCTGCCTGGGCAGAGTGGTGTGATATTGGCTGCAGCTCTGCACTGGTGTTTGAGTTGCTTCAGTGTTGTTTTAAGGGGGCCGGCATGATACGAATGCCCCTCCTCTTTCCTTAGCTCATTTATGGTATCATCCTTAACAAGTTGACTTTGTGATTCTTACTTCTTTTCTTCCGTCCATTCATTTATCTATCTATCCTTCCATCCATCCATCCTTCTATCATTCCATCAGTCCACCCTTCTATCAATTCATCTGTCCATTGATCCTTTCCTTTCCTTTCCCTCCTTCTCCTTTCCTTTCTTTTCTTTTCTTTCCTTCATCCATCATATACTGAGCAACTGAGCTGTGCCCAGCATTGCGCTTGGTGTTAAAACACAGAGATACCCACTATAGGCCCCTGCCCACTGGACTTACCAGTTTCCGCCCAAAACTTCCCATCTTCCCTGTACCTGAGATAATGGCCTCCATCTTATTTCTCCACCATGAAATTGATCATTTCTGACTGATGACTGGCAGATAACTCCTCCCTTATAATGGAGGCATTTCATGGATAGGAAGGCAATAACACCTCTCCTCTGTAAATCCCTAAACGCTGGCTACACCTGTAGCCCAACACTCAGTGAGACTGCGAGATGAACTGGATATTAGAACTGGGGGTGTGGGGCAACAACATTTTTAAAAAGCTGGTTTTCAATACAACACTTGCGTAGCCCATATTTCAATGAAAAATTAGAACGGTGACAAAAATTTTTATTATATTTAAGGTTTAATTTTTTTTTTTTTACGTGCGGTCTTCTTAGGTCTCAGAGATAGCGAGGCTGCCCTGTTTAATTTAAGCATTTTCTCTCCCTCATGGTTTGTAGCAGAGAAGTGCAGCTTCGTGTAAAAAAACAAAAAAGGTAAGATTTATTTTTGCCAGTAAAATCTTACGCTACGCCGCAGCCCAGTGACGGAATGCAGGTGTCCTGCTGGACACAGACGGCAGCGGCTGCAATGTCACCCGTGTGAACGACTGTCCCCCTCGGTCAGAGCATGCTGCATTTTTTCCAGGGAAGTGAGGCAGTTTCTTTTTACGGTGCCACTCTGACTTCCTAAGGCTGCCACAGATTTATAAGGAAAGAATTCTTCCACGGGGCCTTGGTGACATCCTAAAGTTTTACAGAAGCCATTTGTGAAACTGCAAGAACTGTTTCATGGAAACATTTCCATGTCACCAACTTAGGCCCATTTATTACATTTATGGAGCTGCACTACGTGTGCTTTTTTAAAGAAACCAAAATATATGTTTAATAACCTCAACCCTGAGGCAAACCTTGAAGGTTAATTATACAGCAAATGTGGCCATCGCCTGTGCTCTTCAGAAAGGCAGCGGCTCCAGGCTCTGCACAGAGTACCTCAGAGCCTGCCGCCTGGGGCGCAGCAAACTCGGGGTGTCACCTCTTGAGCGCTTCCTCGTCTTCCTGCGTCATCTCCCCAGGCAATCTCCCACTCTTGGACTGAGAGCGGACCAACAGGGGCAAGCTTGAGATCTGGGGTAGGAAGGCCTGACCCTGAGGTTTAGCCTCACTCCAGTTATTATTAGCTATGAGACCTTGGTTAGGGCGCTCTCCTATTCTGGACTTCTTTCTACATCTGTAAAAGGCAGTCATAATAATAACCCTTATCTTAGGCGGTTTAGAAAACTGGAACTTTGTGAGGAGCAAGGAACAACATCGAAAGGAAAGAAGATAATGTTATCTTTAAGACACTTGAAAAGGTATCACACTTTGGAGAGCTTCATTGCAAACTGTGACCTCTCTGTAGATAGAGGTGGTGAGGGAGAGGGGTCACTGGTGCAGAATCTGAGCTCACACCGCCTGGGTGATACCACAGCTGTGTTGCTGTGTAGCGCATCTGGAATAATCTCTGGATATAAAGCAATTTTCCATGTTGGGGTTTTTTTGTTTGTTTTTTGTTTTTTGGGGTACTAGGGATGGAACCTGGGTACATTCTATCTCCGAGCTACACCCCTAGCCCTAGTTTTTTTATTCTTTATTTTGAAACAGGGTCTCACTAAGTTGCGGAGAGCCTCACAAAGTCATTGAGGCTGGCCGCAAACCCAGATCCTCCAGTCTCAGCCTCCCAAATGCTGGGATTACAAGCGTGCGGGTTTTTTGTTTTTTTTGTTTTTTGAGGGGGGGTGATCTCTTTGTGTTTCTTTCTCTCTCTCTCTCCCCCTCCCTCCTTCCCTCCCTCCCTCTCCCTCCCTTCTTCCCTTCGTCTCTCTCTCTCTACTTCTACCTCTACCTCATACCAACATGTATAGAGTTGGGACTGGGATGCCTTTATTTAAATTGTTACCGATTTCACATTCCCTTTAGGTAAGGGTTAAAAGTATACTTAATACTATGGCAAATATAGGGTCCCTTTTCCTGAAAAACTCCCAAATATATTTCCCTCAAAGTTTCCAAGGCATTTCAGCTTTGGGGGGGAAAAATTGAGAAATTGAATCAAGGAAGATTTCGTTTGTTTGTTTTCCAAAATGCAATGCAGGAGATCAGGGGTTATTGTAAAACACAAGCAGACATTTCAGCCCCCTCTGCCTTAAATTCTGCCTTGCCAAAGCAAGATTTTATTAAGATAAGACTATCCAATTTCCTTCTGTTGTTCTTGGGACACTGGGTTTTTGCAACTCATTTGCATCTGTCTGCATGTTGAATGCTAGCGAGGTGATTATGGAAGAATGAAACGGAATGAAATCATTTGGGTGTCCTGCTACGGTGGTATTCAGATCTGATCAGTATTCAACACTCAACATGCCTGAAATACAAATTTTGCTCTGAAATACAGTAGATGGCCAACAAATGTTCCTTGATTACAGAAAGATGGAAGGAGAGGAGGGGAAGACAGGGGAGTGCAGGTGGGTCTCAGGAGGTCAGGACCGGGAACCCTCATCAGAGGGGCAGAAATCTGAAAACCTAAGTGTCTGCAGTTGTGCATACCACGTGCAGTCTGGTCTGGAGAACCCTGGGACAAACCATCGCCCTATCTGTTCCCCCAAAACAGATGACTGTAGATGGTGAAGACTCTGTTTTGTTCATATTCCTCTTCCAGTGTCTGGTATATAGTAGGTGCTCATGGAATATTCCAGGTGACCTGGCAGCTTCTTAATGATCCATTTCCATTGATAGAACTGGTGTTAAATGATGTGACTATATCTTGCGAGGTCAGTGCCTCGATCCTGTCCACAAGAATACATCATTCGGTTGGGTGAACTTGGTCCAGTGGAGCCTGGCTTTAGCAGTCATTTCGCCACAAATATTAAGGTTCTTCTAAGAGTTGACCCCATCTTGGTGCCATTGAGGTCTCTCGGTATCCTCTCTTTAGTATTCTTTTATTTAATTAATTTATTTATTTATTGGGATTTTGGGGGTTGAACCGAGGAGCAGTCTAACTCCCAGCTACATACACCCCAGCCCTTTTAAATTTTTTTTTTTTCAATTTTGAAGCGGGGCCTTGCTAAATTGCTGAGGCTGGCCTTGAATTTGCAATCTTCCCGGCTCAGCGTCCCCTGTAACTGAGATTACAGGGGTGTACCACCATGCCTGGCTCTCCCCACCGATCTTTATAACAAGATGTGCAAGTCATCAGCCTTGACCCCGTGACTGTCCCATCTCACTGGCTTGTCCAGTTCACACACTGCGCTGTGGCTGTCTTCACAGGGTTTGCTGGAACCCTGGTCTGGCTCCAGCTAACTGTCATGCACTAATAGCACATGCGCTCTTGAAAACTTTGGCCCTGTGAAGCTCCATAGCATCCCTGCCCCTGCATCTCGATCAGGGGCACAATCCCCCCTCAGTAGAGATGGAGGGCCCTTTTGGATGAGTGGCCCTAATCTTTTTGTCCCTGTTTCCAGTCCCCAAGCAGGCTGCTAGAGCTAGAAGGAACTTTAGAATTCCCCAAGCCAGGCATGGTGGCGCAACCCTGTAATCCTAGTACTTGGGAGACTGAGACACAGATCATCTTAGCAAGATAGGGCTGGGGGTGTGGCTCAGAGGTAGAATGCCCCTGGGCTCATCCTCAGTATCCACCTCCCTCCAAAAAGATTTCCTCATCTATAAAGCAGTCATGGTCCTACCTTCAAGGGC
>PVLC010000634.1:126445-158268 GCA_004027655.1 Graphiurus murinus | reverse complement strand
GATTACAAGCGTGTGCCACCACGCCCGGCTTCCATGTCAGCTTCTTAGTGCCTCCTGAGGTCCCAGGTGACCTTGATTATTTTGGTCACACATCCAGATCACCTAGAGCATTTTCCAAATGCCTCAGGCCTGCTGCACCAGCTTCTCTGGAGGTGGAGACCTAGGAGCTCACACTTCGTAAAATCCCTAGAGATGACTAGCATGCCGGGCCAGGCTGTAGCTACTGGTCCTGAAGGAACTGGATTCTTGGGCCTTCTTTTGGGGGGCAGCATTGCCATGAGAGCCAACCCGTAGGAGCTAAGGGGCAGAATGCTTGCTTTCCATCCCAGCACCCCAGGCCCCCTACCATTTACCTCTGGCTTATGACCCTGAGGCTAAAGTCATTTTGCTTAACAAGGAAGAGAGGACAGTATTTCTTAACACTGTCATCAGGTCCAAAAGGGATAAAATGATGCCCACGTGGAGTTGCATAAAGTGCCCTGCACAGAGTCAACCCCCGGAAGTGATAGCACTTGATACTAATACTAATAATGTTCCAGCTTCATAACCACCCAGGAGACAGGTGGTCACATCTGTAAAGCCACGGGGGTTTGAACCCACCTTCCAAGACCCCAGGACACAGCACGGGGGAGGGAGGGCAGCGGCAGAGACAAAGAGCCTGTGTCTTCTCCATGGGCTGTTCTGGCCACCCAAGGAGGGGACTGAATGTGTCCCCTTTGAACACTGAGACCTTCCTTGCGGCTGGGGATCAGCTTCGTTGTACAGAAGGGAAGAGGCATTCCGGTCCTTCCAGCTGTCTTGCCTGTGAGCATGCTCAGACACTCACTGCCCCCCGGAGTGACAGCACTAATTCATCTCATCCCGATGGCTGCAGCCCCTGGAGGTGTGGGGGTCACAGCAGAAGAGGGAGAAAGCCCAAACCCGTACTTTGAGATGGCGTTAGGTTCTGGGGGTTAACAGCCCCCCGTGAACCCTCTTCTCTTTGGACCCAATGCAGTTGTCTTCCTGTGAGACGACAGACACGCGCTGGGTTCTAGAAGCAAAGGCGCCCCAGGCCAGCCCTGATGCTTCTCTGTTCCCAAGGGCAAGGAACTGGTCCCCCAGGAACTGCGGAAGTCCCTCACTCTGCCTGCCCCCCCCCCCCCGCCTGCCACACGCACTCTGGCCTGCACAATCGCCCGCTGTGTCTCCCGCCAGCCCACTGGGGGAAAGGCCCTGGGCAGCGGCGACGTTTTCCTGCCCGGCTCTCCCTGCCCTCCCCTGCTCCTGCCGGCGGCTCCACACCCTCCTGAATGTGCCTTTCTAACCAGCCACAATCAGGAGCCTGTTTCCACGCTGGGAAAAGGAGCAGCGTGCAGGCTTTTAAACTCGCTGGGTAATTTGAGGTATTTATCGCTATTTGGAGAGTGCTGCTTGCTTTGAATCCGTTCCCCTTCCAGCTTTCAGAAACGGTGCAAGTGATTTTTTTTTCTTCTCTGAAAAGGATACTGTGGGGTCCTTCCGCTGCCCCGGTCGGGGTGCTGAATGCACGCTGCAGACCCGCACGCACGCTCTTGCCGTGGTCTGTTCAGTCTTCTTTCAGCCTGTCCATAAACACTGACGGGCTCCTCCGGGTCCAGGCCCTCGCTGTGTGTGGAGCGGGCCCCCTTCCTGCTCCAGGCTGTGACTTTCTGGCACACGCAGCAGCCAACTGCAGGTTAGGGAGCCCGGCCAAGCCACGCTCTGCCAGTTAGCTGTGGAACCCCAGGAGCAGTTCTCAGCTTCTCCCAAACTTTGCTTTCCATCTGTAAAGTGGGTGTGATAACTCCTACCTTAACTCACGCTGGAGGCTGCACTGCCAGGATTGCAAGCCATCAGCTGCACGGTAACTAGGAAGGGGCAGAAGCACCCCAGCTCTTCAGTCAGCTTGCTAGAGGTCTTCCCGGTCCCACATGGAGAGGGAGAGAAGGGTCTCTGCTAGCCCGGCGCACTCTGGCCAGAACAGCCCACAAAAAGCCAGTGGCCTACTGCCTTCTCTCCGTCCTTGAGATGCTAAAGGGACTGCAGGAGAGCCAGCTCTCAAAACCCAGGGACTTCTGCACCCCTGAGGATTGACTAACAATGTCTACCTGAGACAGCCCCCGGGTCAGAGTGCTCCCCGCTCCCTTGACATTCACGGCCCTCCTTGAACCGCTTTCACCTTCTACACCCACAACAGCTCAGTCTCCTTGGTGGTTCACACACACATATGCACACATACACACATGCACACGCATGCACACACGCACACACACAGGCATGCACATGCACACACACACCCAGCTTCGTGTTTCTGCTTTTGCATTCAGTTGCCTTGCTTTCTCACCTGTGGGTTACCTAAAAAACCCAAACTAGTTTTCTGCCCTGCCCCCCGAGAGCAAATGAGAACCTCGAACCCTGAGGTCCCTGTGTATGGATCAAAACAGAGCTGAGTCAAAACAGCGAGGAGCGGCACGGGCAGGTTATCTTTCTTCCTAGCTTCTGTCTGGATCACTGGTGCCCCGTGATCCCCTTTTGATTAGACACAGCTTTTTTGTGGTCCTAACTGAGGGATGGAGGTGACAGAAGAGCAGGGGCGCCCGAGCCAGGCTGCGTGCCTGAAATCCTTACCGCTATTTGGCTTTGCTGTGCCTCGGTTTCCTCATCTGCACAGTGGGGCCAACAATAGCCCGTTTCACAGGGTTGTTAAGAATGTTCCTTGCAAGGCGCCGCCTCCAGTGACTGGAACATCTAGCCACCCATCGCCACTGTCACTGGTACTGTCCGTCATAGGAGCTTGGTAGACTGGATTCGGTCAGCCTCGGCCTCTTGGGTGCTGGAGGACAACTGCAGTGAGGAAACAAGGCCACCTTTGCAAGTGGCGCACTACCTGGCTTATAAGTCTCCTTCAACTACAGAACCGCCCCCTTCACTTAGGATTCCATCTGCGGACATTTCACCCACACTGAATCCTTTTCTTCCCCTTCCCATGTTACATAAAGCACAGAGAGCCACTCAGCAGGCCAGCGGAAGCCCCAGTGTCACTTTGTAGGCCGGTCGCAGCAGGACTCTGATGGTAGCAGGTTGGGCAGCGGCCATCAGCTTCCACTGTGTGACCGGGTTGGAGTGCCCGAGGGGCGGCCCGGACGCTTGGCCGGAGGCCTTGGCTCAGAGCCGGGCCAGCCTTTCTTCCGACTGGTCAGCGCCCATGTCCCGCCAATGAGGAAGTGTTGCAGTGACCAGTGCTGAGATGTCTGCTCTGACTAGCTGCCTTGATACGGTTTAGGTAGCCTGCAGTTGCCACCCCTGGATTTGATGCTCAGGAAGGCCAGGGAAACACGAAGCCCACAGGCTCCCCGGGACCCTCCAGTCTACACGGCAGACACTGCAAAGGTGAAGTGCCATGGGGCCATGTCCAAGGTGGACTGTGGCATGGGTGACATGTGCGACTCTGCTCGGGGACCCGGCTGTCCAGCTGTCTTATCTCAGGAGTCCATGCAGAAAGGGCAGGAGGGAGTAAGTAGCTCCAAAAGGGAGAATACAGAAAATACAATTCTGCCGAAATACTGAAGTGAATGGGATTTAAAGGATAAGCTCTTCACAAGCTGTCCTGTGACTTGTGCCCATTGATTCCTTGAGCGCGTGCTTCAGGGTGTCGGCCACCTGCCTGGCCCTGGCCTTCTGCAGCAGTAGGACACACAAGCATGGCTGGCTTCAGCTGCTAGCCTGCCAGCCCCACCTCCAAAGGTGGAATCGCCTTCCAGTGGGTTGAGACTGCGCCTCAAGGTGGGCAGCTCAGTACCTGGCAAGAAGCACACTCACTCTTGAATGCTTCTGGCTGGAAAATGGGTTCTTGGCTCTGTTTATGGGTCCTCTTAGACCGCACCCTCCAGCATCAAACCTCCTAGGGTTTCACATGCCACATGCATGGCGACCCTGTCTTCACACTGCTGCCACCCGGACACCCAGGCCTGAAATCATCGGTATCTGTCATGGCTTCACTATTACCTAACTCTCTTGAGGCCACCTTAGCGAATTACCGCAAACCGCTTGGCTTAGAACACCAGAAATGTGTTCTCCTGAGGTTCTGGAAGCCAGAAGTCCTACCCTGAGGGGGAGCAGGGCCCTGCTTCCTCTGGAGGCTGCAGGCAACCGTCTACCCCTGGCTCCTCCCAGCTGCTGCTGGAGGCTGGCTTCCTTGGCTCAGGGCCATGTCTCTGCTCCATCTCCACGCTACTGCCTTCTCTTCTGTCTCTTACGTGGACACTGTCATTGTTAGAGCCCACCCCCAAATCCAGGATCATCTCTCTATTTCAAGATCCTTAATCACATCTGCAAAGACCCCTTTTCCAAATAAGATATCGCTCACAGATTTGGGGAATTTGCATGTGGACCTACTTTGGTTTTTTTGTACTGGGAATTGAACCCAGGGGCATTCTGTCTCTGAGCTATACCCCCATCCTTATTTTACTCTTTATTTTGAAACAGGGTCTCACTAAGTTGCAGAGGGCCTCGCTAAGTTGCTAACGCTAGCCATGAATCAGTGATCCTCCTGTCTCAGCCTCCCAAGTACTGGGATTAAAGGTGTCACCACCGCACCCGGCTGGACCTGTCTTTTGGGGAACTACCATGCCACCCACTGTGCACGGCCACTGCATGGCTGGTGAGGCGGGTTAACCCTGCCCTGACTGGAGGGTTCTCTAGGATGAATCTAGAGCAGCTTTTCAGGAGGAAACACCTGGCGATACCTGTTCCTAGCTGTTTGGGCAGGTTCTTTAACCTCCTCAAGCTTCAGTGTCTTCACCTGTGAAATGGGAACGGTAACAGCGCCTATCCTTAGGCTTGTTATTAGGATTAAATGAGTTCTTCAAAATTCAGTGCTGCCCTGCTCTGGCCTTCCCTGATGCTTGTCATTCTTACGGTGATTATTTTCCAGATATCAGACAACAAGACTGTCCAAGGTGACTCATTTAACACTAATATAACACATTTGTCTTCTGGGCTTAATGAAAACAGCTTTGAATGTGTTGCTTTGTGACCTTGGGCAAGTTCCTTGACCTTTCTGAGTCATCTAGAACTTCTCTCGAAAGGCTGCTAAAGGGTCAGTGTGGTCGGCCTTGTGACACGTGGTGCACATCAAGCCAGTCGTCTGAACAGTGAGGAAGCAGCGTGCGCATGGCTTGTCACCCTCCCCACACACTGTGGCATCTTTCTTCCCTACCGGTGTCATTGTAACTGCTTGGTCTTTCTGCTGATAGCTCTCTGTGGCCTTTACTGAATGGCTTGCAGTTAGATTCAGTCCATTTCCTCCCCTGAGTCCGTTTTCTCTCCTGTTTCCGGCTCAGATAAGGCCTTGAGTTCCAGATCACTGTCGCAGAACTGCTTTGTGCTGGCCTATTTAGGGAGAGAGTTTGTTAATATCTAATACTTAAGCTGTTCGTTCTAGCAGCTAAAAGCATTCCAGGTAAATTCTAACTTTGTGTGTCTCAAACTCCTAATCTGGGCTGGGGATATAGCTCAGTGGTAGAACGCTGACCTAGTACTTAACTAGGGGTCTCCGGGTGATGGGTCATCTCCCATCTCTGGATCCATAACCTCAGCAAACCTGCAAAGCCTCCCTTTGCCGTCCCCGTCGTGGGTCCTGGGATGGGGAACGGGCCCTCTGGAGGGCATTGCTGGACCTCATTCTTGCTTCTCTGGATTCCTCATGGTGACGGCCTTTGGATTGAGGCAGAATTAGTTCCCATCCCTACTAGACTGCGAGCCTATGCCAAGCAGGCTGTCCAGTTTTATGTGATCCCCCCACCCCCATCCTGATTTGCTCTTCTGAAAAATGGAGGTTTGGGTCCCAATGTCACCTGGCTGCTGACAGCACAAAACTAAGCAGCGTGTGTAACGTGCCTGATCCTAATTGGCTCTGAAAAGCGGCAGCTAGTCTCTCCGTGATCACTTTTCATTGATTTTTAAAGCTCCTATAACAGCAAACAGGGCCCAACGTCCTGGCGCCCTGGCGTGGTCAGGGCAAACCAGATCTGAGCATGCAGGTCCAGGGCTCCCAACAATGGCCTACGGAGAGCAGAAAAAACAAACCCAGGAGCAGCCAGCCAGGACCAGACTCGCGGGGAACAAAGAGCCATTGAGCTGAGCAGAGATGGGCGAGGTGGACGGAAGGTGAGGGCGATCCGCCTGTCAAGCAGGCTTCTCTTGTGAACACCGAGGATCAAGGCGGCCTTTGGTCACAGCGCGTGTATGAAAGGAGGTGCGGGTGTTTATGGCCCCTGTCGAGACCCGAAGCCTCAATAGCCACCCTGTTTGATCAGCCTCTCGAAAGTGATGTGATGTTTCCAAGAGGAATTAGGTATAAATCTTCCAAGGAGTGCATTTGGGGTGGGTGAAATCACTGGAAATGTCAGGAAGTGGGGAGCAGGGGGAGGGAATTCCAGCCCCATGGTATCTGCAACAGTTTCAGGCATGGCTCCCTTCCTCTGTGGGCAGTGGGGATTGGTGGCAAAGGCTGAGGGGGGTCTTTGTTTCCAAGGAGCCCTGTTGTCCCTTCTAACTGCATCTCCTGTCACCCTGCCCCTTGGTCACTGCCAGCACAGTGGCCCTACGTCCTCTTGCCAAACTGACTTTCCCATAGGACATGACATTTGCCGTTCCCACACCTGGAACATCCTCCCTATAAGCCTGCCTGAGGCCGGCTCCTTCCCGACCTCTCAGTCCCTCCTGGTTGCAGGGCCTTGAGTTATTGTCCCCGTCAGCAATGGCCTTGTTCATTAACTTATTTGCCTGATGTCTCTCTCACCCCCTGTCGATTATAACACCTAAGGGACTAGAGCTTTAGCTCTCATCAATTGTCATACCCCAGAGCTGGGACATTGCCTGACACATAGATGACATTTATGATAATAGTCGCCGATGCATTGTGCTTCTAACGTGATGCCTTCTGTTCTAAATATTTTACATGCATTCATTGTTTAATCCATTTAACAGATGAGGAAACCAAGGTGTCGTTTAATAAGTAAAAAAGTCAAATTAATAGACATTCAAGTTGGGTATGGCAGGGCATTCCTGTAATCCCAGTACTTAAGAAGCTGAAGCTGAGACAGGAGGATCCCAGGTTTGGGCTAGCCTCTGCAACTTAGAAATACCTTGTTTCAAAAATTTTAAAAATAAAAAGGGCTGGGAGTATAGTTTGGAAGTAGAGAGTTTCTGGGTTTCCCCAGTGCCAGGAAAAAAAAAAAAAAAAAAGATGAGTCAGACATATTTAAGGTACTACTGAATTGATTCAGCAATTGTATCAGTTACCTATTGCTTTGATAATTGTATATAACAAAACATCCCATTTCCTGCTAATTGTTAAGAGTGGTACAGAATGGGAAGAACAAGATTTTAAAAAAAATTTTTCTTCTATGGGGTGGAGGGTAGAAACTGCATTTTGTATTTTCAAAGAGTTGCAATGAACATTAATTATCTAGCATGTGTCGAGTTCTGTTACATTTTATGATTACATACAAAGCAATCCTGAGAAGTATGGCTTTGGCTGCCCTTCATGCTCTTTAGGAAATAGACCCGGGGCAGAAGTAACTTCCTCAGCTCACCCTGGCTCAGTTCTGTTTGTTTCTGGAGAGTCTCCAGGTCAGCCGTACCCCATGGGATCGTGCCTGGATGCAGCAGGTACTCAGTAAACAGCTGCAGGAATGGAGGCGGAGGAAGTGACCTGTGACTTACAGATGAGGAGAGTGAAGTGGACAGAGATTGAGCGCAAGGTCACCCCGCTAGTGGCCGAGTCCAGATTCCAGCTCCACCGGTACCAGCTCCCAAAGCTAGGGCTGTCTGCGTGAGATGGGATGAGGTAGCAGTGAGGACTTTGGGACTCAGCATGTCTCCTCCACAGTTCTGGATGCCCACAGGACACAGGCAAGGGGAAAGGAGGATGCACATGTTAGTGATCCCTTGAGAAGTCGCCCGCTGCCCTCTCTGCTGTGGCCTCTGCCGGCCTCTGTGTTGAGTTTGCGACAGAGAGAGCTCCCAAAACAAAACCGCCTGCCACTGGACCTCGGTGGACAGTGAGGCTAGGCACTCGAGGAGACTGGGTAGAGCCCACCCTACTGGATAGAACGGACACCCTACTTGAGTGCAGGCACCTTTCTCTTTTGGAAACTACCCATGAGTGATTCACAACAGAACACAGGAAAAGATGAGCTGGAGCCCCACCCTGCGGAAAATCTTAAGTAGCTCCAGTGGTGACCAGCTGATCCCAGCAATGCCTGGCTCCTGTCAAGGGCGGCTTTGGCCACAGCAAAACCCTCTGGGTGACTGTCGGGGGTTGGTCATTCACTGCCCCAGCAATCAGGACCATGAGCCGCTGGACCACTTTACAGAGGATTAATCCCCCCTGGCCCTGCCCACATTGCAGTGACTTGAAGCTTGTGCAGCATTCCTTTACCACCGAGCATTGATTAGGCTCCTACTGTGTGCCAGGCTGTTGCTGAGCCCCGGGCGCCAGCGGAGCTCAAGGCCATCTGCTCCTTGTCCTCAAGGGGGACGTGACCCGGCTCGGGGGAGAGACAGGCATTGCCAAGGAGATAAATAAGAAACTAAGAGATAGTGATTGAATGCAGTGAAGAAAATAAAGAGGGCCAGGGCAGCAGGGTGGATGGTCAGGGAGGAGACCAGGGTGGAGACCTTAGTGTGAAATGCAAATGAGAGGAAGGAATCAGCCAAGGGGCCATCTGGGGGACATGTTCAGACAGAGGGAAGAGCAAGTGGGCAGGTCTCACTGCAGAGCAGGCTCGGTGGCTTGAAGAACCCCAGGGGCAGTGCAGGTGGGCGGTCACGAATGCAGGGACACGGTGGGGAACGTGGCCAGCCAGGTGTGGCGCCCACAGGCCACGGAACGCAGACATCTCCCTAGGAAACCCTATTGCTTCTGCTACCGGGCAGGGGGCGGAACTGCCTTCTGGTGTCCTCTCCGGAGAGGGCTTATTTCTGCTTACTGGGCAGAGACTCGGCTCCTGCACCTGCTCGTGCGGGAGGGAATCGAAGGTTCTCTGTGCATTCGGTAAAGGGCAGCCCTCTCCCCTCCGCGCCCAAACCAACCTAGGGATCCGGTCTCTCCACCCGCCATGCATGCCGCCCTCCCTTGTGTTCAGCACAGGGAAAGCTTGACCAGCTGTGCCCACTGCTCAGGGTGCTGCAGGCCCTGTTCCTGTTGGGCTTAGGGCTAGAGTCAGGGTGGAGGATTCCCGTGGAAAGGGCAAAGATGTTAGAGGCAGACAGATCCATGTTTACATCTCCATCTGGCTCCTGATGGCTGCTGTGTGATCTGGGACACGTTGCTTAGAGTCTCTGAACCTCACTGACAGTGGGGATAGTAAGGTCTACTTCAAAGGGGGTGGGAGAATGACTTGGGATAATAAATGACAACACTTGGGGCAAAGTACATGTGTAAAACTTTCCTCTCCTCCCAATCTTGTGTGTGTGTGTGTGTGTGTGTGTGTGTGTGTGTGTGTGTGTGTGTGTCCTGGGGATATTCATGCATGCGTGGTATTCAAGGGCTCTTCCTCTGAGCTACACCCCCAGCTCCCTCCCATTCTTTTACCAGTCAGCCGTGCAGTGTGGGACAGCAAAGTCACACCATTTCTGTGGCATCACATGACTGATGGAAAATAAGCAGACTGAGCCACAGGACTTTGGCTCTTGCCATCTGAATGACAGCACACGCTAAAAGGAGCATCAATAAAAGTATTGCCGGGCATGGTGGCGCATACCTGTAACCCCAGTATTTGGGAGGCTGAAGCGGGAGGATTGCAGGTTCGAGGATAGCCTCTGCAACGTAGCAAGATTCTCAGCAACCTAGCAAGACCCTGTTTCAAAACAAAACAAACAAAC
This sequence comes from Graphiurus murinus, assembly GCA_004027655.1. Lineage (NCBI taxonomy): Eukaryota > Metazoa > Chordata > Mammalia > Rodentia > Gliridae > Graphiurus > Graphiurus murinus. The sequence continues at coordinate 148,377 of PVLC010000634.1, read as the reverse complement.
AAAAAGGTTGGTTGGAGGTGCAGTTCAGAGGTAGACTACCCCTGGGTTCAATTTCCAGTAACACAAAACAATAAAAGAAAATAAAACTAAGTACTGATCTATGCTACAACACAGATGAATCCCAAGACAGTATGCTACGTGAAAGAAGCCACTCACAAAAGGCCACGTATGATATGATTGTATTAATGTAAAATGTCCAGAACAGGCAGATCCCTAGAGGCAGAAAATAGACTAGTGGTCCCACGGGGAGTGGGGAGGGAGTAGAGGATGAGAAGTTACAGATAGAGACAGAGTTTCTTTGGGAGGGGGAGGTGATAAGTATGTTCTAAAACTAGATTATGGTGATTTCACAACTCTCTAAATACATGAAAACCATCATATTGTACATTTTAAATGGATACATTTTATGATATATATATGTCTGTATATATATTATATCTCAATAACCCACCTCCCTTGGGCTCATTGCAGAATTATTCAGCACACAGACAAACCAATCCAGACGTTTCGGCAAAGCTGGACATTCTCCCCCCAACACAACTCCCCTCCTCAAATAAAGGAAGAAAAGAGAAGTTTTTCTTAAGTATATAAGTCATCAATGTAGTCATCATGGGAAAAGTCAGAAATGGATTAGATTTATATTGGCCTTATGATATAACCTTATGGTTACTTTAAATCACATCTTGGAGGTGGCCCAGTGGTTCTGTTAAGACTTCAGGCCTCAAAAGCTTCAAATCCAGCTGTGGCTACACTGTTCCCATCCCTGATCTAATGGAGTTGCAATAGTTGTGCCACATGGATTGATTTTCTCAGGAAATAGCAAGATATGAGATTCTCCTACCAGCCACCCAGGCCTCATAGCTTCATGGGGCCCACCTTGATTCACCAACACCTGACTACTACCTCCAAGGGAAAAAAGCATTTTAATCATTATTGGAACATTTCTATTTGCCATTTGAATTGTATTCATTGTTTTATGCCTTGGGCATATTGCAGGCAGCTAGATAACTAATGGCTATTTGTTGGATGAATGAAGGAATAAGTGAGTGAGTAAGTGAATGAATGAATGAATGAATGAATGAATGAATGAATGTGTGAGTGAAGGCATGCATTCACATCTATGGGAAAAATCACCACTGTGGAATATTCACCTCTGGATTCACTTCCTTCATGCTAGCATTTATTAGCCATGTAAACCAAGGTGGAAAAGCCTGGAATCCTACCAGTCTGGTAGAATAGAAGGGCAGAGAGGTGAAAGAATGTTCCCATAATGATTAGCACTTGGCTGTCAGTGCACCCTACTGACAGAGGGGCAATTAGCAGGGGAAATGAGGTAGGAGCAAGGAGATGCAGCAGAACCAGGAGGAAGGTGAGACGCCAGATCCCCAGACTGGTGGCATTTTTATTGAGGAAGGACTCCTCCTGTGAAACTGTGCCTACACGCATGGGTGTGGTTCTTCCCCAAAGAATTGGCATGCACAAATGCATGGATGGATGGATGGATGGATGGATGGATGGATGGATGGATGGATGGATGGATATATGGGTAGGTGGATGGATAGATGAGTGCATGGATTGGCAAGTGGGTAGATGGGTGGATGGGTGGGTGGATGGATGGATCTATCAATCAATGGGTAGGTGGAGTGATGGATCAATGGATGGATGGGAAGGTAGATAGATGGATGGATGGATGCATAAGTGGGCTTCAACATGGGGTAGTGAAGAGCATCTGTCTTGAATGGCGGATCTGCTTAGCTTCTCTGCCCCTGTTCTGACATCTTTAAAAAGGGATGATAAACCCGGTCCTCCCTAGCTCCAAGGGATATAGGAGAGCTCAAAATAAAATCCAGACACCTTTGTTCAGTCAAGGTGCACTGCAGTTATAAGGAATTATTATCCCTGTAACTTCTTCCCTCCAAAGGCTGCCTGTAATCCCCCACACTAGAAATATATTATGATTAAAGTGCAAGAGTAAGTCAAAATCTTAGTAAACCCTGTGATCACTTTGGAATTCCTCCAACAAACTCTGCGTGGATTTCCCCCTCTCTGCTCCCAAGCAATTTTTCTTACATTGGACGTTGCCAAGATTTTATGGCTATTTGGTTATCTTATCCATCCAGATGGTTAGCATTAATTTATGCTGAAATAAATCTACAAAACCTCATTTGTCTTATTGCTCCAGAAGCATGAGGTGCAAGACATTAAAAAAGATTCTTAATATACGGCCTTCTGAGAGGGTTGAGGTATGATGTGACTGCATGCTTTTTATTCGATCCAGCTTGAAATTCTGCTTTTCTATCCCTTGATGTTTATGTATAAGCAAATTAGGTTGCTTAGTATAAGAAACCCAAACTTGTTTTATGACTTTAATACGTATGCTTGTCTCATGTTACTTAGTTGCTTTTGATTGAGAAAAATTAAGCTGTGATTTATTACCTGATGATAAATTTTGAACACCTTCATTCTTTAAACATTAATCTCTAGGTGTAATGTATAAGTCAGTGACTAGAGATTCAAATCTTATTAGCTGTGTGACCTCAGGCGAATCTCTCAGCCTTGCTGAGCTCTTTATCCATCACCTGGGTGAGTGCTGCTTGTAGTCCATCATGTAGGGCTGCCTGGCATACTGCAGTGTGGTGGTTGAGCAGACGAAGGATGGTGTGTGAGCGACTGTGCCTGGACTTCCATTTGGAGCAAGTTAGGTCACCATAAGAGCTCCTGGCAGTGCTGGTGCTGGCTTGTGCTATTTGGGAACTTCTCGGGCAGATACTCTGGTGTGTTCCCAGGGTTCCAGAAATTCACTCCAAACATTTCTACAAAGTGATTCATAGGGTTGACCTGACTTTTCCTAGCAGTCTGATAGATAGCAGCTAAACCTCTCTGGCCATGGTCCATGGCTTAGCTGACTGTCTCCGGGTGCTAGACTATGGGACGATTGTGCTCTAAGAGACAGTCCTCCGAATTTTTCTGCTCACTCAGGTGCAGAAAGCATTAAGGACAAGGTAGTTGGCTGATGATTGCTGTTATAAGAAATGGGAAACTTGATTCAGGGACTAGACCCACACAAAGAGCCCTGTGAGCTCTTTATTTAAAACTTTAGAACTGTGCTCAAGGATTGCAACTACTATTACTGTTCTGGGACCATTTCTTAACCATCCAAGGAGATTAGACCTTCTCATCTGGGCGATCAAGGCAATGATTGTTGACTGAATTCTCAAAAGCACCTTGCGTGTCAGAGCACTAAATTTAAATATAAATAAATCCCAGGGAGCACGGCAGTAATAATGATTATTAATAATTATTCACATTTATCAAGCACTTACTATACGTCACACACTTTACTAAGTGATTTACTCAAATTTTTCTCATTTTACTTCCATCTACCTCATTAAATAGTCCCCATTTTATAGATGAAAACATTGAGGCCCAAGAGCTTAAGAACTTGCCCACAGTTGTAGCTGGAAAGCAGGAGGTAACGATTTGGTCCCAGTCGAAGTTAGAAAGCAGGAGGTAAAAATCTTTAGAAAACTTTTGGGAAGTGAACAGGCGCTACAAGTTGAGATGGAATAATAGATGTCGAGGTTGATTCGGCTCAAGGTTCCTTACACAAAAGCAGCCTTTTCTGTCCAGAATGATGCTGTTTCAGAAAAACTCCAAAGAAATGTTTTCTTTCACAACTTCAGATTTTAGCAACACCAGCAGTATTTCCCTCATGATCTAACCATTACCTAAAAGCCCCACCTCTGCACCTTGCTGCATTGGAGACCATGAATCCAACACATGAGCTTTGGGGGACATCCCAGACATGCTGTTTTCATACCTATTCGCATTCACACCAGAGGGTGGGGGCTGCCACTCTGCACTCTACATTTCCTCCTCTTAGCCTGACCGTGGGAAGGTGAGAGTTCACACCTGACTTTGGCCACGGCGTGGTGATGTTTCTTTGCATCACTTCCTTGCATGGCATCGGATGGGCCTTGTGATTCTCGGAAAACACCGAGATGTGGTTATCTGTGTGGTTGTAAGTTGGGGTCCCTGTGTATGCTTTGAGAACCCCAGGCTGGGGTTGGGGGTATAGCTCAGTGGTAGAACACTTGCTTAGCATATGCAAGACTCTGTTCGATTCTCAGCAACACACACACCCAAGTTGCTGTTTTAACAGAGGGTAGCTGTAGAGACCTGCTAGTTCTCTTCTTTCATTTTCAAATGAGATGCATACATCTTAGGGGAAGCTGTCAGGCTGTAGCTGTGGCTGAAATATTATGTACAGAGTCCTAGCACTCCAGTGCTGGTCCTTGATCAAGAATGTTTTGCATGCGTATTCATGGGTTTAATCCTCGTGACTGCCCTACAAGGTAGCCCCTATTCTGTCCATGTTACAGACAGGAGTACTGAGGCAAAGAGAGGTTCAGTTACTGGTAGTCAGTGGCCCGATATGTAGTACAGTGAGATGTGGCCCCTGGGACCCTGTCTCAAGAGCCAAGAGTCTGTGCCCTGAACCATGGCGCTTATAGTAATGATGTATTATAGGAATTCTTCTGAATGAGTTCTGTTTGCTTTTCCCTCTCACTTGTTTTGCCAGAAGCATAAATTAATGCTAAAACTTTGACCTAAAACATGTATTTTAAACCCCTTAAAAATATTCTCAAGATAGCCTTCAGACCTATGTGCAAAAATAGAATGTTGAAATGTTTGAGGATGTTCAGTCAGGTACTATGATTTCTAATTACAAATTTAAAAAAAAAACTGAAACTAGACATAACCAAAAGATAGGGTAATTTTATTTTGTCACAGCCATATGAAAACTCATAGAACCCTCTAGATGATGTTGGAGAATAAAATTTACAGACATGGGAAGATGTCAGCAAGCTACTGCTAAATACGAAGGGCAGACTTTTTAGTCTGTAGCATGTGATGCAATTCTTGGTATACCCATGCACGCATAGAAGAACATTTCTGGAAGAACATATGTCAAAATGTCAGCGGCATTTCCTTTGAGTGTTCGAGTTATTGAGACTTGGGCTTCATTCTTTCGTAAATTTCTCCATTTTCCCCAAGTTGTCTGCAATGAGGAAGGATTAGAAAATGAAATTTTAACACCAAAATAAGTGTAGCCCCCATGCAATGCAAAATCCCTTCCTACCCAACCAGAAACCTGAGGGCCATGTCAGGTGCTGCCTCTAAGGAGGAACATGCTTCCATCTGGTAGAGTGGAGGCTTTTTTAAAAATTTATTTATTTATTTATTCATTCATTCATTCATTCATTCATTCATTCATTTGGCAGAAAGTGAGGCTCATTGACCATCCTGTCCCACATCAAGCTGGGGTGTCATGCTCTGGTTCAGACAGGGCAGGACTTACCTCCCAGTGGCTCTGAGGCTGAGGCCAGGTGAGCATAGCCTTTCAGGGGCTCTTGATCATGCATTTATTCAACAACCTTGAATCGAGCACTCATTATATCATATGATTAATAGTGGAAACTCTCTGGCCTAACACAGGGGAGATGTTAGGGCTGCCCTGGCGGAGGTGGTGCCTCCTAAAGACCAGCGTGGGGTGATGGAGTCCTACCCAGCACCATCTGCTCCACTCTGAAGGAAAGCCCTGCTCCTCCCTTTGCCCTCCAACTTAGTGCATGCATGAACACACACACACACACACACACACACACACACACACACAGAGTTCCCTATTTCTCTCTCTATTCCCTTTCTCCCTTCCTCTCACTCCCCACACTTCTTTCTCAAAATGCCAGTGTATAATTTTTAAGACCACTCTGCAATAATAATAATAATAATAATAATAATAATAATAATAATAATTTTGGTCAAAACCAGGTCAACTCAGCACGAAGAGCTGGAGGGGCTTGTGTGGTGGTCTCGGGTGTATTTTTAATTCATTTACTAGAGGTTCCCAATTCCCTTTAAGGTGGGCTCAGGCTCTTGTGACGAAAGTGAGACTTAAAAATAAATTATTCCCACGGAGCCACAGGAAATCATTTGGGCAGAGAAAGGATTGAGAAGAAAGAGTAGGCGAGATTTCATTTTCATTAAAATAACACGGCACCTATAAGTAAGGCGAGAGGCCTGTTAATAGCTTTCTATCAGAGTGGGGCTGGCAGGAAGGACTGCGTGTGCTCAGGGGGCTCTTGAGGATTTAGACACAGCATTTCTCCCCCAAGGACTAAGCATCCTGAAGGCTGAGCCCTTCATTGGTATTTCCCTTTTCCATTTGCTGGAACTACCCTAAACCTTTTTTTTTTTTTTTTTTTTTTAACATTTCCTTCTTTGTTTGTTGGTGACTAGGAATCAAAGCTGATTCTCAACACCAGCTCCTGTGAGACATGGATGCATTAGAGCCCATGTTCCAGGCCTTCCAACTTGGCCACAGGAAAAACACTGAGAAACGACCTGCTTTAGAAGAGATAGGAGCAAGAGAATAAAAACAGACTGAGGAGAGTATAAACCTGTTGCATGGTTTTTTAAAGTGCAGGGTTTCTCACCATGTTTATTGCAAGGTGGAATCATCTTTGGCCAGCATTAAAGCTATTCTTTTCTTGTCAGGAGCGGTGGCTCATGCCTGTAATCCCAGTACTTGAAAGTCTGAGGCAGGAGTATCACAGGTTTGAGATCAGCTTCAGCAACTTAGTAAGACTCTCAGCAACCTAGTGAGACCCTGTTTCAAAACAAAAAAACAAAAAGGGCTGGGGGTATAGCTCAGAGGTAGAATGCCCCTGGGTTCAATCCCCAGTATCACCAAAAAGAAAAGTCTAATCTTTTCTTGTTCTCATAATTAACCATGTTGAAACATCAGGCAGCATGCAAACCTCCGCTGTGTCTCTCCTCCCAACTCTCTGCAGGGCTGGAGTCAGATGTGGCTTCCAGCATCCGTTCTACCCCTGAGGACAGATTGCTAAGTCCTCAGAGTTCCACCTAGGAAAATGTACTGGTCCCCAGCTAGGCATGGGGGTGGCAGGCTCACTCATTCCAACTCCCTCTGCTTATTGTGCAGTGACAATGTCCTTCTGTGTCCTGCTGTCTTCCACCAGGACAGAGTGCCTAGAGAGAGCATCGTGCAGGTTATATGAGAATTGGACTTTCAGCTCAACCACTAGTAGACTAGCCCAAAACAGCATCCCCAAAGAGGGGTACCCAGGCCACCAATTCTTAATGTAATGGTATCTGTTTTAAAGAGTATTAGGTAGTACTCATCTTTTAAAAACCTCACGAGTACATCAAAGGCCCATAAACCCAGTGGCGACCAGTATTCAAACCCACCTCTGCCGCCGGGCCGCAGCGGGGCCTGGCCTGTCTGAATCGCGTGTCATCCACCTGTGCGACTTGCACCGTGCCGCCTGCTTCTAGGACTGCCCTGAAGACCAGGGAGGACTGGCGAGCCGCCGCCTCCCCACTCCTCCTGCATGTCACTCGTCAAGGTCACAGTCTGCGTCTGGCGCTGCTCCAGGCCCAAGTTCACAGGAAGCAGAGCACCATAGTATCCACTGACTGTGTGTGTGTGTGTGTGTGTGTGTGTGTGTGTGTGTGTGTGTGTGTGATGTGTGTGTATGTGTGTGTGTGGTGGGTGTGTATGTGTGTGTTTATGTGGGTATGTGTATGGTGTGTGTGTGTGTGTGTGTGTGTTACTGGGGATTGAACCCCAAAGCATTCTACCACTGAGCTATATCCTCAGCACTATTTTATTTTTATTTTGAAACAGGGTCTCACTAAGTTACCACACACTGGCCTTAAATCTGCAATCCTCCTGCCTCAGCCTCCCAAGAACTGGGATTACAGGCATGGAATGTCACACCTGATTCATTGATACTTTTTAAAGTGTTTTTCTTTGGGGGAGGGTGGTTCCCATGGTCATTTCTTTAAAAACCCTGGGCTCATGGTTGGGAACATGGCCCCTGGTGTGGCACCACCTTAGGAAAGGGACTGAGTGCAGTGCAGGGAGGTCAGGGCGACCTGCCAGCATTCCATCTGGGACCACGTCTGTGAAGCGAATTAATTAGTAAATAGAGTGACTAGAGTGATTGATCAAGGGAAGCATGCCCGCCCAGAAGGGGTGCGAGCTTTCGTGAGAGTCGTGGGACGGAGGTTCTTTGAACTCCTGGCATAAAAAGGCCACGCCGTCACTGGAGCTGGTCTCCACGGGGGAGGGTGTCAAGGCCAATGGCGTTTCCCGTCTTCTCTCTGCCTCAGAAGCCAGAGAGACTGAGTCCTCAGCTTTGATGTGGGAATTGGAGCTCCCTGGCTGGAGTCACAGTCCACCTCCTCCTCGCTGCACTACAAGGCCACAGCCTCCAGTTGGCAGAGGAATTCCCCCACCAGCCCCTTTGCCGGGTGAAAAGCAAAGCAGCCAGAGAAGGATCTGGAAGGCGGCCCTGAGTCAACTCTCGGGAAATGGCAGCAGAAGGGGCTGGGAATTCCTTGGTGCTAGATGTCCTGGAACCATTTGCCAGGGATGCGTGTGGCTTTGAATAAGGAACAGCGCTTCTTTGAACCTCGGCCTTCCCTTCTGTAAAATGGGCATGGTGTTGCCTGTCTGGCCAGCTTGCTGTGAGGACCACGTTGAGAAAATTGCCAACACTTTGTGAGTGCCTCCGAGGTGCCAGCCATTGCACCAGGCCCTCTGCAGTGAGGGTTCTAAGCAGATTCAGATTGTAGAAACAACCCAAACACGGCCTCCAGCATTTCAAAGAATGTTTTTTGCAATCGTGACCAACATAGGTTCTTTATTCGTTAACACTCCATGCAAACTTTACATAACTTATGCTATTTGAGGTCAGAGAGAGAGATTAATACAACCTGGGAAGCAGGTTGGGCACTCCATTTACCACGGAGCTCGGTTGTCTGTGTCGGGGTCTCGGGTCTGGATCAGTGGCGAGTCCTGTCCGGGTCTTCAGGCCTGACCTTACCCAGGAAGAGCTTGCCACCCCCAGAGGACCGAAGGATGGTCTTGACCAGAACCAAAAGTGAGGAATTACCCTGGGCAGCCCCGGCCGCGTGAGCATTAACCTCTTTTAAGTGGTCTGGAGGGCCAGGCTCCAGGCAGGGGAAGCTACAGGGTTTAGTCTCAGGGGCTGGCAGTTACAGTCCTCAGGCTGCTAGGGGCTCGCATCCCTAGTTACGCCTGGCAGGCACTGCACCTGCGCATTGCCCGTCAGGTCCTGGCATTACACCTTATGCCCGATGCCTGTGTGTCACCTATGATACACCAAGCGGGGCATCACGCCACGCCTGTGTTTGCTTTGAGAGTCACTTGTGCATTGCACATGCTGGTCCAGTGTAGGGCACCATGCCCAGGTGTGCTTCAGGAGTTAAGCCCCTCTTTGGCATTAGTGGATCCCGTTCTTAAATATCTGTGCTCCATACATCGACGATCCTGGGGCAAAGAGGGTCTGTATCCATTCCAAAGAAGTTAGGCAATTTGGGTCTAGATTGGTATCCTTAACCATCAGGAACACTGTCCCAGTAAGAGATGAAACTCACGCAAACAGTTCTCACATGTGTGCCAGCTTGCTTACTGAACAAGCATTTCCTGAATACCTACTGTGTGCCGAGTCCAGACACACGAAGATGACTAAGGCACGGTTCCTGCCTGCAAGGAGGGTACGTCCAGACAGACGTTTTTATCTACTTCCGAGCTAGTGATAAGAAGCAGTTCCCTCCCTCTCCATTCCACCCATCCTGCACTTCAGCTTACTCTCAAACAGCCTTTTTATTCGGTGACCACAGAGCTCTTTGCCAGAAGTGAGGGAAGAAATCCATCGCCCAGCCGCGGCCCCCTCACAATCTCCTCTTTCTCTTGCTTATCTGGCGTGGCCATGTGCAGAGGTAACTTGGACAGGGCGCTTCGCGGTGAAGTCATGCTCCCCGTCCGCGGGGAATGGCGGGCCGCCCTAGAGGAGCCAACCGGATGAATGCCGTTATTGGAGGCAGACGCATAAAGAGGACCTTGTGCAAATAAAAGAGTGACACCCCTCCCCCGCTGTGGCAGGGGCACGGGGCTGGAAAAGGGAAGCATAGGAAGTGTGTTTGCATGGCCTTTGCCAGACCAGTCGCTCTGACTGTGCACAAGCCTCATCGTGGGCACCCAGGAGCCTCCGAGGTACGCCAGAGAGCCATCTCTGTGTGCTGCAGTGGTCGGTCTCTGGAAGGACCGGCTAGATGACTCCCAAGCCTGCTGTTTGGCATCCGCCACCCCACTTCTTTTTGTTGTTTTGTTTTTCTCTCAAATAGAAAATATTTGGACAATTTTTGAAGATACAGGAGAGGATATGGCAAGCACGCTTACCTTCCTGAATTAGCAAACAGAACATTTTGGTGTGTTTGCTTCAGACCTTTCTCCAGGGCCGCACTACAGTCTGCGTCTCGGGGTACCCATCAGAGGTGGAGGACGGCTCCTGCCTCGCTGCACTCCCTAGTCACTTAACTTTGACATGGTGGTTAATTTTGTGTGACAGCTTGACTGGGTTAAGGGATTCCCAGAGAGTAAAACATTCCTTCTGGGTATGTCTGTGAAGGTGCTTCCAGAGAGACTGGCCATTGAATCTGAGTAAAGAAGATCCACCCTCAGCCTTGTCTAATGGCGCAGGTCTGTAATCCCAGTTCTTGGGAGTCTGAGACAGGAGGATTGCTGGTTCAAGGCCTCAACAACTTATCAAGACCCCAACAATTTAGCAAGACCCTGTTTCAAAATAATAATAATAAAATAGACCAGGGGTGGGGGGAGGAGGACGGTGTAGATGTAGCTTGGATGTAGAACTCCCTTGGGTTCGATCCACGGTACCAAAAAAAAAAAAAAGTAGAAGACCCACCCTCACCAATGTGCGCCAGCATCATCTACTCCTTTGAGGGCCCAGATAAAAATGCAACTGTGGAAGAAGGAAAGATTCCCTCCTTTCTTGAGTTGAGACATCATCTTCTCCTGCCCTTGGACACCCAGAGCTCTGGCCTTCAGACCCAGCAGGAACCACACTTCCAGGGCTTCTGGTTTTCCAGCCTCCCAGTGACGTATCTTGGGATTGCTCAGCCTCCATGATCCTGTGAGCCAATTCCCGTCAAACATCTGCTCTTACATCCCTCTCAACGCATCGTGTTGGTTCCGTTTCCAGAGAATCCTAATACACAGATGTTTTACATCTTCCTGACCTGAGTAGCCTCTCCATTGGAAAAAAAAGAAGAATTTAAAAACAAAACATAAAAACTCAGTACTCAAGTAGAATACTTGCCTAGCATGAGTAAGTAAGGGTTCAATCCCTAGCACCACCACACACACACACACACACACACACACACACACACACACATGAGGATCTTAACAGAAGTGCCATAGGCCACAGCCTGCCCACGGAAGGAATGCTTTTTTAAGTCCCAGAGGCTCTTGGAGATTCTGGTCTCGTGAGCACCTCTTCTTCCTTTCCTGAGACTTCAGCCTCTCTCTCGTGGAGGGCAACGCCCCACAGCAGTTTACCACATTTCAACTTTCTTACTTTGTATATTAGTCCATTTCTATTGCTGTAACGAAATACCTGAGGCTAGGTACTTTAAAGGAAAAGAAGTTTCCTCACAGTGTGGGAAGCTGAAAGTCTAAGGTCAAGCAGCCACATCTGTTCAGTCGCTGGGGAAGGCATCATGGGAAATAGTGTCACAAGGACGGGAGTGTGTGCAGAAGAGCTCACATGGTAAGACAAAAAACCAGAGGGATGCAGGGGTCAGGCTCATACTTTCTATTCACAACAATCTCAAGGGAACAGGCCAGGGTCCCACCAGAACTACGTTCATCACTTCTGAGGGTAATGCCCCTCACACTAGGCCCACCTGATTGAGGTTCCATCTCCTCTCAGCATCACCACACTGAGGACCGCCCTTCCAGCACATGAACCTCGGGGCGATGTAGTTAAACTGTGGGTCACCAAAAAACATCTGCACCTCTCCTCCCAGCTGCTGTCAGCACTCGGTCCAAGTCTCCTCGCCCACCTCTCCCCTGGACAGCTGGTTGGACACGCCCACTCATCAATCTATCCCTGCTCTGGCATCCCCGTAACCATAGTACCACCTCTCTTCCCTGTAGCACCCAATCCAAATGCCACAGCGGCCCTCCAGGCACTTCCTCATCCCAGCTCCAGCCCATCTCTCCAGTGTCATCACCATCTTCTCCACGTGGGACAACCAATCTCCTTGTCCCCAGCTCTCTAAACATTTGGTGGCAATGTTCTCGGTGCCTCTGCCAATGTTCCCTGTCTCTGTTGGTGAAACACTTTGTTGTTGCCTGAGGCTCGGTTCCCATCTGTGGAGCTTCTCCTGCTCCAGGGCAGAGCTGGCTCTGGCCTCTGTGCTTCCATGTAGCTTTGCGAGTCATTCCCTGACTCACCGGCCACAGTGCAGACTCCTGCCGGGTTCACGATCCCCTCCATGGTTTCCAGACTGGGGCTGTGTCTGGCATACAGAAGGTGTTCAATTAAAGCTGATGGGTGAATGTCTCTTACTCCTGAATTCCTATACATACCAGTTCAGCATAGGAAGAGCTACCACCCAGTTGCCCAGTATCTGTTAGAAATGTGTTGTGCAAATTAGTATTGGAGACATGACTGAAGGTTTGTTTAATCTTAAGAAAATAAATTGGCTTTTCAGGAGATTAACATACTGTGTGCAAATGAATATTCTTTATTTTAAATCAGGAAGCCTTATCTGTTCTCTAAAGGAAGTACTATCTACTTGGAAACTCTTTCGAGTTTACTCTTTACACTTAAAAGTAATTCAGCTGAACATGATGAAATGCTGTCTTCAATTTATACTTTGCTAATTAAGATCAAGCGTTTCCTAATCGATATAAATTAGGGAAGAGTCCTCCCTGGCTATCTAGCCAATCTCTATTAAGCACAATAAATGACGGGGCTGCATTTTCTTAGCTCACTAGTTGCAAAAGGACCAGCTGCATCAGTATCCCGTGGAATGCTGGTTAAAATATAAATGTCTGCCTGGCACGGTATTGCACACCTATAACCCTAGTATTTGGGAGGCTGAGACAGAAGGATTGTAGGTTTAAAGACAGACTCAGTAGCATAGCAAGAATCTCAGCAACCAAGCAAGACCCTGTTGCAAAACAAAAAATAAGAAAGGGATAGGTGTGTAGTTTGGAGGTAGACTGACCCTGGGATCAGTCCCCAGCATATGCTCACATGTGCGCGCGCACACACACACACACACACACACACACACACACACAGAGTCAAGCAAATGAATCAAATCTTTGGGTGAAGCCTGGAAATCTTATTTTGAATGGGCTTTCCACGTGACCCTGCTCGATAATGAGTTGGAGAGTCACACATGTGGCTCTGCGCCCTCCAATATGGTAGTCACCAAGCCGCATGTGGTTATTGGCCTCTTGAAATGCAGCCAACCCGGATTGAGGCATGCTCTCAGCACAAAATATGCACCAGGTTTCAGACCTAGTACCAAAATAAAATAGCTCCCTCAACTAACATTTGTTAAACATTGATTACATCATGTTCAAACAATATTTTGGACATATTGAGTTAAATACGTTTATTAGAATTCATTCCGCCTGCTTCATTTTCCTTCTGAATGCAGCTGCTGGAGCATTTGCAAGTGTGCCTTGCAGGATGTCTCTCTCCGAGGACAGCGCTGCTCTCAGCTGTTGAGTCTCTCAGCACCCGCTGCTTCTCTCCCGGAGACTTTCAGATGGTGACTCAGTGTGAATGAGGTGGAGCAGTAGCACGTGGTCCCCACTTACCTACCGTGGGACATTCGCAGACTATTGGGCTTCCCTGGGCCTCAGTTTCTCACCTGTGATGTAAGCAGAGTAACTGGAGTCTTTTTATTCACTTCCAGTTGGATCTTAGCGACGGGGACCAAGGATGATGGTCTTGCCCTCATGTCGACAGGGATAGCAAAGGCCCGCGTAGCAGGGGCAGGAAATGATGCCGCCCCCAGCTTGCTGAGTGATGAGGTCAGGTGCCTCCTGGGAGCCCTCTGTCATCTTATCTTGTGTCTCCGTCCTTCCTTAGATCTCCTTTTGGTTCCACTCAGAACGAGGAGCCATTCTGCTCATTCTTACAAGCCGTGGTGGTTTCCCATCTTGCTTACAGCTGTCCACACAAAGCTACTTCAATATGCTTAACTTCTATCCCATCGCCTGTGATTCCTGACTCAACTCTAGCAATACCAGATTAATGTGTAAAACACTGGCTTTATTCAAATACTTCCCATCTGGTTTTTTTTTAACAGATTAGAAGTAAATGTTTTCTTCTTTTAACTTATTTCCAGTATTACAAGGACAGTGTAACAGTAATACACTAGAAAAAAATCAACAATAAACATTTGTTGAAAGTATTGGTAGAAGCTGGGTGCAGTGGCCCACGCCTATAATCCCAGTACTTGGGAGGGTGAGACAAGAGAATCAAAGGTTCGAGACCAGCCTCAGCATCATAGCAAGGCCCTTAGGAACTTAGTGACTGTTTCAATTTTTTTTTTTTTTTTTTTTTTGTGGTACTGGGGATTGAACTCAGGGGCGTTCTACCTCCGAGCTATACCCCCAGCCCTATTTTTTATTCTTTATTTTGAAACCGAGTCTCACTAAGTTGTGGAGTGCCTCACTAGGTAGCTGAGGCTGGCCGCGAACCCGGATCCTCTGGTCTTGGCCTCCTGAATGCTGGGATTACAAGTGTGCGCCACCACGCCCGGTGACTGTTTCAAATTCTTAAAAATTAAAAATAGGAGTGGGGTTGTGGCTCAGAGGTAGAATACCCTTGGGTTCAATCCCCAGTAACACATACACACAATATTGGTAGAATGAATAAAAACTACCCAAAAGAAAATCATGTAAACCCACTCTGAAGCCCCAAGAAATCCTGGTATATAGAAATGCCCCTCCTTCACTATTTCCCAGGAAGTACCATAGTCTATGTGTTTAAGTTGCTATGAAAATGGCATATTCGGGAGGCAGAACAGTGGTCAAAAGTCAATTTCCAAAACCAGATCATCTGGCTCCAATTTCAACCTTATTTCTTGATAGTTGTATAACTACTTACTTCCATTTCCTTACTTACAAAATAGGAATAATATAAGTTGAGTGTCTCTAACATGAAGATCCTAATTCCAAAATCCACAGTGCTCCAAAACCTGCAGCTTTGGGGGCACTGCCATGACCCCACAAGTAGAAAATTCTGTGCCATGAAACTTTATTCTGTGCATAAAATCTTTACAACTATTGTCTAAAATTACCTTCAGGCTATGAGTTTAAGGTATAAATGAAACAGAAATGAGTTTCATGTTTAGACTAAAGTCCCATCCCCAAGATTTCTCATTATCTGTTTGCAAATATTTCACAATCCAAATAATAATAATAATAATAATAATAATAATAATAATAATAATAATAATAATCCAAAATGTGAAACACTTCTGGTTCCAAGCAGTTTAGGTAATGGACAGTGAGCATTTACTAGAAATGATGCATGTATAAGATGGGGAAGGTTACTTGAGAATGACGTATGTAAAGCAGGTGGCACAGTACCTGGCATTTGGCAATATATCAGAATTATTATCGATTATGTTAATGATTACCCTTTCTAAAAGCTTTGTCCTACACCCACTCTGTGCTCAGATATTATTGGAATATCACCCAGTGACCCACAGAAGGGAAGCTTCTCCCTACTCTTACAGCAGCTTTTAGATAAAATAACACAGCGGAAGGATTCAGATATAAGCAGCCGTAAGATTCAAAAAGGAAAACTCTGAAGACCTGGACAGACAAAATACAGCATGGACAATAACAGCAACGCAATCCTGAGGAGAGCCCAGTCCTCTTACGTGTCTCCTTGTCTCCTTTCCTCTTCGTGGCCACTTCATTTGACACACATGGAGAAACTGAGGCTCGGAGGTCCTGAGTAACTGGTCCAGGTGAATCTGCTGCTAAGTGGTGAAGCTAAGTCCAGCTGAGCCCAAAAGATCTCTGCTTTTTCCACCAATTTCTAGTTCTCTCCATTAAAGATAGCGAACTGGTCCTTTTGATGTATCAGAAAGTCTCGTCCTGTAATAAGACAATTTTCATCCCTAGCATTATTGGAGACCAGGCAAAAATAAATTTTCAGGGTTCCCAGGGGAAGCCCCTTCTTAAAGTGCAGCCATTGGGGGAGCCCGTCTGTGCAGCGGCAGAACAGCTAGCCATGGCCGAGGCCGGGATAGTGGCGTGGGCCACCTGGAGTACAGAGCTCCCTGTCTCTGCAGGAGCCCAGCAGAGGCTAAAGCCACAGTGTTCAGGGATGCGTGGCCCCGAGCAGCCCAGAGAGGTGCCCAGGTGACACTTCAGAATGCAGGAGGCATGGAGGCACAGTCAGGAGTCAGGGGGGAAGCCGGGACCCATGTTCATTTCTGGGGCTGGGCAAGGATCGTGATCGAATACTTGCTTGGCGCTGACTGCGGCAGGGCCACAGGGACCTGACCACCTCCTCTCCCTCTTGTCATGGGGCCCCAGGATTTCACCAAGGACAGTTCACCTGTGGTCGAGCTAAGGGTGGGACTCAGAGGCACCCAGTCCTGGCAGCCAGCTGGGCCGGGCAGGGCAGGGCAGGCTCATTCTGCTGGCCGTGTTGCCTGCAAGAGCAGCTCAGATTCTAGAAGCCCATCTTTTATTCATCCAACCAGTGAGCCGAGAAACGACAACATTCCCTTTTCAGAGAGCTACGGAGCGAGCGTGTGTACCTTGTGTGACTCATGGCCGTGATTCCTCCACCCTGCCACCTCACCAAGTTGTCTGTCTCTCACTGTAGAGAAACCCTTCAGGCCACCGGCACCTTCTAGGGGCTTGACAAGTAATAGCAGCCACTAACAAGTAATGAGTTTTTACTCTGTTCCAAGTCCTGCTCTGTGCTTTTCCATTACGTCCCCTAATTCTGGGAGATTTCACAGTAGCCCTGATGTGTAGACATAGAAACTGAGGCATCAGAAGGACAAGTCATTTGCCCAAGGTCACAGTTATCCAGTTTTGCTCTGGCCAGCTCTAAAGTTCAACACAAAGATGTAGACCTTTGGGACATCAGAGGACTGGGCCCAGGCGGTTCCTGGGTCCCTTGGGAAGCTCCAGGAAGCGAGCAGGCAGCCTTTTGTCCTGGTGGCTGAAGGACTCCCCAACCTCAATGGCTTTTCATCTTTCCTCCCCTATTCCCTGGCTCCTTCCAGATTCTACCCTGCCCCCAGCAGAGTCTCAAAGCACGTTGGAAACATTAACTTGTCCCCTGCTCTTTGTCTTAGTGAGTGTTGGCTCCGGCAGTAATCTTCAGAGGCTTCTCCAAGGATGGATAGCGGGTCAGGGAGACTCCATAATAGATTCCAGTTGGACACCTTTCAGATCTGCCACAAGCCAGGCACCGCCTCCTGGGAAGGACTTTGGCTCCACGGCGGCCTGCAGGGGACATCAGGCAGGCGGTCACCACTGACCTCCTGGCTCCCAGCCCCACCCCGCCTCCTCTGGGGCTAATAAGAAGAAAAGCTGGCCTCAGTCCCTCCCTGCATCTGCCCTTGTCATCTCAACACCCCCCAGGCCCGCTGCCTGTGTACTTGGGGGCCAGGACTTTGTCGATCTTGTTCCTTGCAGCATCCTCTGTAGCTAGGACAGAGCCAGCCTGTCATAGAGTACAGTCTTCCTTCCATACCTTTGGGGGATTGCTTCCAGATCCCTACCACCACCACCAGATATCAATATCTGCAGGTGCTCCAGTCCCTTATATTAAGACAGCGTAGTATTTCCACTTCAAATTGTTTCTAAATTGCTTCTAACACCTAATACAACATCAATGCTATGTAAATAGTTATCATACTGTACTGTTGAGGGATCAGCCAGTGAGAAGTCTGCACGTGTTCAGTACAAGTGCAGTAGTTTTCAAATCTTTTTCTCCATGGTTGGCTGACTCCACGGATACAGAACCTGTGGACACCCAGGGCGCGTGCTGAACGGAGGCGTCCCCAGCTCTACCGCAGGCTTCCTGGGCTCCAGCCTTGTCCCACTGTCTGCCTCCTGGCAATGTGGACCGGACACACCTGAGACCCAGGGAAGCTGCCCAGCCCCCATCCCCCACATCAGCTAGCACAGCCCCATTTTCCAGCTGCTGGGGGGTGGGGGACCCTCAGAGCCCTCTCGGGCCCCCTCCCTTTCCATGCCACGTGTTCAGCCCAGACGCAGAGCCTGCCAGCCTGCCTTCGTCAGAGATCAAGAGTCCTGTGCTTCTCCACCTCTGCCGCTATCTCTGGTCCCGTCTCACCTGGATCTGCTGCCTCCACCAAAGCACACTCCTGTGTTCCGGAGCACAGGTGGGATAGGGCCTCCCTGGCACCCGCCCTTCCTCGGGTCCCACCTCAGAGTGGGCCGGGGCTGTGGCTCCTCCACGTGCTGCACGCATCGACCTGCCTCTGCCTCCTCCTCGCTGTCCCCACTTTGGCAAGCATCTCCCTGCTTCCTTCAAGGCCTGCTCAAAACTCATTCCCTTATCACCAGGGCCTGCTGTTGAGGATTCATGAATTCGCATGATGGGAAAAGCGTTCGGGACAGAGCCTGGCTCAGTGGCTGTTAGTTGTTGCTGGATTCTGGCCCCTGGGACCTAATTTCCAGCAGATCCTTAGTTTGCTGAATGGGCTAGGTGGCCAGGCAGTGGGAATTCACATGTGTATGGGTGACGGTACAGAGGTGAACCTGCAGGGCAGTGCATGCCTGCTTATACATGCATAAGAACTTTACAGGCAGAAAAAGGTGAGAGCCCATCATTTCTACATGCATGGGCAAATTCCTTCCCTGCCCACCAGCCTGCTTTGCCCCTGCCTGTGTCTGTTTTCTGGCTCCATATTCAGAGAGCTCCAAGGCCAGGAAGGAGGTCTAGGAGGAAATAGCTGGAGGTGGGTGGGCGGAGCCTGCCTGAGGGCTGTCCCGCCCTCCCCGGGGCACCTTCAGGGAAGAGGTTGGCACCAGCCCCTAGGCGTTGCTGTGTCTGGCTTTTCTCTCTCTCTCTGCCTCTCAGCTGGAGGCTTGAGTCAGAACTAGAGGTGAAGGCTGTGCTTGTATCTCTTGGTCTCTTTCCAGGGCAGAGAAACCTTGTTCGTCTGCTCTCTGTTTAGAGCAGTTTCTAAGTCAAAGCAGCCACTGCCCCCCAGACCCCAGAGATGTCTGGTTAGTTTGACCTCGATGAGTTATCCCTGAGATAGGAAGAAGGTGGACGGTGGCCATGTGCTGCATCCCTGGGTCAGCGTGGCCCTGAGCCCACCCCTGCTCCCCGACGCAGTGGGGAGGTGCACACCCAGGCTCAGGGGACTGGAGGGAGGGTCAGTAGAAGTGTCCTGTTCTCCCTGTTTATGCTCCTTGTGCCTCGGGGTGTTGAGAAGAAGCGTGGAGACTTCTCAAGAGGAGCTGGACAGTGGGAGGCCCGCCTTCCCAGCTGTTTGGCAGAGAAACACCTCTGCTTGTTGACAGCCCCCTCTGCCCTTCTTCCAAGAAAAAGAGAGGAACCCTCTGTGCTCGCTCTTTAAGGATCCTGGTTTGGCTCATGTGGTTTAGACAGTGTTACTGTCCTGTGCATTGAAGCATCGTGGCCAGGGCGTTTGGGGTGAGGGAGACCCAGGCTCCAGCTGCAGATTCATCGCCAGTTCACTGTGTAGAAAGACCTGGCCCCACCACACCGCCATCTCCTCATCTCTGAAATGGGCCCAGTATCCACCTTCAGGGTTTCCGGGGTGCATGCCAGGTACTCAGTAAATGGGAGCACTTGTTCACCGGCCCATGCAGCAGCACTTATTGAGCACCTACTGTGTATTAAGAAATGCAACAAAAACCCCTGTCTTTGGGGAGTTTATGCTCTAGATGTGGAGCCAGACAATCAACTGATCAAGGGGTGAAATAAGCAGCAAGTCAGTTTCAATATTGTGCTCAGGACAGCTTGTTGGGTAAATCACTTGTGAGAAAGGACCCGGATGATGGTGAGGTCGCCGGCCACAGGGCCACCAGGAAGCATGCAGTGTGTACCCCTGCAGACTTAGGGCCTTGCAGACTCAGGGGCTGGGGTCTCCCCTTACTGCCCTTGCATCTTTGACATGCAACCAACACACTGCCCTCAGCCCTGTCTGACCGGCCTCTGCTCCTTCGTGTCTGAGCCTTATCGGCCAGCCTAATCGCCCTGCACAAAACAGGCGGTGTCTTTGGGGAGTTGGCCCGAATAACAGAGTTAATCAGACCAAATGTTATTCTTAAGTGTTCCAGGGAAAAAATGAATATGTACCACTGTCGAACTGCCAAATTTTAATGTGGGGAACTTGGGCAAGATGTAGCTGAGAGAGGAGAGGGAGGGCGGCTGGAGAGAAGGGAAGACTTGTGCCAGGGCTGCAGCCAGGTCCGCGTCACCCTGTGGCAGTGGAGGCAGGAGGCAGAGTGTGGTTGGGCCTCCCCTCTGCCTTGCCTTTGCTGCTGTTGGTCCTTCAGTTTTCAGTGCAAGTGTCGCCTCCTCACAGAAGTCTTTCCTGAGTACCCCTTTCTAGACCTGTAATCATTAACCTGAATGTTTTGGGATTTGTGGTTCATTCCTCTTTTAGAATGAAAGTGCCAAGAGGGCAGGACACTTGTTTCCCAAGGACCTAGGAAAGTAGTTGGCACAAAGTATGGTTGCCCCTTCCCTTTATCCATTTATACTTTTAGCAGTTTCAGTAAGTTGCGCTTACTGGAATTGCTTACCAGAGCCCAAAAATATTAAGTGGAAATTTTCAGAAATAAACAACTCATAAGCTTTAAATTTCATGTCCTTTTGAGAAGTATAATGCAATCTTGTACCATTCTGCCCTGTCCTTCTGGGGACATGAATCATCCCTTTGTACAGAGTATCCAGGATGTATACCTCACCCTCCTGTTAGTCACCTAGTAGCCATTTCAGTTATCAAACAATTGTTACAGTATTTGAATGCTTGTATTCAAGTAACTCTTATTTTACTTACTAATGGCTCCAAAGTGCAGGAGGAGCAACACTGGCAATTCAGAGATGCCAAAGAGAAGCTGGGAAGTGCTTCCTCTAAGTGAAAAGATAATGAGAAACCAGGAGGGGCGGTGCATGCCTGTAATCCTGAGAGGCTGAGACAGAAGGATCACAGGTTCTCAGCCATCCTCAGCAACTTAGTGAGACCTTGTTTCAAAACAAAAAATAAAATCGGGTTGGTGGTGTAGCTTGGAGTTAGAATGCCCCTGGGTTCAATCCCCAGTACTGGAAAGAAGAGAATAGAAGAGTTAATAATATCAGGGAAAAGATCATTTGTTGAGGTTGCTGAGATCTACAGTTAAGAATGAATCTTCTGTCTATGAAACTATGAAGAAGAAAAAAGGAATTCATGTCAGTTTTGCTGTCACACTTCAAAGTGCAAAAACTTACGGCCACCATGTGTTGCATAAGTGCTTAGTTGAGATGGAAAGGCATTAGATTATAGGGCTCAGTCCCAGCCTCAGTTTCAGTAGAACTTATCCCCTTTGGATGGGGGGGGGGATTCTCTTTTGTCAAATGAGTGGGTGAAACGCTTTCATATGACGCAGGCAGGGCTGTTTTTCAAATTGCAGGTTATGTCCTGCTCATGGGCTGTGACATTAGTGACTCGTAGCTTGCATTTTAAAATTAAAATAGAAAAGAACAAAAAATATCAACGCAATTCATATGGTAAGGAAAAGTATTGTTTTAAAAAATATATATGTGGGCCGGGCGTGGTGGCGCACGCTTGTAATCCCAGCATTCGGGAGGCTGAGACCGGAGGATCCGGGTTCGCGGCCAGCCTCAGCTACCTAGTGAGGCACTCCGCAACTTAGTGAGACTCGGTTTCAAAATAAAGAATAAAAAAATAGGGCTGGGGGTATAGCTCGGAGGTAGAATGCCCCTGAGTTCAATCCCCAGTAC
>PVLC010000634.1:98495-126345 GCA_004027655.1 Graphiurus murinus | reverse complement strand
TATATATATATATATATATATGTGTACCCTGGCATGGTGGCGCATGCCTGTAATCCCAGTACTTGGGAGGCTGAGACTGGATGATCGCAGGTTTGAGGCCAGCTTCAGCAACTTAGCATGATCCTATCTCAAAATGAAAAATGAAAAGGACTGGGGGTGTAACTCAGTGATTGAGCATTCCTGAGTTTGATCCCCAGTACCTTAAAAGATATGGGGAATGATATACTCTATTTCTCCCTATGGAGGAATAAAAAAATTGAAACTAAACAGTGAACTCTAAGTTTTCTCAGTCTTTCAAAGGAACATTCTGTCATTGGAGTCTTTAAAGCCAGTTGCATACAGTTTGTATTCTGAGGCCCAGTTGTAGAACTTTCAGAAAAGAAAGGAGTCCTTTGTTTTCTATTAACTGAGAAAAATGAACAATTTGCACGTAAAGGGGACCCAGTCTACTAAATCTCCACGGACTTGCATGGGATTATTTACACACTCACGCACAAATACACGCCCCCCACATACACACACACACACACACACACACACACACATGCATATATACTCATACTCTACATTCATAGGTGCACATGGACACACAGACCCAAACACATGATAATATGCGCACAAAGACACACATGTAAACACATGTACACGAAGGCCACATGCATGTATGCACACAGATGAAGACAAGCACACATGTAATGTGGACACATGCTTATGAACATACACATATATGCAGACACACAAGCAACACGGAGTTATGGGCACAAACACTCATGTCCTCACAAGAACATCCTTGCTCCGTGTCATGCACTGTCACCTCCCCATCCCCCAGGGGGACTTCTGGGCCGTTTTCAGGTCTGCACCCTGGCAGGGGGCATCAGGGCAGCTTGTGTCTTAGCTGGGAGTAGGGCAGCCCGTCATATCTTTGCAATTAGGTCAAGGGTACTTTCAGTCTCTACAGACTGAGCGGCCCTGGTCAGCTCACTCCACTCCATGGGCTGCTTCCTCGCCCAGGGAACAGGGCTATGACGGGTTCTCCTGCTCCTCAGGGGCCACGGGGCTGTGAAGGGCTGAGAACGTGGATGTTGATGGGACCCACTTGCTCCCTTCCCTAGCTGTGTGCGGTTGAACTGGCCTCCCAGCCCTGGACACATCTTTGGCAAGATGGGGGCATCCTGTGTCTGGTGGGACTGGGAGGACAGACCAAGGCTCTCGGTGAGGCTTGCTGGCAGTGCCGTTGGCACAGCTTGGAGGGTGCTCAGCAGGTGCCACCGCTCTGCCCCCCAAGACTGCATCTCCCCACTGGGCCTCCAGGGCCCACCCCGCCTGGTGTCCTCACTGCCCTGGGCAGCACCTACGTGGGGCTCTGCCCAGAAAACCATCAACCCGGCTTTTTAGACATGTCCCTTCAAAGTGCCCTCTGTAATTTCTCACATAGGTCACCTCTCGCTCCTGCTTTGTGAGGATCAGCTTCTCGGTCTCCAGGAGACAAAGCCCCTGGGGTCACCAGGGCGCACTCGTGTGTGTCAGTTGAGAAGAGTGTCATTTTCACTTTAGTAGAGTATGATCTGTTCGAAGGAGAGGAGGTGGCCAAGTGGTGTGCGTAGGGAAAGAGAAAGGTCTCAGTGTGGGGACTGCGGGTCAGCGACTGTGGGCCTAAAATCGGGGCGTCTTCAAATAGGAGGAGGAACAAAGCACCGAAGGCCACTGTCTGCTTCACATTTGGCTTCCAGAACAATTCAACGCAACAGATGTCAGTGACAAAGAAACTGGAAAGCAGAGAAACGGGTGAAACTTAACCAGAAAGTGACAGAACCCGGCTGCCATCTGGCCCAGCGTCCCGAGCCACGTCCACAGGTGGGAGGCCCACAGCCCACTCTGCCCGCGCCCTGCCGAGGCTCAGGGCCTTCTCTTTCTCCTGCTCCCCTTCCCCATGCTGTCAACCAGCAGGGAAGTGTTCATGGAGGCTCTGGTAGGTGCCGGGCATGTGCCAGGTGGCTTGGGGGACAGGAAAGTGAGCCAGGCATACATCGCCCTCACCAAGGAGCTCATCTGGTAGAGGGACAGATGTAATCTCAATAGTGATGGCTGCCAGGGCAGGAGGCCCTGTTTGCCTGCCAGCTCTGAGCTTGAGTGAGCTTATTCAGGTGTAGCAGTTAACAGAGGACATGTCATTTAGTCCCCACCACTTCCCCTTAGGGAAGGGACTCCTGTGACCCTCCGAGGTGCCCAGGACAGGGAAATTACACAGTCCAGTCAACAGTTGCATTTCTTTCATTTAGAAGCCAGGGACCTCCTGCAGCGGCCCTCCATACCCATGGGGTCCACATTCCCAGATTCCACCAACTGCAGATGGAAAATATTCACCCAGTCACTGTATCTGTACTGTCCATGCACAAATCTTTCTTTTGTCTTCATTCCCTGAACAATGCAGTATGACAACCATTTTCAGCTCACTTACACTGTTCCAGGTATTAGAAGTAATCTAGAGATAATTTAAGAAGGATGTTCATAGGTTATATGCAAATACCACAGCGTTTTATGTGAGGGACTTAAGCATCAGAGGATTTTGATAACCACAGGGGGGCTCCTGGATCCAACTCGCTGCAGGTACCCAGGGACAACTGTATTTCGTGATTCCTTTCTATGAAAAGGAATTACCTTTTCTATGAAAAACAGATCACAGGAAGTAGATTAGTGGTTGCTTCAGGCTGGGGTGGGGACAGAAGGTGATAGCTAAGTGGAGATAATAGATACAGGTTTCTTTTGGAAGTAATGAAAACGAAAACCATTGAATAGTACTTGCACAATGGGAATGGCCTGGTATGTGGATTCTATCTTCATAGAGATGTTATAACAATTTACACGTGAAATCCAGCCTCATCTCCCTCTCAACTTCTCTGCTGGCCTGCTGCTCCCTAGTTTCTTCTCTTTGTTTCTCTCTCCCCCTCTTTCCCTCTCTCCCCCCTTCTGCTTTTTCTTCTCCTCCCACTGATGAAACAGAGTCTTGCTAAGTTGCTAAGGCTGGCTTCGAACCTGTGATCCTCCTGTCTCAGCCTTCCAAGTCTTGGGATTACAGACATGCACCTTGACGACCAGCACAGCTCTTTTGTGGCCCTTTCTTCAGCTCTCTGGACACTCCTCAGTCCCTGGGCAAATCTTGCCCTTGGTTTCTTTAAAGATGCTCCAATCAAACCATGGCTCCCACTTCATTCTTCTGCAGCCACTGGTACTGGGCATCCCACAGCAGCTACTCTTGGACAGGCACAAGGATGACCCCTGCCAGCCCTCCTTCAAGTGAGGCCCAGTCTGGCCCAGGAGAAGTGAGATGAGGGCGGAGAGCACAGCCCTCCTTCAGCTCAGCGGGCTCCCTGTCCTTTGGTGATTTTAAAGCTCCTCGCCCCCATTTAAGATGATGGAGGAAATCTAGCCCTTTCCCTTGGGCATGTGATCTGTCCAGCATACTTTTCCAAAATCTCTTTCCTGTCTCCTAAAACCAACCTTTGCGTGCCTGACACGGGTGAGGCTGGTTGGATCGTGAAGGTGGAGAACCTTGCCGGCAGCCCCTCTTTAGTAAAGTCGGCCTCTTGTTACCTCCTTTAGATTGCACCGTCTACCGTAGCTTGGTGTCTCTGTGGAAACTTCCGTTTTTACTTCCTGTTACAGTGATGGAGGATTTGGGCTGGGGGCCAGAGGAGGGAAATTCTCACCTCTTCCCTGGAGTGGCATGTCATGTTGTGTTCAATAAAAGTGTATTCGTGCTAAGATGGGCTGGACACGTTTCCTGAGATGTCCTGAGAGTGCTTTTAAAAATGTCCCTTTGGGAACAGTGTCTGAAGCGTCCTGATGGACTGCATTCCACCCACTCGTGGGTGATTTCCTCTCCACGGGGGCTCCCACACTTTCCTGCCCCCCGAGACACCCTTTGAGTGGGTTATATATCCAACTAAATAACGACGGCTTGAAAAAATAGAAAGAAAAGAAAGCCGACACGGCAGAGCTACCTTGGGGGTTTTGATCTGTTCTGGCACACTTATCCCAAAGTTTCCAAAGGGGATGTCACATAGAGATGGTAGAAAATAGCATTAGAAATGATTCCTCACCCCCTTTTTTTTTCCCACTAGGAATAAACAGGCAGACTCGATTTCTTTCAATGCCCTTTGTGTTGATTTCCCAATTAATCTTGGGAAGGACCCAAGGACAATGTCAGCCAATTTATAATTGAATCCAAATTAGGAAGGGGGGTGACAGGAGTGAAAAGTGCATTTTATTCTCTTCCCAGCCATGCGCGGTGACATTTTTTTTTATAAGCAGCATCAGCATGGGTGAATTAGAAAGGGTCTCAGGGCAAAGTGGAGGTGACAGCCAGACGCTTTGAAGATGAGGGATGCTTTGGAAATTCAAAGAAAAAAAAAGTTTTTTGAAAAGAAATAACTGAAGCACAGGGCAGGTGGCATTTGTGTCACCCGATTCGAGGTCCACCTCCACCTCAGTATTTTCCAGCACCGTTGGTTCCGACAGAGCAGCTCCCTTGATGTTTCTGCCTGATGCACCTGGCGCTTTCCAGAGCCACAAAGAATGGGCTCTGTGAGAGGGACAGGGTGGCAGGCACCAGGTGTGGGAAGGGAAAGAATATTCTCCAGAAAAGCTGAGAGTCCCTAGAAATGTGTCAGTTGGGTGAGAGCCAGTTAGGGTGAGGCTGGGGCACGGGCTGCTGGGTTGGAAGAGTTACTCGAGAAGTCACTATCATTGGATGTCCCCTCTGTGAGGCACTGAGCGCTTTACCCAGGTGTGCCCCTTGGGTTTACGGGTATGCCATTTGATGATTCTCATTTCACACCTGAGGAAATTGAAGCCCAGAGAAGCATATCATCCTTTCCAGGGCCCACAGCCAGTGAGAGGTAAAGCTAGGGTTTGTAGTCGGCCTCCAGAATCCCATTGATTTTTTTTTTTTTGGTACTGGAAATCCCCCAGCCATTTCTTTATTTTGAAAAAAAAGGTCTTGCTAAGTTGCTGAGGGTCTCTCTAAGTTGCTCAGGTTGGCCTGGAACCTGTGATCCTCCTGTCTCAGCCTCCCAAGTACTGGGATTACAGGTGTGTGCCATCACACCTAGCCCAGAATTTCACTTTTAATCCTCATCTTCCATGGCAAGATAAGAGGCAAAAGGTCTAGATGGCTAATTTTGATGGTACATTTCCTATATGCCTGGCATAAATCTTTTCCAGCCACCTTGCCTCTTGGCACTACTCCCTCTTTACATATGAGAAAATTAGGACCCAGAGAGGTTAAGTCAGATGTCCAAGATCACACAGCTAGAAGGTAGTGGAGCCAGGTCAAAATCCAAGTCTATTGGATGCCAGAGCCCAAGGGGCTACCTTCTCCTTGGAGTCCTAAGAACACATTTGATGCAGAGTTTGGGTATGTCTACAATGACCAGCTGTGAACTTCAGCCAAGAAGAATCCTGGCCAGCCAGAGCCTCCTCCCCCACGGTCCCCTGACATTGCACATAGGTGCTCAAAGGGGTCTTGTCAGTCTTCAGCCCTCCCTTCTCCTCACCAGCACCCATGCCCTGTTCTCCAGGGCCAAGTGAACAGAGGCCATTTCTCCTTATTTTACAGGGTAATGCCAATCTAGCAGGGTGGTTCTCATCGGCCCTGAAGTCTGGCCACTTAAAGACTTCCCTTATTTATCTGGGGATGGGGTGGCTGGGATTTTAGGGAAGCGTCTTCTATTGTTCCACATGAGCAAACCCCATTCCCCTTCCTCCGCCTCTAATCCAGGACCCCAAAGATAAATAAGAAATTGCACTCATTAAGCATCCCCAGCCCCTCACGCATGCAGCCTTGTAAACCAGCCTGGCCGCCTGGCCGCCTGTCCTGGGAGCTCAGCGTCATGGGGCACAGGCTGGGCTGTGGGTGGTTTCCACAATCTAGCAGGTACCGGAGGGCGTGACTCAGGAGCATCCATTCTACCTGGGGTCTGATGTGGCGTGACTTTCTCACACTGTGAGCCAAGAGGAGACTGGGGACCTATGTCTCTATATTTGGGAGATGGAGTCCTCCCAGCTGGAAACCAGCCACGTGAAGACAGTGTCCCTCGAATGGCACTATTTACTGGGCTTTGTCCACTCTGAGAATTATAGGCATACCTATAAGGTATGCCTATAGTTAGGAGGTAGGAGTCAGGTAGGAGCCACCTGTGTTCCGGTGTGTATAGCAAATGGAAAGAAACTTAAACTCGGCTCCATCCACGTGAAGGCAGGAGATCTGAAGGCACACGCTACAGGGTTTTCCTAGGGAGGTCAAGGCCGAGCAACAGGTGCCGAGGCCTGGCTCTGGAGGAGGCCATGCTAGACCTCTTTTCTGTTTGTCCCACGGGGCTGATGCCCGAGATTGAGTCTGCATTGAGGCATTTGCTTCCTGTTTGGAGGTTTTCATCTTAATCAGCCCACGATGCTGCAGTTGGGATCACCTCATTTCGGGGATCACTGGCAGGCTTCCGTGTCCACATCAGCTCCCGGGGGTGAGCAGAGTCTGCCCAGCTGGAGCAGCAGACAAGGCTGGGAAATGGAGACTTCATGACTTGCATTTTTGCCAGCCACTCTCGGCTGGCCTTTTGAGATCCTTCTGGTAGTGGACTCTCCTTGGGGTCAGCTCACTGTCTTCTCAGGGAATTGGGCAGAAAGAGCTGCCTCCTAATGAGAGCAGCTTGAGCACCCTGCCCCCACCAGCCACGCGCTGTCAAGATGCTTCATGGGCAGCACGGCCACCCTTGCCTCCACCCCTGCCTGGCTCAGAACATTGCCATTCAATCATTTCATGTCCAATATTGTGGGCTGCTCCTGCACACGGGTGTTTATATATGTTAAAGATCTAAGTGCAAGAAGAAGGGGTGCAGGGAGAGACCTACTAAGGGAGCCCCATCCCCGTAAACAAACCCAAATCCCCATCTCTCAGGCACCCGCCTCTACTGCGGGGAAAAGGGGCCTCCTGCTCCCTTTCCCACAGATGCCAAAGGATGCAGCAGAGGGAGACACCAGGGTGATCGTTCCCAGCCTGGGAGATTGGGAAGCCAAGAGCAGACCTCACCTGCTACCAGATAACCGTGGGGCCTCGGGCTGTGTCTCACCATTTGCAAATGGGGCTTGTTTTCCTGCCATGGTTGCTGACAGTCAGGGCTGGAGTGAAGGGCGGAGGGACTGGTGCATGGGGAGGGCTTCCATATATACAAGGTGCTTGATAAATGTGAGCAGTCAGGGTTTGCTTTGATGATGAGGAGGAGGAGAAGGAGGAGGAGGATTATGATGGTGATGATGGTGATGATCTCAGACACGCTGCTGCTTTACATTGACCTGCACAGCATTCCAGGGGGCCCTCCTCCTCGTAAAGCGAGAGCTTCATGGCAGTGAGGGTCGCTGGACAGTACGTAGTATGCAGCCCAGCATAGCATAGGATGTATTGGAGATGCTGCACAGCCCAGAGACTGAAAGGCGACCTGGGATCCAAACCCAGGTCTACCACCCAGGTCTGTGACTTTGGGCAGGTCACACAAACTCTTTGTACCTCAGTTTCCTCACCTGTAAAATGGGCATGATAACAGTCACTCCCGCATAGAGTATTCTATTGCAGAGATCCTGGGCTGGAACTCAAGACCTGATGTTCAGCCAGGCATGGTAGCATACACCTGTAATCCTGGCTACTCAGGAGACTGAGACAGGAGGATCACAGGTTCAAGGCCAACCTCAGCAATTTAGCGAGACCCTGTCTCAAAATAAAAATAAATAAATAAAAAGTTCTAGGGTGTGACTCAGTGGTAGAGTGCCCCTGGGTTCAATCCCCAAACTGCAATGAAAGATAATAATAAATAAAAGAGCTGATGTTTAAATGAAGTCTCTCTACAAGCCCGGGAATCTGTAGGAAGAGCCCGCCTCGACCTGGGTGCAAATCTTTGATTTGTCAGGAGGCTGTGAGCAGGTTCTGGGCCTTCGGGAGCCTCAGCTCTTTCGCCCATAAAATCGGATAGTAACTGTCCCTCCTCTCAGAGCTGTGGTGAGGGATTCAATAACACTAGGTGACAGCATCATCATTAGGCCAGCAGCCAAGCGAGACACTTTATACTGTCTCACTTAACCCTCCCAGCAACCCCTCTAGACAGTCTCTCTGA
This sequence comes from Graphiurus murinus, assembly GCA_004027655.1. Taxonomy (NCBI): domain Eukaryota; kingdom Metazoa; phylum Chordata; class Mammalia; order Rodentia; family Gliridae; genus Graphiurus; species Graphiurus murinus. The sequence continues at coordinate 118,183 of PVLC010000634.1, read as the reverse complement.
TTATTCCTTACTGTGTGGATATAGAAAGGCAGGCACAGAGAGGTAAGAAGCGTTTGGAAGGTCACCCGCTGGTGAGGTCAGAGGGAAGGAGCTAATGGAGGCCTGAGTTTGCTGTGGAGGGATACTGAGCCCGGCTCCCCTGGGAGCCTCTAGGTGCACCAGTCCCTCCCCACTTGAGGTCCTAGAGTGGCCCCCCTCCCCCAGCAGGAAGCCACCCCTCCCACTGCCCGCACCCCTGGGGAGCACTGCTCAGGGTGCATGGGCTCCCGGGCTGCAGGCTGTTGCTGGAAGAAATGAGCTCCTGTGCGTGCTGCCCTCCTCCCCTGGGATGTGCTCCGTCCTCTGAATTCTCCTACAGCCAAATTGGATCAGCCTTTAAAGGGACAGCCTCGTGCTCCCTGAGAACCAGGAGGCTGTGGGCAGGTTCTGGTCTTCCAGGAGCCTCAGCTTCCTCACCCACAAAATGGGGAGAGAACCCCTCCTGACTGAGAATCAACGGCCAGTAAAAAGACCTGCTGAGGGCGGCAGGCTCTGTTCAGCTCTGGCACAGCGTGGGGTCTGTGCCAAGCCAGGAGAAAGGTCCAGCTTGAGCCCCGGGCTCCTGTGGACCGAGTCTGCTTTACTGAGGACTCGGCATCCTCCAGGCCAGAGATACCTGGGGGGGCTGCAGTCAGTCCTTGCCTCTTTTCTAGGACTGTCCCATCTTTTGTAATTTTAGATGCTGCATAGTATAACCCACACACAACCAACCAACACCACCACCCCGCCCAGGCTGTGTGACCTTGGGCATTTCATGCAAACACTCTGTGCCTCACTTTCCTCTTCTGCAAAGTGGGAATGCACAGAAAGGGCCAGCACGGAGCCAGGCTGACAGCGAGCACTAGATACACCTGTTTGCCATCCTCCTTCGTAAGCCTGTTGAAGCTGCCTGTCACTATTGGCTCTGACCCCCCTGAGGGCAGGGGCCATCTGCCCTGGTCACTGCATTGTCCCCAGTACCTGGTGCTGGAACTGACCTAAGGAACATACCCAGACCGTATCTGCTCAAGTACCTGCGTGCATGGCTATGTCAAACATGACTGGGTGCCAGCGTGGCGGTGCAGAGCAGGGCCTCTCTCTGGGGTCCACTGGCCCAGAGGTTCCCTCAGCAGATGTAGGAAATAGCTGGGGCTGCTTGGGTTTCCTGTTGATGCTATAACAGATTACCACAAGCTTAGGGGCTGTGCACAATGCAAATTTATGTCTCGTGGTTCTAAGGTCAGGGAGTGACACAGACCTCACCTGGCTGAGGTCACCGGTGAGCTTCCAGGGACTACCTGCAGTCCTGGGCTCATGGCTCTCCCTTCTGTCACCCCGCCTCCCCTGCCCCCTCCTCCACTTTTAGAGGACCCTTGTGGTTACCTTGGGCCCACCCAGATAATCCAGGACAGCCTCTATTTCAAGGTTAGATGGTTAGCAACTGTGGTCCCCTCTGCCACCCTGCTCCCCCTTTGCTGCAGAACATCACATAGCCACAGTTCCTGGTGTTAGGACATGCACATCTGGGGCTGGGGTTATTCTGCCAGCCCTGGGGACTTCCAGTTCTTCGGGAGCATGGGAAATCAGTGCCGGGTCTCTGGTCACCACCCCAAGCCATTTGGGGGAGAAGGATGTCAAAGTAGCACTTCCCATGGCAGGTCTTCGTAGAGCGTCATAGTGGCCAGTTTTCAAGCCTTTCTCCAGGGATGGTCAGAGATACCAGGATATCGAGCATCAGTGAAGGGTAGTAGACCAGATTCCAAACCAGGAATGGCTCATCAAGCCCTCTATGTGTTGGCATTGCATCTGGTGCATGCCACGACTCCGCCTGTCTTTATTGAGCGATTATTAGGTGAAAAGCACTTTGCCAGGCACTGGATGCCTGCTTCCTTACTGAATTCTCGTGGTGACCCACTGAAGTAGGATCAATTGTTGCTCCCATTTGACAGATGAGAAAACAGTACCACAGAAGAACTTGTGCCCACATTAGTGGCAGAATTGGGAGTTGGCCCCAGGGAACTGGACTCCAGAAACCCTGCTCCTTCCTGGGCTGGGTGGAGACCTGGGGTCCCCATGTCCTTTGGTAGTGGGGTCCCCTTTCCAATAAAGGGATCGAGTGATGAAATACTATGTGTCTTCCATGTTGGGAAATCTTCTCCCTTTCATCAGTTGATATCCCTGAGTGACACCTGGGATCCCAAGTTATAGGAGTCAACACACCATCTTTGGACTGTCCCCTCGTTCACCAGTCTTCTTTCTCCCTCTCATACATACATACACACACACACACACACACACACACACACACACACACACACACACACACCGCTGGCCGCGGTCCGACAGGAATACAGGCTTCCTGCCATTAATTGGGGCCTTGACTGCAGACACAGCATAACGGTCTATTCATAGTTCTTTTTTAATTCCAAGAAATGCTACTCCAGCTAATACCTACTTCGGGGCAAATGACTAGTTGGCCTATCAGCACTTTTCAAGTTACAAACACCCACTGTTAGCTGGGGCACCTCATTTATTGCAAGCGTTCTTCGGAGTGAAAACTGCAGGAGTGGTCAGCAGGCTAGGATGCAACACTGAGCAGGAGCTGGCCCTGGAGGCGCCCGGGGAGGGTGGCCGGGCTGCACCCCAGGGCTCAGGGCTGGTTCACGAGCTTCACCTCCTCCCACAGCCGGGACGCGGCTCTCTCTACCTTGCATCCATTGGCTGGAGGAAAAGCAAAAATAGTTCAGGAACCAGCCCCTGCTCCTTCTGCAAGGAAACCCCTCTTTCCAGGCCCTTGCTGCCAATCAGGCTCTTCCACCCTTTGGGTCAAAGGTAACTGTGGTTTCATAAACATGTTGATTTTCATAAATGGAGAAAGTAAACTTTTATGAATCCTTACACATTGCTGGGAACATCTGGAGACCCCAGGAACATGCCTCGTCCTGCAACACACAGTCGGAATGGTACCCACAATATAATATGGGCACCCATTTTCTGAAGCCCTACTGTGTACCAACCATGTTTCTTTCCAAGAAATTTTTTTTTCAGTACTGGGGATTGACCTCAGGGGCATTCTACCTCCGAGCTATACCCCCAGCCCTATTTTTTAATTCTTTATTTTGAAACAGGATCTCACTAAGTTGCGGAAGGCCTCACTAGGTAGTTGAGGCTGGCTGCAAACCCGAATCTTCCGGTCTCAGCCTCCCAAATGCTGTGATTACAAGCGTGCGCCACCACGCCCGGTTCACTTTTCACTCTTAACTGTCTTGCACACATGCACCTACACATAAGTACCTCAGAGTGGTGGCGTCAGCCTAGGACCTTCGCTTCCATGCGGATCCGGCGCCCACCACGGCTCACCCCGTCTCTTTGACCTCCAGGGCTACCTTCATGGGAAAGACAGTCTGACTGGACCGTGTGCCTCAGTTTCCCCCTCTGTAAAATAGGTGTGCTAATATTGCAGTATTCACATCTTAGAATTTCTGAGAAAGTGAAGTCAACAAGTCCATATTGCTCAATTCCTTTAGACTCAAATAAATGTATCCCTGCACCTGATATATAATTAGCGCTCAAGATGGTGACCATTACCGCTGTGATTTCTATTATTCAGTGCCCCTCATTATGAGGAGCTATGTGATGAAATGTTTCAGAACTGCTTCAAAGAGAACTGAGCCAGCAGTGGTGGGATGCATCTAATTTCCAAAGCCTTAGAAGGAAGCAGGGAGATGTTCCGCCAGGACCGGACCGGGTGATCATGTCTCCTAGAAATAAATGTTTTAGGGCAGTGATCTCTCTTCCTCGATAGCTTCCCAACAGGAAGATTTCAAACAGAAAGCACGAAGAGGGGTGTATAAGAGGTTTATTTAGGGAGGTGGGGGTGCAGCTTAGGGGAAGGCCCTGATGAAGGGTTGCCTTCCAGAGAGAGGGCCTGGAATGGGCTATTTCCGGAAGTGGAAGAGACAACAAGTTTTCCCCTGGTGCTCTTTGTTCCTCCTGGAACCTTGGCCCTCATGCACATGGGAATATTTGGAGAGGCCACTGTCTCTTCACGCCGCAGCTTAGTGGTCTGCATGGTTCTTGGTAATGTCTCCTGACATCCCTGCAGTTTCTAACTCTGCTTCTCTAGCCGCAGCTAGGCGAGGAGTCCGTATTCCCATCCATGAGGGCCCACTTGACCTTCCCTTGGGGCCCGCAGGTCTGCCCCACGCTTGCCCCCTGCTCGGTTTCATCCAGCTGCCTAACAGTTTGGGGACCTTCTTTTCAGTGAAAATTCCAGAACATAGGGCTAGAAAACAGACCCAGTTCTTGGGAAGGCAGAGGCCGGGCTCTTAAGGCCTGGCTGTGAAACACCGTCCATTAGCCAAGGCCCTCTGAGTGGAGATGGGGACGCCATCTTCCAGGACTCTTGCTGCTGTCACATGCCAGTGCTCTGTGGCAGGGTTGCTGTGTGCCTGGGGAGGTTACTAGCCTTCTTGGCCATTGTTCCTCAGTTCTCAGAGGGGTGACATCACATGTTTTGTTTTAAAAATCCAAAGTTTACCTGGGTGTGTTGGTGCATGCCTATAATCCCAGTACTTTCGAGGCTGAGACAGGAGGATCAGCAACTTAGCAAGACCCTCAGCAACTTAGCAGGACCCTGTTTCAAAATAAAACATAAAATAAGGCTGGGGGTGTGGCTCTGAGACAGAACACCCCCTGAGTTCAATCCCTAATAATAATAATAATAATAATAATAATAATAATAATAATATAATAGCAATTCCAAGTTGTTGGCAAATGATATGCTCATCTGCAGCTGAGCACTGATGTGGGGTCCACACACTTACAAGCTGGGGGCTAGGAGGGTCATGTCCTCCTTGACAGGGCTTTTTGCAAAATCAGACTTCTTTTTACTATTTATCTGTTTTTGTTTTTGCAGTGCTGGGGATGGAACCCAGAGCCTCATGCTAGGCAAGTGCTTTACCACTGAGCTACACCCTAACTCAATGTTCTTTTTAATCTAGATGAATCCTGTCCCCACAAACCAACTAATAAATACCCAACACACCCATCCCACCAGAGCTTGTCCTCTGAGCACCACCATTTACCCCATGGCCGTCTCTCATGAGCACCTACTGTGTGCAGGGAGCTGTGCTACACCTGTGGCAAAGCCCTCCCTCTGCCTCGTGGGGACCATCAGCCACAGTATCATGGCCCGGGTGGCAGAGGGGGCATGGGGTCAGGGGGCGGGGGAGGCACTGGTCTGTGCCCAGCCTCCTCCTGCGCCACCTGCCAACGCTGGAGGCGTGTTCCGAATGGCTATGGCCTGCATCAGCGTGAGGATGTACTCTTCTCCTTCCCCTGACACCCCCGTAAATCACTCCCTACTTTAGTTTTATTGTTAGAGCAAAATAAAACTTCCTTGGAGTGGCCCATATATCTGCCTCTGACTTATTTCTGGGGCCTTGGACATAAAGACATGGCCCCCAGGGACCTGTGAGAATCAGATCAGCCCTGGGTGAGGGGCTGCCTGGTCCCCCCGGGCCTCTCATTACTGTGACTCTGGACGGTCCTCTCTGGAACAGGGCTCCCTCCTGTCATTCCACAAGAGCCGAGGAGACTGTGTCCCGACATCTTTTCTGACCACTTCCCAGAGAAAAATAGCTGTATAAAAATGAACTCTTGTTAAGCCTTTAAAAAAAAAAAAAGCATGAAATCCTGACACACGCTACTACGTGGTTAAACCCTTGATGACACTGAGCTAAGGGCGATATGCCAAGCCAAGCACAGAAGGACAAACACTAGACCGTTCCACTTCTCTGAGCAGGCACCATGTTTTCTCATCTACAACCGTGAGACAGAGGGACTGCTGTTCCCACTTGACTAATGTATCTCAGGGCTCAGAAAAGTTGGGTCAATTGACAGGGTCACACAGCTCTCGTGTGGCAGAGCCTAGCTTCCAACCCCAGTCTTCCGGTGCAAACTCAAATTCTCTTCATCCTCCGCAGCACAGAACTGATTTCTTTGGGGGATGGTAGGGTATGGGCAGGGTCTCAAAGCCACAGCCCCTGGTCCATCTCCCTGGGGAGATTCTCCACGGGCAGGGTCACCTCCCTGGACTCAAGCAAGACAAGGCAAGGTGAACTGCACTGCACGGCCCCCGAAGGCCAAGGGAAATGACACGTGGGTCCTCTTACCCGCTGTGTTGTATCTGCCGTCTTGAATGATCAGGATACCACTGGGCCACAGGGAGATTTTCTTTAGGAATCAGTTCCTGGTTTGTCCATCCCTTAAGCCAGTGAAGCGGGATTGACAATAACAGTGCCCGTGGTATACACGTCCCAAGCCAGACCTCTGTCCATAGAGGACAGGACAGACAAGGAGTATACACCTGCTTCCTGCCCGGCAAAGACAGCACCACCTATTTCCTAGAGGCTTCTAAGGATCTCCTCTAGAATCCGTAGCAAAATATGGAACCAGAGACTCTTTAATCTTTGGCTCTAGGTCCAGCCCGGAGTTCAAAGGTAATTTTAGTCCTTTCATTTTCTGACAGATGACTTAGATTTAGGGTGGTCCCTGCTGACCGTGTCATACATACCCCAGGTGCACAGCCTGAGCCTCAAGCAGACGCTGGCTGTGCCCTGCAGCATTTTCTAAGAGGAAGCCCACGCAGCTGGGATGACATGGAAAATGAAGGAGCTCCTGATTAAAAGGCTGTGGTATAAACCAGAGGCCGGGAATTGGTACCTGGTACAGCAGACCAAAAATAAAACCTTTCCACAAAATAAGCCGGAGGCCACTGGGGTGGAGGCCACTGGGAGCTAGGAGAAAAAGGATGGCATGACTTTGCCTCCATGCCTGTCTCCCCAGACAAAGGAGCACAGCCACCCGCTCCAGGATGGGAAGGAGCCCACCTGGTATGACAGGGGATGGGAGGTGGGGTCTTCTACGCCTGCCATAAACCTGCCGTAGGACTGAGGCTAGTATTAGAGCATAAGTCCTCAGGACATGTGCTCTTCCCTGGGCTTATGGATGGCTGCATATGTGATTAGAACACCTTTTGCACCCGCCCACAAGGTTTAATACATCTGAATGGCCTCATTGTCTGTCCAGCAGGATTCAGGGCCCCAAAAGAGCAGGATATGGGGCAGGTACATTTTGGTGGACAGAATAGGGAAGATACCCGGGCGAGGTCTAGGACATGTCACACAGCTGCTGTAATTGGAACACATGCTTTTGCTTGCTTGGCCATTTGGTCTGGTCCACCAAGCTGGCCTAGGTCTCCAGTGTAATTGTGAGCGAGTGAGCTTCTAGGACCTGAAAGGAAGTAGACATTTATTTGGGCACCCTACCCCCACCCCATGATGGTGTGGTCATGGGAATGACACATTATATTACTAGAACCTTTTAGAAAGACTAAAGCCAATCCTTTGCCAATCACTGGGAATGCATAAGGTTGTAATTATTTAGATTTGGGGAACTTTCAAGCTCCAAGCCCATCTCATTCAGCCCTTTGGGGAGCACAGGAAGCCTTGGCCTGGTCTAGAGCAGACAGCGAGGCCGGGGACACCATTCCCAGCCCCAGGGACTGATTTGAGACCAGTCCTAGCAAAGCTTCACTCCTCAGGACCCCGAGGTGTGGCTGTAGAACCAGCAGTGGGGCGTGGGAGCGAGTGGGCCCAGGTGAGCCAGCCCCGGGTCCCCCAATTCACCACCTTGGCGTGGGGCCTTGGATCATGGTGGCGTGGAGGAGATGAGATTGAACAAGCAGCCAGTCCACTGTCCGACATGCTGTAGATAGTTCCAAGTACCTTCTGAGTGAATGAGCTAATCATGCGTTTACAGTCGAGGTTAGGCAGGAATCCACACTCAGAACCGAAGGAGGAAATCCTTCGTTCTCGGTCTCGACCCGCCATTCAGCAGGGATTTATTGAGCATCTTCTATGTCCCCGGCAGTGATCTAGGTGCTGGGACAAAGAAAATGAAAATGGCAAACAAGCTCTCTGATCCTGTGGAGCTTGTGCACTGAGGGGAGACAAGCCGATGGCCCCAGGGCCTTGAGAAGTGGGTCCAGGCAGACAGCCAGGCCTTCTGGAATGTTTGGGGGGAAAGCCAGTGCTAAAGAGTCAATGGCTTCTAGGCATAGCGTGAGTTTTAGTAATGCTAATTATAATAATAATAATAGCTGCAGTGTGTCACCACTGTCCATCAAGAAAGTCTTTCTCCTCTCCTCCTGGGCTGCCGCTCTAATTGGGTAAGTGTGTTAGGTGTAGGATTGGGAGCCCTAGAAGTGAGTAGAGCGTGCCATCAGTCACGATTCATAACTGCCTTCTGTAGGAACTGATTTGCAAGCCTCTTCAGAGCTGGCCTCAGGACGTCCCCAAAGCTGTGATGATGGCCAAGGAACTGCCATGGGTTTCAGAGACAAAGAAAGGGGCGAGGCAGACCGTGCCCACATCCACCAGAGCATAGTTTCTTGTGCTCGATTCAGAAGCATCTGGAATGGTCAAACTACCTTCCCCTCCAAACTCTTCTGTAAACATAGCATGCAGGGGTCACTTGGCGTTGCCGTGTCTGTTCTCCTCAAGATGCACAGGGTTGGGAGTTGGATAGGAATCGCGGGCCACCCACCCACCACCCACCCGAGGGTCTGGGCTCTAGCGCACCTGCCTGTGTTTGAAAGCTGGCTCTTCCCAGTGCTGTGCGTTCTGCAGGCCCTGTGCAAGGTGCTGCTTTCTGTTCTCCTGAGCTCCAGCGTGCTCTGGTCCTTGCATCAAGGAAACAGTGGGGACCCTTGATTTGAGCCCAAGCACCTGCTGTCCCTCCCTACCCAAGCTCTGAATATGGTCACAGGTGGGAAAGGGGTTTATATTTCTTATCTGCCAGGGACAAGGGCAGGGGCAAGGGCAGGACTTTGTATGGCCACTCTCTGGATCAGTCTATCCTTCACCCCCGGGATACTCAGCAAGTCACTGTCAGCCTTCCCTGTGGTGCCCAGCCGTGAGCCCTGGGGTGGGAAGACGTGGAAAGCCGCTCTCTGCCTCCTGCCTCCTGCCTCCTGAGGGAACTGTATGGCAGAATAAAAACAGGAGAATGCAGACAAAAGGCAGATAATATGAGATAAAGTCAGCGCCCCTCCAGAGGCAGCAGCTTGGGATGCTCAGGCAAAGGTCATATGTTTGTCTAATAAGCGACTCGAGTGGTTCTGTCTGTGTCGCGATCTTGTTGCTCACGTGGGACTTGCCTGGCACCGCATGGCCTGATTGGGGCAAACTGCAAAACTGCCAGGTGTGCTTCTGTTCTGCAAACACTCATTGCGCCCCGAGTCTGGGGCAGGCCTGGTGTTGGGACACGGTACCTGGGCAAGCTGAGCCGGGCACAGCTTGGGGTGAGGAAACACAGGTAAACGGAGAGCTACGATGTGTTGAGAGAAGACAGTAAACTGCAGAGCCCAGCTGCTGGGCTCTCATCCTGGCTGCACATCTGCGAGCTTTGTGACTCACTGGGCCTCAGTCACCTCATCTCTAAAATGGAAATAAGTGTCTACCTTGCCGGATTCACTGCTTAGAACAATGCTTGGCCTGTAGCCCCCAAACCACTGGCTCTTCTGGTGGCTCTGGTCAGTCTGCTGTTAACACGAGTGATGGCTGTGACAGTTGCCATACTGCGTGCTGCAAGAGAGATGGGCCAGGTCACAATAAAGTCCCAGGGAGGGGGCACCTGGCCAAGGCCGGCCTGGGGCAGGGACCTCCTTTTGGAGGCAGTGAGTGGAAGGTGAGGTCTGAAAGAACCATAGAGGGTGACAGGAGGAAGAGAGGGCAATCGGGAGACACACGGTAGAAAACTTGGGGGCGGAAGGCTCAGGTCTGTGTGGGTCCACTTCTGGCGGGGCCACAGGGCCCAGCATCCCCGCCAGGCAGCCTTGCAGGGACAGGGTTGCAGCCAGGCAGGCAGAGCTGGGTCACACAGGCACTATGCGCCGAGCCCAGCAGTCTGAACTCCCGTAGACAGCAGTGAAGACTGGATAAGGATTTAAGGCACCGGAAGAGGGAAGTCAAAACTGATCAGAGAGGCTGTCTGGTTTGGAGGAGATGCAGGCTGGTCAGCAGCAAGCCAGGCTAGGGGTGATGTGCTTTGTACCAAGCTAGTCAGGGTGGGGAGAAGGGCCAGGGAGTGTCCAAGTATCTGCAGAGCACCTAGGCAGACAGGAAGAGGTGGTGACACCTGGCATTCAGACCTCCTGACTTTGAGGTCCCTGTTGGATGTTGTAATGACCATCCGGAAGGTGAGGCTGTGCTTCTTGCCTCCCGCCCCCTGCTCCCTGTCCTACAAAAGGGCCCTCCTGGTGCCCGGGCAGGTCTGGGAAGGAGCACTGCATGGAGAAGGAACCAGAAGTTCTTCAGCTTCCCTGGGAGTGAACTTGGTGTGCCCTGCTCCGTGGGAGGGAGGGAAGGGGAAGAAGGAAGACTCACAGGCTCACACAGCGAGTGTCTGGCCTGGCTGCGCTGGAGATTCACCCCGAGGCGTCCAGCTTAGTCCTGCACATTTCCAGATGTTTCTGGGTAGAAGTGCCTATAAAATTCAGAGAAAACGCTTTGCCCTCTGGATTCAGGCCCAGTTTGCAGAACGTCCCAGGCTGACAGAGCTCAGAGTGGCGGGCAGGCAGCAGGCAGGGCCCCATCCCAAGGGGGTCTCTGCACCACACAGGTGGACGGCCCAGGGCTGGCCCCGAGCAGTGCTTTGAGCAGCTGGTTCTGTTTTGAGCTCTACCCAGGTGTCCATGAACGATGAGGGTCCTTCTGGATCCCAGAGCTGTAAGTGTGCTAGCAATCACGTGGAAACCCCCCTGAAAATATTGATGAAAGCCAGGGAGCCATGCATCCCTCTGCTGTGTGTGGATTCTACTCCTGAGTGTTCCTGGGAACAAATACGCCTTTAGGGGGAAGAATGCAAAAGCATATCCCATGGCTTAGAGAATTGAGACCTGTAGTGTCTTCGAGAAGATCTGATTTCCCTTTGATACCATTCAGGCATGATCTTTATGAGACATCTTGCCTAAGCAATTAGTAAGGGACAGCTTTCACTTCTGTGACAACTTCAGGAGAGGAAGTTGATCAGACTGTCTCTCTTGAGTTCAGCAGTCATTGCCCTAGGACTTCCTCGCATGAGCGGGTAGACTGGGGCTGCAGACCAGCCTACATGTTGCAGCTGTTCCCAGTGTCAATGACAGGTCACCCAGGTGGACCTGTGCGGGGTGGCCAGCTTGGAGCTGAAGGCCTGACCTCCAGCACTGGACAGCCAGTGAGGGATTTGGTCCTCACCGCCTTCATGCTGACAGGGACAGGTAGACTCTCTGAGCGTCGGTCTTCTCATCTGTAAAATAGAGATAGACTACCGGGGTTACTGTGAGGATAAACTGAGACAAGAGTTCTGCAGGTGCCTGCCCAGTCGTTTCCCCTTTGTCTGGCCACCTGGAGGTCACACACTTGTTAATGAATGATCTTTTAGTCTAGAATATTCTAGATCACTCTGTTTCTCTCCAGACCTCCCGTTTCCTCTTTGCCCATGGCCTTCCTCAGAGCAGCCCAGTAGACAGAGTGGATGTCTTCCTGCCTCTTCTTGGAAGACTAGTTTTTGTTTTTCAGAAGAAAACAGAAATAGAATGCCCCACTAGGTGGCTTTACACCTAGGGCCTGACCTGGAGAGGTTGCTGGGCAGGAGGAAGTGAAAAGAGGAGCCCTGGGGCAGGGGAGGTCCTCGGCCTCTCCCCTGGGGAGGCTGTGACCACCTGTCCCTGTTGTCACCGGGTGCCTTTGTTCCCTGGAGTCCAGGGCCCTCCCCTGGAGGCCTCAGCTAGGACTGGAAGTTCATTCATTCACGAAAAGCAGCCCTCCCTCAGAAACCACCCCAGGCCCTGACCCCACTGGCTTGTCTGAACCTCTCAGTTCATTGCCTTGGCTCAGAGAATGCCACTTACTGTATTTAAAAAAATAAAAAAAAAGATCCCCAGCCCCCTCCTTGCTTGGCTGGTGTAATTATGTCTGTGAAGCTTCCTTTCTGGAAGGCTGGTGGGGGAGGATGGCCGCAGCCTCCTGCCCCAGAGGCTCGGGTCGGTCAGCCTGTTCTGTGGCTCTGGATGGGATGGAGTACTGCAGAGTCTGCCGTCCAGTCTCCACCCTTTCTCCTTCTTAGCTGGCCTGCTTCCTCGCCCAGTGCTCTCTCTCCCATCTTTCCAGGGGTTCCACTGAACAATCCTATCTTGGGAAAATCAGTCTCTTCCCTGCCGAGCTGGGCCACTGCTCTGGCTCTATGCTCTCAGCCACAAACATAGCTGAGCTTCACCAGGAAGGTGGCAGCCGGCTGTCTCACTGCACCCTCACCCCATCTGCAAGGTGGCACCCTGAGCCCTCTGTCTCCCATTACACACCCGGCACGCCTAGCTCCCTCCTTTCCTCTGGTCTCCATGGCCACCTTTAAGGTGGAGTACTGTGTGGCCCACTTTACAGATGAAGAAATCGAGACCAGAAGAGAACGGCCCGGGCCTCACAGCTGGCAGGTGCTAAGTAAGGGCGTCTGATGCTAGCCTCCTCTTGCCCCCTCTTTGTACTCCTCACCGTGGGTTGCTAGCATTTGTCATCTGTCACACTGTGCTGACATCTTTTCCTCTCCTCCTTGTCCCATTAGGATGTGTACTCACTCCCCAAAATCTTACCTACTTGGAACTGGGCTTCCCTGGCATGATAGCCCGGGGCCTGTGCTTCCAGCCTTAGCCTCTCTGCTTCCCAGCATGAGAGATGGAGATCTCTGGAAAAAACACTGGATGGGCACAGGTGTCAGAAGGTGTTTTCCAACTCTGCAGCTCTGTATCATGAGGACCCTTGGGTGTGAAGTCCCCCGAGCTCTATACACAGAAGGACATTCACACACACACACACACACACACACACCCATGTCCTGAGCTCACAGGCGTCTCACTCATCTCTGGGACCCCGGTCATCGGTGACTTCTGTGCTCTGTCGTGTGTGTCTGCGGGTCCTCACTCTTGGCCTGAGAAGCAAGCAGCCCCTGCACTCAGCTTCCTCAGCAGACAGCTGGTGAATTCAGCTGTCGATGTGCTTGTTCCTCCGGCGCTCCCGACACTGTCATCCAGGCTGCAAATGGGCCATCTTTCTTGGAAGGGGGAAAAGGCCATGCAGTGACAGGGACAAACAAACAAACAACAGTTTTTAGTCCTGGAAAGATATTAATCACCCTTTCTGGAGTCCTTCGAGTGCTAAACACTGCGTGCCTGGGACACAAAGTTACCTGAGACCCTTCCCAGCAGCCCAGGAGGCGGGCGTGAGCTGAATCCACAGCATTTGTGGGGGTGTAAGGATGACAACGGAGCGGCCCGAGGCGAGGCTGGGAGAAGGTGGCGGGTTTGTTGGTGATGCTCATAAAGGGGGAGGCAAGTGGTTGCCCCGGGCAGGGCGGGGAGGAGGGCTTTGGGGCCCATCAGCAGAGCTGGCCCTCCTCTCCATGCACAGGAACAGAAGCCCCAACCAAGGATGTTTCACGTGTACCTTTTGAACAATGGGGAAACAGGATAGTATTGAAACTTGCTACTTCATTAAGAAATAAATCCACCTTTTTAGGTATCCCTCCATCCATGGTTCAGTTACTCTGCAACTTCATGTAAACATCGCCATCTGTTATTACATATTGATAGGTGCTCTTTATACAGCCAGAAAATGGCTCTTTAAACCTCCGGTTTGCTTGGCAGCTGTCTGTCCAAGGTGCCGCCAATGACATCTATCCATCTCCTTCTCTGTCAGCGAGATAGTGAATCACCACGAGCCAGGCACTTTGTCCAGATGACAGGTGTGTCTCGCGTTAACTGCAGGGCCTGCTCATAAAAGCAACGCTCGGTCAGCAGTTCCTGAGGTGGAACAGAGACTACCAGCCCCAGAACTGGCCTGGCGGAAGCACCTGGGGCAGCAGTCGAGACCAGGCCCCCAGGCCCACGGAGCCAGGCTTTCTCAGGGCAGTGAGTGGGAGTCCACACGTCACCAAATACCCACGGTGACTCCTGCCTGCTGGCAGATTGAGGACTGCTGTTAGGCAGAAGGCGGGGTGAGACCCTGGGTGCGGTGGCAGCCACTTACAAAACAACCCCCCACCCCCACCGGGACGTACACAGTGATCATCTCTACTTCCTGAGGGCTCACTGTGGGCCAGGGCCTGTGCTATGATTCCCTGGTGGGCTCTGAGTCCTCGAAACAACCCTGAGAACTACACTCTGTTACGGTCTCCATTTTACAGATGGGGAAACTAAGGCCTGAGGAAGCCGAGTGACTTAGGCGAAATATAATAAGCAAAACAAAATATGCTGTTGAGTCTGGGAAGAGAGTCAGCTGGTTCAAGGACGAGGAGGAGGAAGAGCCGGGAGAGCCATACCCCCGCCTCCCGAGGGCATCCCTCGCTGGGACACCCATCTCCACTGGGAAGGCTGCCAGCCTCTTGGCAGGGAGAAGGGTGAGCCCTCCTCCCTCCCTCCTGCCAGCAGTGACTTCCGAGAGCCCCAAAGCGGCGGCCAGCAGGTGCACGGCCCACCTGGCCCTCTGACTTCTGATTTCCCAGGGAGTCCAGCTTCCCACGCCGTGTGGAGCTACATGCCTTCCTCCACATTGTCCCGCTTCCGGGCCACCATTCACAGGGAGCTGGTCCAGCTTGGCAGCAGCCCCATCCTACTCCTGCGCCCCTCCCACCCAGCCAGGGCCTCCGGAAGCCCACACAGCGGATCTGGGGTCTACGTGAGGCCCTTTCTAGCTGCACCTGGCCAGGCTGGAAGGGAGCCCCAGCACCCACAGCCTCACCCCAAGCCCTGCCCGGGAAGCCCTTAGCGCCCTTGCCCTCCGGTGTGACTTGATTCCCCTCCTCTGCTTTCCTGGCCTCACCAGAGGGGTAGACAGTGCCGGCATCCTCCCCCCAATCTGAGAATCTGAGGTCGTGACGGTCCCCTGGAGCCATTTCTGCCCTTGGCCCAGAGCCCTGTGCTGGTTTCTCGGCCTCCACCTCTGGGCTAGTGCCAAGCTCTTACATCGCAGCTGCAGGCTCTGGGTCAGAACCTCCACAGGAAGATGAGGCGGGGACCACGTGGGCACCAGAGAACCCATGTGACCTCCACAGCCATTCTGCAACCTACACATCCCTGTCCCCATGTTATCCAGCCGTGCCTGCCTGCCTTCATTCATTCATTCACTTGACAAATTGTTGAATGTCTACTGAGTGCCAAGCACTAGGCATACACTAGTGAACGAGAGTGAGAAGTCTCTGCTCCGGGGCTGGGGGCTTGGTGCAGTGAGAGAGAAGGTGCCTGGCATGCTTGAGGCCCTGGGTTCAACTCCCAGCACCAAAACAAAGCTGCTCTCTTAGCGTTCATGATCTAGAAGGGGGACAAGCAACGTAAGTTGTGCTCAGTGTATTGGAAGGTGAGCCCTGCAATCAGGGAGGAAATGGGGGAGCCAAGGTCCCAGCCATCAATCTTAATAACCACACTCATGATGAGCTTTTCTGATCACACTCTGCTCGGGGATACCCGCAGCCTGGCTGATTCCAAGCGGCTTTATTTTTATTTATTTAGTTTTTGCAGAACTGGGGGTTGAACCCAGGAGGATTCTTCCTCTGAGATACACCCCCAGCCCTATTTTTTATTCTTTATTTTAAAACAAGATCTCACTAAGTTGCAGAGGGCCTCACTAAGTAGCTATGGTTGGCTGCAAACCTGCGATCCTCCTGTCTCAGCTTCCCAAGTACTGGGATTATAAGCGTGTAGTGCGCCACCATGCCCAGCACAACTGGCTATTCTTTTGTAGTTGTTTATGGGGTCTTGTAACTGAGCAGAGATAACTGGACAGGACTGGGCCAGACTCCAGCTCCAGGCTCCAGCTCCCCGTACTTGAGCAAGTTATATATCACCCACCCCCACACACACACACACCCCGCATCTCAGTTTCCTCATCTGTGAACTGGAAACACTAATGATACCTGCCTCGTAGTGTCTGAGGATCAGCAGTGGCTGGAACATTGATGGTGGCGAGTAGAAAGGTGTGCTTCTCTTTCGCTGTGGCCGTGGCTTCGACAGTGAGTCCCGGTGATGAGCCCCTTGCATGAGAGTTGAGGAATTGCCTTACCAGAGGGAAATGTAGTAGTGTCAGAGCAGATCAGGCTAAAGGGATCTCCTCCCTCCCCCCAATCCCAAAAGCAACAGGTGACATTACGGCAATGGGGTTTAGACTCGGTTTTTCAAGTGGAGGAACAGAGGCTGGGCCCAAGCTAAGATCGGACAACCCCAGTCACTGGAAACTTCCAGATTTCCCTCTTTCTCTGGGTTTCCATTTCCCTGCATCTCCCCCACCCGAGGCGGTGAAATGGGCAGCTGCTCTTCCTTGCAAACATCACAGAAGAGGTTTTAATTTAAGGGAAACCAGCTCTTCTTCCTTTTAAGATGAAACGTAGTGAAAATTTAAAGACTTTTTTTTCAATCAGTCCCTAAATTTGGTACTTAAACTAATTATAGTTGCCTTTTTTAAATATCCAAATTAAAAAATAGACATTGGAAAGGAGAATGCAGGACACAGCCCAGAGCTTGGAGCTGTGTGCCCGATTTCCTAGAATCCGCCCTCCCCTGACGTAATTTATACTTTGGGAAGATCAGAGGGAGATGAAAGGAGTTGGGGCCAGGGCTGGGGTACCGCTAAGGAGCCTCTTGGCAACAGATGGCCAACCTGGGTTCTGTGTCCTGTAATTAAGAAGAACTGTGAACTGCTGAAAGATGTCAGATTACAGTCATTTCCGCAGAGTATGAAGCTGTGGTTCTCAGAGCAGCAGCACCCACATAGCCTGGTATGTCCAGCTGTGTCCCCAGAATTCAAATGCTGACTTCTCAAGCCCTAGGTACTTCAGAATGTGACTGCAATTGGAGACAGGGTATGTACGTATGTATGGATGGATGGAGGGATGGATGGATGGATTTTGGTGGTACTGGGGGTTGAACTGAGGGGCATTCTATCTCTGAGCTACACCCCCAGCCCTTTTTATTTATTTATTTTTGTTTTGTTTTGTTTTGAAACAGGGTCTCACTAAGCTGCTGAGGGCCTTGCTAAGTTACCGAGGCTGGCTTTGTACCTGTAATCCTCCTTGTCTCAGCCTCCCAAGTACTGAGATGACAGGTGTGCACCACCATGCCCGGTGTCTTTTTTTTTTATTAATTTTTTATTGTTGCATTATACCTATATGTAATAGTGGGATTCATTGTTACCTATTTGTACCTGCACAGAACATAATCTGATCAATTGAGATAGAGACTTTAAAGAGGCAATTAAATAAAAATAAGTGTTTGCAAGAGGCCCTATTCCTTCTAAGAAGAGACAGCAGTGCCTGCATAGAGGGATGACCCTGTGAAGAGGCAGCAGGAAGCCAGGTTCAGTGGTACATGCCTGCAATCCCAGTACTTGGGAGGCTAAGACAAGAGGATTGCAAGTTCAAGGCCAGCCTCAGCAACTTAGTGAGACTCTGTTTCAAAATATAAAATAAAAAGGGCTAGGAGTGTAACTCAGAGGTAGAATGCCCCTGGTTTCAATCCCCAGTACCAAAGAAAAAAAGGAGAGAGAGAGAGAGAGATAAAAAAAAAAGTATACTTCCCAATTAAAATATACGTCTTAAAAAATTGAACACAGAAACCTGGGCACGTTTCCTTCTCTGGAATGAGGCCTGGACACGGCTCAGGTTGCAGAAGCATCCTCTAGTCCCTGCCCCAAAGTCTTCCCAGGGGAAATGGCGCAGGCCTCCCTGCAGCAGGTACACTGCAGCCCTCTCAACCTCTGCAGAGGAACAAAGAGAAATGGAAGAGAAGGAAACCTCAGTGCATTTCAAAGCCCCAGCGTTATTTTCTGCTTATGCAAGTAGATGGGAAATGACACGGTGGTATCCTCTCCACATTTTCCTGCCTTCATAGGCCTGGATGTGATATTAACCAACATACTGCCTCCTTGGGATTCAGGTGGCCAGAGAATTGTCTCCAACTGAAAAGAGCTGGAGGGAAAAGGGAGAGAGAGGAGATCCCCTCGTTCCTCTGCTCATCTTAGGAATTTATTCCCTTCTGAATTGTCCTTAAGTGATTCAAATGGCAAAATAGACAGGCCCTGTTTCCTTCTGTCCTTCCATTTCCTTTAGGAAATTTTTTGTTTTGCTTTGTTTAATGGCATTGCTTAATAGCCCAAGAAGCCTGTGAATGCCCCTCCTTAGATGATGAATACATCTGCTAAGAAGTCAGGAATTGCAAAGGTCAGAGTTTTCCTATTCAAAATAAATATTCATTGAATTCCATGACCTAGGGCCTGCCCACCTGCAGAAAAATCACAGAGCTGAGGAAATTTGTCTTTGAGACTCCTGGCCTGCTTTCTTAGCTTTTTTTTTTTTTCTTCTTCTTACATGAAAGAATGCCTACATGTTAACCACCTACTGCATGCCGTAACTCATCCAAATCCTATACTAGACTTGATCTTGTTTATAAAACCCTGGGCCATACTCTATTTGATGTACTCGCCACTCCTGTGGGGCAAGTGGTACTCTTCCCATTTTGCAAATGAGAAAACTGAGGCTGAGAAGGTGAAGGCCCAAGATCACACCCAGGTCATCTGACTTCAAATCTCATTCTCTTTCTGCTTATTTGCACCCAAATGCCTTTTTTTTCTTTCTTGTGTAAAAATATTCTCTTATATAATATTTGTTATCTTCTCTTACACATTGTACTGTAGAATCAACCTGCTCAAAGTTCTTTTCTTTTTTTTTTTTTTCGGTACTGGGGATTGAACTCAGAGGCATTCTACCTCTGAGCTATACCCCCCAGCCCTATTTTTTATTCTTTATTTTGAAACCGAGTCTCACTAAGTTGTGGAGTGCTTCACTAGGTAGCTGAGGCTGGCCGCGAACCGGGATCCTCTGGTCTCAGCCTCCCGAGTGCTGGGATTACAAGCGTGCGCCACCACGCCCGGCTTGCTCAAAGTTCTTGATTGAATGCTTGTCCTCGTTTTTCTTTTCCTGTAGCTGCTATGACAAATTGCCACACACAAGGTAGCTTAAAACAGCAACAGTGTATTCTCTGACACTTCTGAAAGCCAGAAGTCAAAATCAGGTGTCAACAGAGCCATATTCTCTCCCAAGGTTCCCAGGATGGACCCTTCTTCGCCTCTTTCTATCTTCCCATGGTCGCCAGAGATCCTTGGCTTGTAGACACATCATCCCAGTCGCCAATGCTGCCCCCGCGTGGCACTCCCCTGTGTGTCTCTGTTCTTAGGAGACACTGTTCACTGGATTCGTGCCTGCCCTAATCCAGTATGAACTCCTCTTAATTGCATCTATAAAGCCCTCTTCCTACATAGGGTCACATTCCGAGGCTCTGGGTGGACATACACTTCCAGTGGACATACACTTCCCCAAGAACGTTCTGGTATTCCTGAACATCAGGGAAGCTTCTTCAGCTCACAAGACAGACCTTTCCTACTTACCACCAAGTTACCTAAAAGAGATCATTAACTGATTCCTTTTTTTCCCCACTCAATAAATATTTACTGAGCATCTTCTCTGTGCTGGCACTTTTTTTTTTTTTTTTTTTTTTTTTTTTTTTTTTTTTTTTTTTTTTTTTTTTTTTT
>PVLC010000634.1:63841-93164 GCA_004027655.1 Graphiurus murinus | reverse complement strand
TCAGCAAGGGAATGGGGTGGATTGTCTTTGTTCTTCGAAGTGAATACTGCAACACTGTCTCAGAGGTTTCCTTGTTTTCTGGTGAATCCCAGGAATTGTGCGTTCCATAAATTCTAATTAATGTTATTTATAGTTATTTAAACATGGTCTCTGTATAGATTTCTTTTTGTGGCAGTAGAATGCTAAAGTCTCTCCAGAAGAAGTCTATGGTTCCTGCTTGGCTTGCTGCAGCTCGCTTGGGGGCATGGTGGTCTCCTTACTCACCTCTGGCCGCTGGGCCTGGCCACAGCCCCTGTGATCTGTACGGATGCCGCCATTCTTGAAATTCTGCTTAGAAACAAATAGGTTGCTTTTGCACTTAGAAGAGGCATCTTCTCGGGGGACTAATTCCCAGCCAATCTCAATCGATCTGAAAGTTCCTTGCACTAGAGAAATGTGATTTTCTTTTTAGCCCAAGGAGAAAGCTGATTGTAGCAATTTTTTTCCCACCAGAATTAGCAGTCTGATAGAATAGGTGTTTTCTTTTTTTTTTTTTTTTCTTTTACAGAAAATTTTAACTGGCAGTGCCAGTTGTGGAGAAGGTGAAGTAACTGTTGCTTTAGAGTCAACAGATGTTTATTGAGTATCTTCTATTTCCTAGGCCCTGCAGATAGAGCATGGAACAAACCCAGTAGTCTTGGTCCTCAAGAAATTTTACATGGACCCAGGGCATGCAGCTCAAGAGTTAACAAATCCCCTGGTATTCACGGACTTTACGTGAGGTTTGGCTATTCACGAGCAACCCCAGAAGGTCCTTCCGGCTACCCCCCCCCGCCCCCCAAAAATTTGCATTCTTTTTATCTGGCCCAAATTTGAAAACCACACACCTGGATCAGGCTACTTCACTTGATGAGGGATCCAAGCTCTTTGCCCAATGCAAGAAATGACAAAAATATTTCCTATCATGAGCCTGTTGCAGTGTCTGGGTGGTGGCTGTCCTGTAGCCCCAGAACAGACTCTCCGGGCACAGCGTGTAAGTGTGCTGTAATTGATTAGCCATGTCTGCCGTGGGCGGGGAGGAGGGGGGATAACATGCATCAAGTGCCTACTGCCATCTTCTCCAGCCCAACACCACCCCCACGGGTACAAGTGGCTTCTACTGCATGCCACGTTAGAGTGAAATAGGTACCCTCGGGGATTTGCAACAGTCTGGCATTGACACCCCTCATGAAGACCTGTGGTGGACTGTTAGTACACACACATCCACACACCACTCCCCGCCCCCCACGTCCTCCAGAGGCAAGAGACCATTGGTACCTTCGTGACTGCCGTGCGTGACCAGCAAGCACAGCCTTCCGCGATCGCAATCCATGCTCCTTTTCCTCTGGAAGGCTGGAAACTCGCCACGTCCTGAGCCTTGCTAATTAACATCCAACCCCGCTTCGCATTTCCAGCTGTTTCCGATGCTTCTCGGTTGAAGTTTGAGCCACGTCCCTCCTACAGCTAGTGAACAAGTCGGTAGCAAATACTGTATGTAATAAATAATAATAATAGTTCTAATAATAGGGGCGGGCGGGATGGGGCGCGGGTAAGTTTTGCTTTTATTTTGTTTTTGAGGCGGTATATAGCGAAGGGATGAGAATATTCTAAACAAACAAAAATTGAATAATTTATTCACAGAAAACTATTAAAAATGGCATCGTAAAGCTCGCAGCCAACCTCAGTGGGGAGCAGCTGCAACATCTCACCGAGGAAATTATTTTATTTAATGTAAGTGAGATGCACCCCAGACAGGGTGGCTGAAGCTATTTATAGAGGGCTGTGTACCTTCTTCTGGGCTCTGTCCTCTGGATAGACAAAGATTTATGCAAAGTGCTTGACCAAGTAAGAGTGAGAGACATTGCCTATTCCTTGATTTTAGAGTGTGGATTTTATTCCCAGGCAGGGGACAGTGTCCTCAGAAATGGGGCTTCTGTTTGAAACAGGTTGTTCCACGTTTCCTAACACATGCTGCACAGAGTGCAGGCCCTCTGACGCAAGTCAGTATACCGCAAATGAAGGGTCTGTAGTCAGGTAGCCATGGGAAATGAAGTTAAGTGAGTTTTTTCTGCAAGACTTTCTGCAGGACTTTTCTGAGACTTGAACATGGGCTGCGCATCATGAATCCCCAAGAGTCTCACTGGGTCTTAGCATTTCTTGAACTTACAGGAGCAGGATACTCTGCTTTGCAGATTATGTCACAGAGCAAGTGTCCCACAGAATACACTTTGGTACGGGTGACTTAGCACATATAAGATCTGCAGGGGCACAGATCAGCTCCCCAGCCCACTTTGCAAAACAAGCAAGCAAAACCAAAGCAGCCCCACCGTCTCCCATCTGCTGTGTAGCTGCAGAGGTACTTTATGAAATGAATTAAGCTTTTACTTAAGTGCACTGGTTCTAATTCTGGATACTGCCGTGGTCGCAGATCCCAGCCCTCCAAAAGGGAGTGCTCGGAAGTCTGGAGTGGTGTGGACAGAAGGAGCCACAGAACGGCTCCCACAGTAGGGACAGATGACCTCTTGGCAAGTGCTTCCTCAATTCTATAGTTTGGAATTGGTCACCATGAGCTTTTTTGGTTTTTAAATGGAAATTCATGTTGATTTCTTGTGTTTTCTATTCCTGGATTTGTTTTTTAATCTCTTGCATACACTGGCTGTGTGCCCTATGCAGATGGCCCCTCCAAGAAAGACTGTCATCCTTTTGAAATGAGGGACTCTTTCTCCTTGTATTGTGTTCATATTTTGTTTTCTGATGACATAAAAACTTTTATAATTTTTTTTTATTCAGCTGTTTTGCAAGATATATCAAGTATTCCCTGTGCTTGGCTAAAGAAACCCATCGGTGAAGTGTGCCTGGGACATGAAAGTCAGTGTTCTTTAAAGAAAGATGTTGGAAAGTGCTTTCCCGTGGTATGCTTAGCTGGGGAGAGGTGCAGGCAGGTGTCAGCGCCAAGCCACTTTCCTAAGGTGTTAAGAACCAGGTACAATCAAGACAGTATTTACAAGGAAATTCCTGCTTACTCTATCCCTTTGGCTGGAACAGTGGAGATTATCAGCCACAGGATCTGATTCTTGCAGCTTCTCCAAGACCCTCCTCGCTGCCCTCCCCAGCTGGTCTGGAAAGAAGGGCAGCCTGCTGGCCTGGGGTATCTCAGAGGAACTTCTCTCCTCCTTGTCCACCCGGTCAGCCTCCTTCCCCTCCTGCTTGTTCAGAGTCTAGAGAGCAATGGGCAGTGGAGACTTCAGTGGAACCAGCCCTCCTGGGAGCAGAGGCTTGGAAGCACATAGTATATCTGAGCTACTAAAGTTCCAGAACAGCTGGGCGTGGTGGCACACGCTTGTAATCCCAGTACTTGGGAGGCCGAGACAGGAGGATTTCAGGTTTGAGGACAGCCTCAGCAAGTAGTAAGACTCTCATCAACCTAGCAAGACCCTGTTTCAAAAAAAAAAAAAAAAAAAAAAAAAAAAAAAACCAGGCTGGTGGTGTAACTCAGAGGTAGAATGCCCCTGGGTTCAATCCCCAGTACCCACCCCCTCACCCACACACACAAACGAAAGTTCCAGAACAAAGTGCACAAGTCCCTAGCACACTTATCCAGTGAGGTCTGAACCAGGGCTGACATAATGGTTACAAAAGACCCTGTTCTAACCTGGCAAAAAGCAGAGGGACTTTGCTTGCTTTCCTAGGTGGCCCTCTGCCTCCTCCACCCACTCCTGCACACACACACACGTCCAAGCTGCCCCATCCTGTGCAGTCCTCCCCTACCTCAGTGTCAGCAGGACTGACTACTTTGCTCCCCAAGTTCCCACCACCGAAACCCCCTTTTCCCACCACACCCAACTAGACATCCTAGAACCAGCTCAACCCCTGACTGTTAACAGGCAAATTTAGTCTGCTACTCTTTGTTAGGTACAGAAGGGCTGCCCGTATTTTCTTATGAGCATGCTCAGTGTGACATATGGACATATAATTTAACATCTTTGTGGAGTGTGATTTTTTTTCTTTCTCATATTTGTATGCAGTAGGGCCTGTCATAGAAAACTCCCTGTGTCTTATATACTGTTAAAGAAAGCTGAATTCCACATTGCCAACAAAAGCGTGAAATGTTCATGAACCTTCCTCCAGGAAAAGCCATTCAAGCCTGATTATTTTTCTAAGTAACTTCAATTAAATTGAAGAGAAAAAAAAAAAGAAGCGTCTTTCTGTGTATGGTTTGTTCGTGGGTCATTAACCATATCCTGGATGGGTGGGGTGGGCTGTTCCTCAGCAGGTGGAAGCCCCTGTCCTGCTCAGGTACATTAAAGGGTGCCATGGGCCAGCTCAGCCCTGGTGAAGCGCACCATGCACCCAAATCCTCTGTGTTTATCGGAAGAGTGGAAGCTTGTCAATTCCCAGGAGTTGAAGAGCTGTGTCAAGCCCAGGCAGATGAGTCTTCATACCTCATGCTCTGGGCACTGGGGGACACAGCCCTCAAAGTGACTGCCCAAGATCCTACCACTGGGAAGTCACAGACCTGCACTCCACGCCTGGTGTTCCAGATCCTTTTCCAATGTCCCTCGTGCCTTCTTTCAGCTCCAGGGGTGACACCGCCTTTGACTTTTCTATTGCTATAACAAAATACCTGAGGTAAGTGCTTAATAAAAAGGTTTATTTGGCTTACCATTCTGGCAGCTGGAGGTCCAGACATCATGGCCCTGGTATCCTGGCACAGTCCCCTTGACTGTGTCACAGTATGGCAGAGAAACAGGGAACCAGTTGCATGCAGAAGGGATCACGCAGTGAAACAGGAAGGAAGGGGATATGAGGCCAGGCTCTCTCTCGTGTGTGTGTGTGTGTGTGTGTGTGTGTGTGTGTGTGTATGTGTGTGTACAGGGGATTGAACCCAGGGGCATTCTACCTCTGAGTTATAACCCAGCCCTATTCTTCTTAACAGAGTCTTGCTGAATTGCTGAGGTTCTCCTTAAATTTCTGAGACTGGCCTAGAACCTTTGATCCTCCTGTCTTAGCCTCCCATATACTAGGATTACAGGCCTGCACCACTGGGCCCAGCTAACTCTTTATAACAATCTGCTCTCATGGGAACCCACCAGAGTCCCTCAAGAACTACATTAATCTCTTCCAAAGACAAACCCCCAAGAACCTTATTACCATCCACTGGTTCTTACCTCTTGAAGATATTACCTGGCTGGGCATGGTGGCACACGCTTGTACTTGGGAGGCTGAGTCAGGAGGATCTGGGTTCGTGGCCAGCCTCAGCTACTTAGGCCCTCTGCAACTTAGTGAGAACTTGTTTCAAAATAAAGAATAAAAAATAGGACTGGAGGTATAGCTCAGAGGTAGAATGCCCCTGGGTACAATCCCCAGTACTGTAAAAAAAAAAAAAATAGTCACCACCTCATCACTGTCACACTGAGGATGGAGCTTCTAGCTCCTGAACCTTGGGGGTCACGCTCCTACTCTATCCACTACACTCCAACTGTATCAGCTTTGTTGGCAAAAATTACATTTCTCTAAAGAAGGAATCATAATGTCATTTCTCAATCTCATTGTATTCCAATTTCTTTAAACATGTTATCTAAACATTTTAATGTGAGAATGCTGGGTAGGAAATCGCTGCCATTTTTTATCCATGCCAGATCTGCTTTCTAATGTGTCCACTTACCAGCTGGCTTCACCACCGGTGGCCTGGCTCCCACCCGGTCCCAGCATCATTACTGTCCTCGTTCTGGTTTCGTCTGGGTGGGAAATGCCCAGACCACAGGGCTTAGTTAATAGAAATCTTAAGTTAATAGAAGCACTTTTTTTTTTCTTTCTGACTGCTCAGTATTCATTTTTTTAAAGTATTTTATTGGTGCAGTATAATGACACATCACAGTGAGATTCAAAGTGATACACTCACATATGCACACAACATCTCTTGTTGTGGTTCCCTCCTAACCCCATCCTGCCACCCCCTCCTCTCTCCCACACATACCAGCTTGTCTAGTGAGGCCTTCATATAGAGGCGTAGCATTATTTAGCCTGTTTCCTTCCTCAAGCCTCCTTTCCCCCCTCTTCCTCCCTTGCCTGATTCCCCTTCCACTAGTCTACTGGTCTCACTTCGATCTGAAATCCCTTTGCCCCCCCCCTCCCCCATTTTCTCTCCAGCTTCCACATATGAGAGAAAACATACCCTTCACTTTCCGAGACTGGCTGATCTCACTTAGCATAATGTTCTCTAGCTCCATCCATTTTCCTGCAAATGACATAATTTTGTTCTTCTTTATGATGGAATAAAACTCCATGGTGTGCATATGTCACATTTTCGTTATCCATTCATCTGTTAACAGGCAGCTCGGTTGGTTCCAGAATTTGGCTGTTGTAAATTGCACTGCTTATAAACATGGATATGCATGTATCATTATATTATCCTGACTTTAATTCTCTTGGATAAACAGAGGAGTGCTCTAGCTGGGTCGTATGTTGGTTCCATTCCTAGTCTTTTCCGGAGCCTCCATGTTGATCTCCAATGTGGTTGTGCTAATTTACAATCCTACCAACAGTGTATAAGTGTTCTTCTTTCCTTATATCCTTGCCAGCTTTTATTATTGTTAGTCAACTTGATGATTTCTCTTTTAATAAGAGAACAGACATAACTTCCCCATAGCCTGTCCCTGTCTCATTTAGGACACTGAATGTCAGCAGAAGCAAAGCTGGCCTAGGTGCATTCCCCAGGGAGGGAGAATGATATGGCCTCTCTTCCATGGCCAGCTAATCAGCGGGCATTTCTGAGGGTGTCACAAGTGTCCTTTGTCCGACACTGCAGACAGGCCAGCAACCAAGGAGCCTGTGGCCCAGAACACGGCTTGGGCCAGCGCAGGGTGAAGCTATTCTTATCTACCCCAAGTGAACACAAGAGTGAGGCTGAATCGTTAGTGTGAGACATCCAAGTGCCCTGTCTTGGGACCAGCTCTCTTATGCCAAGTTATGTGTTTCCTACAATTTTGGCATTAGAATAACTTTTCTTTTATGATAGTAGACATTAACTGATACCAGGAAATAATGAAAATGTTGGCAAATTCATCTCAGCTCCCTAAAGTCGTTTTAAATATTGTCTAGAGAAAGTCATGACATCTGAAAAGAGCAGGGAACACTGGCCAGGAGCACATTTGAGGCTTGAAGAGGGGAGGAACAGGGCCCTGGGGAAGCCCTCGGGGGAGCAGGGCTGAACTTTCCGTGGCCCCGGGGGATCTGGGACAGGACGTTCACTAGAGCTGAAGGCGGGTCTGGCTCATGGTGGAGTCTACCAGACATCTTGAGTCTCTATGACAGATATCACATGGAGCACAAAATAGACCAACACGAGAGACAAACCAACCTTTTCCCCATTTCACAACCCTCGTCTAGTGCCAGCCTCTTTCCCAAATTGGACAGCCCCGAAGAGAACTGCCAGAGGATACAGTGGGAGCCGCTGGGGATCCCAAGCCCACAGCTGTCAGCTCACAGTCCATGAGCACACGCCCCTCGCCCCTCGTCCCTCCTCCTGGGAAGAAGGGAACCAGAATACCCGGGTGACCACCACAGAGCGCTCAACAGGGAGCCCCTCCCTGCCTGGGTCTCCGTTTCCTCCTCTGTAAAATCAAAGGACAGATAGAGCTCCATCTGAAGTTTTCCAACTCTGTGTGTGTGTGTGTGTGTGTGTGTGTGTGTGTGTGGTATTGGGGATTGAACCCAGGGGCACTCTAGCTCTGAGCTACACCTCCAGCCCGTTTGATTTTTTAAATTTTGGAACAGGATCTCCGTAAGTTGCTGAAGCTGGCCTTGCAGCTGTGATCCTCCTATCTCAGCCTCTCAGGATTGTAGGCCCAGCTTCCGATTTTTTTTTTTTTCTTTTGAAGGAGCCTCTTTAAAACATTTTGTGTGCCCATCACTTAAATGCAAAACAGGTGAAGCAGACATGCTATGAATGAATGACATGAGGCCCAGCTCAGACTCTTTTCCCCCCATAAATTCCTGGGACCTCCATGGAACGCCAAGTTTGAAAACCACTAAATCAGAGGACGCTGAGTCCTTCTAGCTATGACAGTCTCCAGTGACCCACCCAAAGCCTCTGGCGCCTGCTGCTCATCATCAGAGAGATTGCTTTACCCATTAGATGGCATTAGAGAGAGAGAAACTGCATCAAGAAATGAGTTAAGCCAGGTGTGGTGGCTTACACCTATAATCCCAGTACTTGGGAGGCTGAGACAAGAGGATTGCAAGTTTGTAGCCAGCCTCAGCAACTTTTTTTTTTTTCTTTTCTGGTACTGGGGATAGAACCCAGGGGCATTCTACCTCCGAGGTACACCCACAGTCTTGTTTTTTTATTCTTTATTTTGAAACTGGGTCTCACTAAGTTGCGGAGGGCCTCTCTAAGTAGCTGAGGCTGGCCAAGAACCCTGATCCTCCAGTCTCAGCCTCCCAAGTACTAGGATTACAAGCGTGCGCCACCACGCCCGACTTTAGCCTCAGCAACTTAGTGAGGCTCTCAGCAGCCTAGCAAGACCTTGTTTCAAGATTAAAAAAAAAAAAATGAGAAAAGGGCTAGAACGGTCCTGGATTCAATCCCCAATACTACAAAAAAGGAGGGAAGAGTTAAATGGTTAGCATGGGAACGAGATTATGACAATAGAAAAGAAGTAAGGAAAAGAAAAAGCAGATGGGTGGAAGAAATAGTGCGCACCCAGATCCAAGATGGGCACCAAAGTTTACGCTCTGCCCTCCAAGTGGACCACCAAGGAAACAACAGCTCCGAATTCCTGCATAACCCAATAAATTCCAAGTCCAAGAGACTGGAAGGAGAAACCATCTCTGTCCTAATCTGCTTTTTATTTTTCAGTGTTTGTTTTTTAAGACAATAGAGCATCTCCCATCGGAGGATAGGAAGGGCTTTGTATTTGCATTTTGTATTTGTATTGGGTGGGACAAGCCGGAAGCCACAGAAGATGTTTTGTGTGGCTGAGCCCAGCCCAGGACCTTTACCTGCTAGATTGAGCCAGAAACAACTGTGAGCCCGGAGCCAAACTGGCAACAGGATGAGGGAGAATACCGGATGAAGAAGTGACACCTTCATGCCAAGTTTCTTTGCACAAGGACACGATCAACTGGAGGTAGCTGGAAAAATGTTTGCTTTTGTTAATTGTGTGTGTGTATGTGTGTGTGTGTGTGTGTGTGTGTGTGTGTGTGTGTGTGTGTGGTACTGGGGATTGAACCCAGGAGCATTCTACCTCTGAGCTACACCCCCAGGCCTATTTTATTTTTGTTTTGAAACAGGGTCTCGCTAGGTTGATGAGAGTCTCACTACTTGCTAAAGCTATCCTTGAACCTGCAATTCTCCTGTCTCAGCCTCCCAAGTATTGGGATTACAAGCCTGCTCCACCATGCCCAGCTTCTAACATGATCTTTTCCAAATTGTATATTTTCATAAAGAAAGTTGACCATAAAAGTAACTTGACTTTAATGGACTATTGTATAATTTATTATATGCCACACGGTGTGTTGAGCATTTTCAATCTGATCCTTGTAACAACCAGTAAGATGAGACTTGTACCCTTTTCACAGACTAAGAAACAGAAGATGAGAATCAAAGACTTCTCTGAGTTTCATTTAATGAGAGGCAGAGCCAGGATTGAAGCCTGACTGGGTGGACCCCAGCCTGTTAAATCAGGCATCGCTGGTGGGACAGACAAGACAAGGCCAGAAATCTAAACCTAGGAGGCGACAGTGCCACAGAGACACAGGTAGAGATTCAAACCCAAGCCAAGGTGGCCAAGGCAGGTCAAGTTCAATTGAAAGAGGTCAAGTTTACTAGAACTGAATAAATTAGAAGAGCTGGAAGATGAGAAAAAGCAAAGTTTGAGCTAAAACAGTCACAGAAAACGAAACAGTCTGTCCAAATAATTAAGTTTCTGCCTGTATGACCTGTTACAGTATCTTCAAAAACTACTGGACTAGCCAGGCGTGGTGGCGCAGGCTTGTAATCCCAGCATTTGGGAGGCTGAGACCAGAGGATCTGGGTTTGCGGCCAGCCTCAGCTACCTAGTGAGGCACTCCGCAACTTAGTGAGACCCTGTTTCAAAATAAAGAATGAAAAATAAATAGGGCTAGGGGTGTAGCTCGGAGGTAGAATGCCCCTGGGTTCAATCCCCAGTACTGAAAAAAAAAAAAAACAAAAAACTACTGGACTAGCCAGGCATGGTGGCGCACATCTGTAATCCCAATACTTGGGAGACTGAAACAGGAGGATCGAAGGTTCAAGGCCAGCTTCAGCAATTTAGTGAGACCCTCAGCAACATAGTGTAACCCTATTTCCAAAGAAAAAATAAAAAGGGCTGGTGATGTAGTTCCAAGGTAGAATGCTCCTAACTTCAATCCCCAGTACCAATTAAAAACAAACAAACAAAAACAAAAAACTGCTGGACTGGTGATCATCAAATTTGGACACTGTTTGACAGGTGAGACTTCACATAAGGAGTTAATGGCAATGTGGAATTCTAATGGGGGGCCAAGCAGGCTGGAACCTGCCAAGTGGAAGGGAGAAGCCGTAAGCATCTGATGCTTTGACGAAATGAGCCAACCTGGATTTGGAACCTAAGCCGCAAGTTTCAAGAGCACTTGTGAGGTGCAGGTGTAACGCTCAGACCCCAGTGGTGCCATCATGCAGGTGCCCCCAGGGAGTGGCAGTAGGGACAGGTTCACGTAGCTGGTACGGGTAGCCTCGCCAAGCAGTTACAGGGCCAGACAGAAACGGGGTAACGAGAGAAAGACTAAAAGGCAGGTGGGAGTGAATGGGGCAAGATGACTTTGGACGCCCACCGGCCTAGGTCTGCAGGGCTCCCTCTGCGTGGGCGGCTCTGCGACAGGCCTGGGCCATTACATGCCGAGCCCTGGGGCACATGTACAAGCAGAGAGCTTCCTCTCCACTCCTTCTCCAGCAGCCCACAGCTGGCAAGAGATAAGGCCATTCAAGCCAGGTGCAGTGGTGCACATCTGCCATCTTGGGAGGCTGAGGCAGGAGGATTGTAAGTTCGAGGCCAGCCTGGGCCATTTAGCAAGACCCTGTCTCAAAATTTTAAAAGGGCTGGAGGTGTAGCTCAGTGGTAGAGTATATACTGAGCATGCACAAAGCCCTGGATTCACCCTCCAAAGCTGCAAAAATGAATGGGTGATGACAGATAGGTAGATAGATAGATAGATAGATAGATAGATAGATAGATAGATAGATGACAAAAAATATTAAAGAGAGACACAGACAGATAGTGATTCATTCAAACGTTTATTTGGCATCTGCCTATGCCCGGTCCTGCGCAAGATGTCAAGAACATTTAAATTTTAGGACTCATAATCAAGTGGAGAACATAGAAATGTTAGCAGATCCTTATGGGATAGCTGACCTATACACAAAGACAAAACATCAAATCCTCACTGGGACAGAAGTGACCCACAGAAGACGGGGAATGGGAGCAGGCTTCTCAACCAGGGAAGAGTTTGGCCCCTGCGGACAGACCCTTACAACAAAGAATTGCCTGGCTCAAAAAGGCTACGGCGCTAAGGCTGGGAAACCCTGAACTGGAGGAATAGGGAGGAGCCAGGGAGAGGGCCGAGCTGCCAGCTCGGGAAATGGTAGCCGGAGACGAAGCCTTCAGTGGAGACAGGTTCGTGGGAAGGCTGACATCGTATGGAATTAAGTCAGTGAACTTCAGCTGAATTAAGCCTCAGGTGACACAGCCAGGGGGAGATGGATGAGGAGGTTCTAGAACTTCACTACTCAAAGTATGGGCCGTGGACCAGCAACATGGATGTTACGTGGGGGCCTGCCAGGAATGTGGTGTTTGTGGCCCTACGCCAGCCCTCCTGCATTTGAAGAAGTTCCCCGGGTGATTCCTACACACATTCATTCACCTTTGAGAAGCGCCGGTGTGGAGCACAAGACAGCTGAGGTACAGCTGTGGCTTGGGGGAGGGGGAGCATCTTGCATTTTTGCTTTTTCTCCCAGTGACCCAGAGATATGTTTGGCTCAGAGCACTGTGTCTGGTTATACAGGTTGCACACTGACAAAGGTAGACTAAGGATGAAGCTGATATTTGACATTTACCCTGAAAAAAAAAGGGGGGAGATTTTTTTTCCTTAACCCTACTTGCCAGGTTAATAAGCTTAGGAGCTATGACCACCCAGAAAGCATACTGTTCTAAATTGTACAAAAGCCCTCTGACTTTACCAGTGGCCCTGGATATAATAGCTCTATACCCCTTATCTACAATTCTGAAATGCACAAAACCCTAAAAAACAAAACGTTTTTCACAGATTTGCAGCAAGCTTGCTCGGCAGCAACACCTGACCTTAGCTAACGTGAGACTAATTATAGTCTTTATTTTTCCCACCTACTGTGAAGACTCACGTTTTCCTGCAGAAGCTCATGGGGTTTATTATGAAAGTTCAGCCTCATATTCTACAGGGATGTTAGGCAAGATATATCTATATACTGTATTTTTATTTTTATTTGAAAAATTCTGAGTTCTAAAATATATCTACTTCAGTTAAGAATCATCAACTGAGTCGGGCATGGTGACGCATGCTTGTAATCCTGGTACTTGGGAGGCTGAGACATGAGGATCCAGGATCGCGGTCAACCTCAGCTACTTAGTGAGGCCCTCCACAACTTAGTGAGACCCCATTTCAAAATAAAGAATAAAAAACAGGGCTGAGGGTATAGCTCGGAGGTAAAATGCCCCTGGGTTCCATCCCAAGTACTGCAAAAAAGAAAGAAAGGAAGAATCATCAACTGTACTGCCTTCGTTTTACAGATGGGAAAAGTCAGAGAAGTAGAGTTTCAAAGTTGGTCCATGAGCGTGTCAAGGTTGAAATGCCTTCCCTCTTGGTAAAAATGGAGTAGAACACTGCTCAGGAAACAGCCCAATAAACAAGCATTGTTTATTTTCAGACAGAAACATGAGGTAGGGGCTCACGGAGCAGAGAATAGAGTAATCTGTCTTTTGTGGGGTCTCTCATCCCCGATTGCCAATCCCTGCTCTGGTCCACACAGGCCAACACGTGCCTGGCAGCACTTAGCCCAAAGCCAGGCACCCCATGCTAGGAGCATCCATTAGCTTCAGCCTCCCTGCCAAACTCGGAGAGCCCTGCAGTGGTGCAGAAGGAGAGCGAGCGAATCCTTGTCGGATCCAGGATTGAGACAAGGCGGACTGGAGCAGAACAGCAGGCCCGGCTTCTGTTGTCTATCCGAGGCATCGAGGAAGTCTTCCTTCAGCAGCAGTGGGAACCAAATGTCAGTTCCTTCTTCAAAGAGCTCAGAGCCTGTCGTCTCTTGAGAGCTGAGAGAGAGGCTTCGCTCCCCAATCCACAGAGAAAGAATAGGCTTTCTTCTCCCTACAGAAATAAGCCTGGAGCCAGAGATGATCAGCCAGAGAAAAGCCAATGTCTTCCTCTTTGGAATGTTGCACGCTCTAAAATTATACCCAGGTGATACCCCCCACGTCCGTATTCTTCCCTTACAAAGTGAATGCTAGGAATCTAGTATCTTTTTGCCAAAATTGATGCGCTACTATCCAGTTAAGTAAATTGAAGCTTTCCTAAAAATATTTTGTAAAACAAACACCTTCTAATTAAAAATATTCTGGTGAATATTGAACTCAAAATTGCTTGGGGATTCATTTCTGATTCTTTCCATTGTATATATATGAATTACACATTCACGTGTATTTGTTACACTTTATAATATATATACATTTCTATATCTTCCTCGGAGAAGTATTTATTCAAACCTTTGCCAGTTTAAACAAACTTTTTATTATTGTTTTATTATTACTGTAAGAATTCTCTTCATATACACTGTTATTAGTACATTGTTATTAGACATCATAGTGAGGTTCAATATGATACAAACATACATGCACACCGCACTTGGTGTCTTCCCCTTTCACTACTCTGCTGATCTCTCTCCTTATTTATATGAAGTTCTTTTTTTTTTTTTTTTTTTTTTTTTGCAGTACTGAGGATTGAACCCAGGGACATTCTACCTCTGAGCTACACCCTCAGCCCTATTTTTAATTCTATATTTTGAAACAGAGTCTCACTAAGTTGCGGAGGGCTTCACTAAGTTGCTGAGGCGGGCCTTGATCCTGCGATCCTCCTGTCTCAGTCTCCCAAGTACTGGGATTACAAGCATGCGCCATCACACCTGGCTTCTGAAGTCCCTTTTGTTACCTATTTTCTCTCTAGCTTGTAAGAATTCTTTATAAAGTTTAGATCTAAGTCCTTTGTCAGGGATGTGTTTTACAAATATCTTCTCCCCGCCTGTACCTGGCCTTTTCATTTTCTTTACAATGTCTTTCAAAGGATAATAAACATTTTCAATTTTGATAAAGTTTAATTTATCAGGTTTTGTTTTATTGTTGGGTTTTCTGTGTCCTTCTATGGTGTATAAGTGGTCCCCAAAGGCCTGTGTGTTAAAGACTTGGTTCCCCAGCCATTGGTGCTATTGGAGGTGGCAGAATCTTTAAGAGGTGGGGCCTGGTGAGAAGTTAGGTCACTGGGGGTGTATCTTTGAGGGTGATATTGGGACCCTGGCCCCTTCCTGTCTCTCTTGCTTCCCAGCTGTCATGATGTAAATGGCCCTCTTCACCACAAGCTCCCAATCATGATGTCCTCTCTCACCACAGGCCCAAGAGCAAGTCCAAGAGTGACTGAACCCTGCAAAACTATGAGTCAAAATAAACCTTTCCTCTTTTTCTTTATCTCAGATATTTTGTTACAGTGACAGAAAGCTAACACATATTCCATGTCAAAAATCTTTGCCCAACCTAAAGTCTAAGCTTTTCATTAATGTTTTCTTATAGGAATACTATAATTTTAGCTCTTACACATACATCTAAGTCCATTTAGTTAATTTTGTATATGATATGAAGTGAAGGTCGTTGTTCAGATCATGTAGCCAGCCAGTTGTTCCTGTACCATTTGTGGAAAAAGTTGTACTTTTTCCACATTGGCACCTTTGCCAGAATCAGGTGATCACAAGGACATGGGCATCTTTCTGGACCCGTTGTTATGTTGTGTTCCTCTATATGTCTATCCCTGTGCTGATATCACACTGTCTTAATCACTGATAGCTTTATAGTATAATTTCTCCACTCTGCTTTCACTTTATTTTTCATTATTTTTCTGCAATGGCTTCCAATATGAGGTTTAATAAAAGTGGATAGGAGGAAAGGGTTTCATTTCTCACCACAAAGTTTGATGCAAGGTATAGTTTTTTTGGAGATGTGCTTTATCACATTGATGTGGTCAATCTGGTAATATTTTATTAAGGACTTTTGGATGCATTTTCATTGATTGATCTTTCTCCTGACATTTTATCTTGGAGCTAGGGATTGATCCCAGGCCTCATGCACGCTGGATATGTGCTCTACCACTGAGCTCCCCCCTTCCCAGGCCCTCTTCTGATTATTCACATTTTCTTGCCTTTTTGTATGTCTGACAACTTTTAATCTGATGCTGGATATTTAATTTTACAGTCTTGAGTACTGGATTTTATTATATTCCTCTAAGGGGTATTGGACATTTTCTGACAGGCAGTTATATTACTTGTGGATTAATTTGATTCTTTTGAGGTTTGATTTTAAGCTCATTGGGGGAGAGGTCTAGAGTAGACTTAATTCTAGAGCTAATTGAGCCCCACTTGGAATGTGTGGCCTCTCTGCAGTTCTACATAATTCATGAATATTTATGAGGTCTTTCACTCCAGCTAGAGGCAACTCAGCTAATCCCTGGCATTGTGTAATCTCTGGGAATTATTTCTCATATAGTACCCCAGCAATCATCCTTTCCTTCAAAGTTGTTTTCCTCTGGGCTTGTGGGATTTTATAGTCAGAGATGTAAAAAGACCTCTCTTGAGATTTCTGAAGCTCTTTCTTAGTGTTGCTGTCTTCATTTGGGTCCTCTCTCTGTACCTAATTCCAGCCACCTTGGCCTTTCAGAACTTCCCTCCATCTTCTCAACTCAGAGACTCAGTCAACACTCTCATTGCCATGATCCAAAACAACTGGCCACACAACTTAGAGCAAGGAAGATTTATTTGCTCACAGTTTTTGGAGATTTCAGAGGTTCAGTCCATGTCAGGCCAGGTCTGCAGAGCTCAGGACATGGTGGTGAGAAACAGAGAAAGGGAGAATACAAGGCTCTGCTCTCACATTGGGGAGGCCAGAAGCAGGGAGAGCAAGGGGAAGAGAGGACCTTATATAATCTCCATGGCCACATCACCAGGGACCCCTCCTTAGCAACCAAACCCAACTTCCAATATTGCTGCCTTGTTTCCGTGAGGGCTAGGGGACATTCTAAATCCAAATCAC
Organism: Graphiurus murinus; assembly: GCA_004027655.1. NCBI lineage: Eukaryota > Metazoa > Chordata > Mammalia > Rodentia > Gliridae > Graphiurus > Graphiurus murinus. Next base: position 76,764 of record PVLC010000634.1, on the reverse strand, counting down.
TACAGAGACCACAGGGCTGCCCCTCTGTGGGGCACAGTCTGGGAAATGACTCCAGACAGAGGGGTTTGGATGTGGGAGACCTCACCAACTTTGCTCCCTTTCCTTGGGGATAACGGTTCATTTCTGCCTGTTGTCCAATGTCTGAAAAATATATTTTCACTACAGTTTGTCCATTTTCCTACTTTTTTATTAGCAGAAGTAATTCTGGACTATTTCACACTCTCGTGGTCAGATGCCAATCAATATCTGCCTGCTCACATAGCTACGATGAAGCCCACATCCCATGGCTTATTTTGTTAATCCTATAACACTAAGAATTTAGTGTTATTTCCCTAATTTTAAAAATCATTTTGAATGATAGTTTTTTAATGATTTCTCTATTAGAAAAATTATATATGGAACCAATATGAATGTTATTAAAAATGCTTTTTTTAGGGATATTTCCTTAAGCTTTAGAGTTATCAGAAAAAAGAGATGTGAATGATTTCACAGTTCTCATTGCAATATTTCCTTATTGTCTCCAGAAAGATAAAATTCATTTGCATTGCTACTAGGAATAGGATTACATATTTCTGCTGGTTGCTAGTATTGGACTTCACCATTTTAATTTATTTTTGTTAGTTGAAATCGTGAGTAATGATCCCTAGAAAATATTTCAATTTATTTTTTTCTTCTTATATTGCTAGGAATATTGCACATTTTCTCATCAGATAATTAAATGCCTCAATTTTCTTATGTATAAACTATCTGTTCATCAACCTTGATGACGTAGCAAGTGGAATTATGGCATTTATATTGTGGGACTTCATTTCATTTTGTAGAATAGTAAGTTATTATTTGTAGTGTTTATGTAGCTTAATCTTCTCTTTCCATTTACATATAACTTGCATTTTTAAGTGTGTCTCTTTAAGGAACAGATTGTTAGATTTTCTTAATTCTGCCAGTGGCTCTTCTTTATCCAGAGGATTTCACCTTTTACATTTAAATATAATTGATGTATTTTTTACCACCTTCTAAGTAGATTTTAAAGGGCCACCATAGCTTGATTTCTCTTTTTATTTCCAGAATTGCTGTAGTAAATTTTAACATGTGGGTTTCCCTTCATTCTACACTCTCAACCTATTGCACTTTTTTATTTTGAAACAGGGTCTAAGTTGCTGAGGGTTTTTCGCTAAGTTGTTGAGACTGTCCTCAAACCTGCAATCCTCCTATCTCAGCCTCCCAAGTCCTGGGAGAAGGATGCACCCCTACACTTAGCTTCAACCTACTATATTTTGTTTCACAAACCATGTCTGCCTTGTCTCCCCGTCTTCCTAGTGTCCAGCACAGTGCCTGACACAACGATATATTTATTTAGAAATAACTATTGAGATCCCGCTGTGAACACTACGGAAGTCAGGTGTGTAGGTTAACCTAGTAATCTGAACTTTTGAAGAGTCACGTTTGAGCTGGGCATGGTGACTCACACCTATAAATCCCAGTACTTAGGAGACTGAGACTGGAGGATCACAGCTTCAAGGACATACTCAGCAACATAGCAAGACTCTTAGCAATCTAGGGAGACCCTGTTTCAAAAAACAAAGAGTTAAAAAAGTACTGTGAGTATAGCTCAGAGCTAGAATGCCTCTAGGTTCAATCCCCAGTGTCAGAAAAACAAACAAACAAAAAGAGTCAAGTTTGCATCCTGTGTTTCTTGTAATTTATGTTTTGATTTATAAGCATCTAAGTTCCTTCATCAACCATGGCCACTGGAAATGTCCTAAATACCTTCTCTTCCATAATTGCCTTCGTCCAGTTCAGATTTACACTGATCCTCATGAAAGTTCTCACAGCTGTGGGATCTTGGGTTGACAAATTATTTCTGTACCTTTTCTAACCGAAAAGTCAACCTGGCCTAGGTTAAAGGTCAGTCAACCTAACCTTAAAATGTCAACCTGGCCAGCCTGGCAGAAATACTGACAACTTCATTTCTCTTAGTGTTGTGTGAGTCTTTACCAAAGCCGTGCTTTTTAATTCTCTAAATTAAATTCCAAATTTGCTTCGCTCTTGTATTTCTCAATGTTTCCTTTCTTCTTAAATCCTTAAAAAGATCTCTCCTTCCTTCCTTCCTTCCTTCCTTCCTTCCTTCCTTCCTTCCTTCCTTCCTCCCTCCCTCCCTCCCTCCCTCCCTCCCTTCCTTCCTTTCCTTCTTTCTTTCTTTTTTGCAGAACTGGGGATTGAACCCAGGGGCATTCTACCTCCAATCCTCACCACCAGCCCTGTTTTTTATTCTTTATTTTGAAACAGGGTCTCACTAAGTTGGAGAGGGCCTCACGAAATAGCTGAGGCTGGCTGTAAACCTGCAATCCTCCTGTCTCAGTCTCCCAAGTACTGGGATTACAAGCATGCACCACCACGCCTGGCCCATCTTTCATTCTGATCTTTAAAACATTGGCCATGCCAGGCACCTGAAATCCCAGTATTTGGGAAGCCAAGACAGGAGGATCACAGGTTTCAGACCAGCCTTGGCAACTTAATGAGATTCTGTATCAAAATTTAAAAAAAAAATAAAAAGGGCTGGGGCACATGCTTGTAATCCCAGCATTTGGGAGGCTGAGACCGGAGGATCCGGGTTCGAGGCCAGCCTCAGCTACCTAGTGAGGCCCTCCAAAACTTAGTGAGACCCTGTTTCCAAATAAAGAATAAAAAAATAGGGCTGGAGGTGTAGCTCGGAGGTAGAATGCCCCTGAGTTCAATTCCCAGTACTGCCAAAAATTAAAAATTAAAAATTAAAAAAAATCCAAAAAATAAAAAATAAATAAAAAGGGCTGGGGATGTAGCACAGAGGTAGAACACCCTGGGTTCAATCCCCAGTATCCCCACCACACACACACACACACACACACACACACACACACACACACATCTACCAGAAGTTGTCTCTCTCTGAGTGCCGTACCTCTAGGGATTGCCATCATTCCCTCTCAGGGACTGAACTGAGATTGCCTTGCAGGTCAGAAGATTGATCCTGAATGATCGCCATTAGCCCTGTCCCTTTCCCCAGAGTCCTGTGGAGTTCCTGCCAGGCCCCCGCGGGCTGTGGTTTCCCTGCGTCCCGTGTGGCTCTGTGCTGCAGTCTCCCTGAGTTTGCCATCAGGTGTACCTTCCACCTTTGTGAGTGGCTCTTTGTCCCGAGGCTGTAACCTTCATTTAAAGTTTGCGTGAACTGCCAAATGCATGGTTCAAATGAAATCCTATGCAGAGGGCCAGTCTGGGAAAGGAACATGCCTAGAGCTGCTTTGGTCTTTGGTGGTGGAGGCTGGAACTCAAGGAGGCCTGGAGCCTTCCCATCCTCTCCACCAGCATCTCCCGAGACACCAGGAAAACTTGGGAGTCCAGGGCGCTAGGGCATAGTAGTTCCACTCAAACGGCTCTGGCTCCAATCCTGCCTCCTGCCTCAGTTTTACTCCCTGCCCACGTCCCTGAGCATTAGCTCTGTCTGTCATGCCGGCCCCACTTTCCTCTTTAGCAGCCGTCATCTTACTTCATCTTTTTCATGAACTCACACCATCTCCTTTACGCTTCCTTGAGGATCTTCAGAAATCTGGGCAGAATCGGTTAACTTTTAAAAAATCTATTTACACTGAGGGATTGTGAAGAAGCCAGGCAAAGAAGTGTTTTGGATTTCGAAAATACACATATGGGCTTCTTTTTATTTATTAACAGCTTTTATATATTTTCAATATTATTCCAGAAAGCAGCTGTTTCTACGAGTTCTTTTTCACACCTGCCTGTCACTTCGGATTTCCACTTGTTAATTTACAGATCTGAATTGGAAGTGATAAAAGCAGAGCACTAGGTAATTTTACTGATTTGAAATTTTACTTATATATTTGAGGGTCATTTAGAAGCGCTGTGCCTATCCAGCCAGGATCACAGAGAAGCTACTGGTTTACTCTCCACCCTTAAATATTATTTGGGGGGGGGGCACTGGGGATTGAACCCAGGGGCATTCTATCTCTGAAACTACACCCCAAGCCCTTTTTACTTTTAATTTTGACACAGGGTCTCACTAAGTTGCCTCGGGTTATCCTCTAACCCACCATCCTCCTGTCTCAGCCTCCCAAGTACTGGGATTATAGGTATGCGCCACCACACCTAGCACCTAAATACTATTTTTGAAGTGTTAATACTAATACAACATTTGCCAGACTTATATTAGTTCTGTTTGTATGTTTTTCCTCTACTAAATTGTAAAACTCTGAAGGGAACATTTTTTTTTCTGTATCTATTATTGTACCTAGCATTATGCAAATAAATAATGCATATTTAAGTGGAAAGGCATTATCTATTTTTACTTCCCAAAAGTCATGAGAAAGCCTATTAAAGTTTTTCATTATCTTGCCATCCAGGAAGATACCACACAAGCTGATTTACAAGGGGAAAGAGAGTAGGGACAATATTCCTTTCCTGGATGCAAAAGGGTATGATGTTTTCTACCGATCTCAAAAAGGGCACATTTGCAGAGGACAAGTTGCTTAGGTCAAGTTAGTGAGATACCAAAACAACCGTGATGACACAGAACGGTGGCACTTTAATGGGGAAATTGCCAAAGGGTAAAATATCCAAACAAAGAAGGCAGGGTGGTTTGGGGGTCTCTGTGTATTAAAAGCTATTGTGTCTGTGGTTAGTTTCAGCCACAAGGACCTAACAATGAAGACAGCTTCATCCTATGAATGAGCAGAGCAGAGGTGACCTTCCTCCTGCCATGAAATCCCCTGTCCTGGTCACACCCAGTCTGAGCTGAATTGCTCAGGGTCTGGCGGGGTCTACACAGGATCAGCAGGAGGTCAGAGGACATTACTAGGTTGGTGTTCTTCAAAGTGTGGGCTGAGGTCTGGTAGATCACCACCAGGCTGGCTTATCCATTCATTCCTTCCACAATGGGTTTATTGAGATATCAGGGAATATCAAGATGAATAAATGACAGTACTTGTCCTCAAGTCACAGATTTTAATATAGTAACAGCAAAATATGGCATCGTGGTCCATTTTTTGCTGTAGTAATAGAATTCCACAGATAGGGGAATTTATACACAACAGGAGTTCAAGTTCATCTGGCTCATAGTCTTTGAGGCTGGGAGGTCTAAGAGCCTGAAGCCAGCATTTGGCAAGGGCCTTATGCTGCATCCTAGCCTGGTGGAAGGGCAGGCAAGTCCCAGTGAGATCGGGATGGAAAATAGGTGGGCGTGGTGGAGCCCTGTAATCCCAGGATTTGGGAGGCTGAGATGGGTTCAAGGACAGTCTCAGCAAATTAGGAAGACTCAGCAATTTAGTAAGACCCTGTTTCCCAATTAAAAATAAAATCATATAGGGCTAGGGGCGGTACAGTTCAGAGGTAAAATTCCCCTGGGTTCAATCCCTTATACAAGAAGAAAGAAGAAGAAGGAGAAGGTGAAGAGGAAGAAGAAGGAGGAGGAAGAAGAGGGTGGCCAAACACCCTTTTATCAGGAACCCAGTCCCACAAGAACTTACCCACCCCTGTGATTAATCCATTCATAAGGAAATAGCCCGCATGAATGACCTAATCATGAAGGTTCCAACCATACTGGTACAATGGCAAGTAAGTCTCAACCTGAGTTTCGAGGGGACATTTAAACGGTAGCATGTGATAAGGGTAGAGTTCACCATCTCAGGAAAGTCACGTTTAGACAATGCTACTTCCTTGCTGACATTTGCCATTCTGTGATTGACTATTATTCTTTGCCTCCTAATGTGGAAAAAAGCCTCTTGCAATATACCTGTCACCCAGGATCCCAGAGGAATGACCCCTATAAAAATGCCCAAGTGGCCAGGCGTGGTGGCGCACGCTTGTAATCCCAGCATTCGGGAGGCTGAGACCAAAGGATCCGGGTTCGCGGCCAGCCTCAGCTACCTAGTGAGGCACTCCGCAACTTAGTGAGACTCGGTTTCAAAATAAAGAATAAAAAAATAGGGCTGGGGGTTTAGCTCAGAGGTAGAATGCCCCTGAGTTCAATCCCCAGTACCGCCAAAAAAAAAAAAAAAAAAAAAAAAAAAAAAAAAAAAAAAAAAAAAAAAAAAAAAAAAAAAAAAAAAAAAAAAAAAAAAAAAAAAAAAAAAAAAAAAAAAAAAAAAAAAAAAAAAGATCTAGAGGAAACAAAGAAGATTAAAACACACAAAGACAACAAGTACAGCTGTTATCTTCCAAGAGGTAGGAGAGGATATTAGGATATTGTTTACATAAAACAAGAAATGCCAAGACCAAGGAACAAAAAGAATAAAAAGAGCTCCTGGAAATTAAAAATAGCTTATTCAAAACAAATTCAACTGAAAAGTAGGGAGAAAAGAGTGAAGAAACCTCATAGAAAGCATTTTTAAAATGTAAAGATAGAAAAGGGAGATTCAATTAATCTACCCAGGAGATAGAATTTCCAGCTAATAGGAATTCCAGGAAGATAAACAATGAGCAAGAAATTGAAAAAAAAAAAAAAAAAAAAGGTGGAAGTTTTCCCAGAAGTTAAGAAAGGACTCTATGCTCAGCACAATGAATAAAAACACCCACACCAAGAGGTTTATCGATATAAGATTTCATAACACCAGGGACAAGCTTCTGGTCAAAGAAATATAAAGGCAAGTGGATAAATAAAGCTACCATTTAATGGGGAAGACGAGTAATAAAAGTTACAATATAATGGGAAGCCTTCTGGTTGAAGAGGACATGCTGAGCAATTAAATTTACTCCCTCTCGTTCCCAGAAACCCATCAAAATGAGAGCAGAGAGGAATTAAATAGAGTCATGAAATTGCTGAAATAGCTGGCATTGGCATGGGGAGTGGGCACCTGCGTCCTGAGATCCTGACTACCAGCAGGATGGAAGCCAACGGGGTAACACAGATGAGCAGGGAAGGGACCGTCCCCAACGCGCACTAGACAATTCTCTCCTCCAGATGCCTTCAGGGTCAAGAGCAGCTGTAGGTAGACATTGTAGAAAAACAATCAAGGATCAGCTTCCCTCGCCCCGACCAGCGACCAGAGATGGCAGCCTCTGTGATGTGCAAATAATAAGGAGAAGTTTGAGTCCTTGCTGTAAACATATTGAGACCTCGTTTGTACTCACAGGTCGGTGAGGTTGGAGGGAACTTGAATGGCATTTATCCAGCAATAGAATCACCACTATCGTCTGGGTCTGTACCCATGCAGTATAATAGCAGGAGTGCTTTGTCTCCACTTCTTTAGATAAAATGATTCTCGTGTGTGTGTCACATTCTAACTGCACCCGACTCACCTTGCTATGCATCCCACGGGCTGCAGCCCAGCGTCCCCTGAGAACTTTTAGAAAAATACAGAATCTCATACCTCCTTGGTCTCCTTCCCGCCAAAACCCCCAGCAAGTCATCTGTACATCAAATTTGAGAAGTTTGGCCCTCAAGGAGTAGTTCATAACTGGATGTACTATAGAATTACCTGGAAGGTGATTCTTTTATTATTATTATTTATTTATTTATTCATTTATTTTTTGCTACTGGGGATTGAACTCCAGGGACATTTTACCTCTGAGCTACACCCCAGTCCCTTTTATTTTTTATTTTGAAACAGAGTCTCACTAAGTTGCTGAGAATCTCCCTACATTGCTGAGTCTGGCCTTGAACTTGGTATCCTCCTATCTTGGTCTCCCAAGACCTGAGATTACAGGTGTGCACCACCATTCCTAGCTGTACTTCGAGAGCTCTTAAGACAATTGGCTATCTGAGTCCTACATGAAAGCCAAGAACTCAGAATCTCTGGGTCCTGCCATGGTGGTGGTCTTTTTAACTCTTCCCAGGTGATTCTAACGGTCAGCTAGGGTTGAAGACCATTGCTCAAGGGGCAAAATCAATTACATTTCAAGAAAAATTTTATTACCATGTGCTATAGTTTGGATCTTAAATGCCCTCCCAAGGCCCCTGTGTTTAAGGCCTGGTCCTCAGCCTGTGGTGCTCCGGGGAAGTGGTGGAACCTTTAAGAGGTGGAGCCTAGTGGAAGTCTTGGGCATTAGAGCCACGCCCTTTAGTACCCTTAAAGGGGTAGTGGGACTCCAGCTCCTTCTCCCTCTCTCTCTCTCCCTCTTTCCCTCTCTCTATCACATCCTGGAACAGGAGGTGACCTGTTCCTGTCTGATGCACTCCTGCATGACTTGCTTCCTTGCCACAAGCCCAAAGCAATAGGACCAATGGAACATGGACCCGAACCTTGGAAACTGTGAGCCAAAATGAACCAATTTTTTTTCTTTATAAGTTGACTATCTCAGGTACTTATTATAGTATTGAAACGCTGACTGACATACCATGCCTGCCCTCCTTACAGATTCAAATAGTCATCCCTTCTCCTTCTCTCTGCTCCTTCTCTTACCTACTTCTGACTCTCTGTTTTCAATAAATGACTCTTTGTCCAGTGATCGACACGAGTCAACTGCAGGGGAGCTGGGAGGTAAAAGGGGTATGGAGGAGGCCAGCCCTAACACCAGCAAAACCAAAATGAGCTGAGAGTTAGGAAGGACCTGCTGGTCGGGCAGAAGAGTCCATTTAATGTGGTGAGGGAAGCGGGGGTCACTGAAGATCAGAGAGGAATGGTAGGAAGGGGAAGAGGAAAGTTCAGCTTACATTAATAAACTAATCCTGTATCTGTAAATACATATGTATATGCTTAAAACTAAACATTCAAACGACGATCTATTAGACATTCTCAGAAAACTACCTACCAAAGTGTTTCCCCCTACAAATCTGCTCCGGAGCCAATAATGCGATCCAATAAACTCTTGCTAATTATATCCTCTAATGAATTGTGAGGCTGCCTAATCCACAGACCAGAGGTTTGTGCAGTCAATAACGATGTTAAGTAGTCTCAATTACTTACATATGGTGTCTAATTTTGGTGTTAATTGTGCCCATTAACCCACACAGAATGGTTTTCGATTCCTGCAGGATGGCTAATGTGCAGATTCCTCTGAGGCCACTAACCACATTTTCCTTTGTTCACAGGCAGACTTTCGGCTTAATAAAGCTTCTTAATCTGAATTTAGCGTTCAGATAAACGACCAAGAAGCCTGAAGTCCTTCCTCATGTGAAATTCTTTGTAGTGTCTTTGAATTCAAACTCAAAAGCAACCCCATTGGTGTTTCTCCATCAAAAAGTTGACTGAAAGCTATACTAAAGTGAACAGGCTTCCATCCTTTGGATCCCTCTGAAGACACATTTATCAATGAGCTAATAGTTTCAGGAGCCTGGGTCCTCCCCAGTCAATCAAGTCACCCCCATCCATTGGGCTGAGCTCAGAGAGTCCTGGATTGAATCCTTTATTTTCATGGGCTCCAGTTTAGGGTACTATCTGACTTCTTTTTTTTTTTTAATGTACTTTTAAGCTGAGTGTGGTAGCGTACGCTTGTAATCCCAGTACTTGGGAGGCTGAGACCGGAGGAACCCAAGTACTTCATGGCCAGGCTCAGCTACTTAGTGAGGCTCTCCACAACTTAGTGAGACCCTGTTTCAAAATAAAGAATAAAAAATAGGACTGGGGGTGTGGCTTAGAGGTAGAATGCCCCTGAGTTCAATCCCTAGTACCGCAATATATATATATATTTTTTTTTTTTTTCTTTTTTGATGCATTGTAAGCATACATCATAATGAGGTTTGGAGTAATAGGAACACACATGCACACAGCGCTTGCTGTGTTTCCTTCTAGATCTCCCCCAGTCTCCCTGTCCCCATACATGTTACTGAGATTGGCACTGATGATTCTGTGTATGTACATGGCATTATTTAAACTGCTTCCTTCATACATTCCCCTCGTCCCTTAAACCCCCTCCATCACTCCCCTGGAGTCTCTTCTCCTTTATCTAAAGTCCCTTTTGCTTCTCTAGCTTCCATCTATGAGAGAAAACGTACAACTGCTAATCTCACTACAATCTTCCCCAATTCCATCCATTTTCCTGCAAGTGACATAACTTTGTTCTTCTTTATAGCTGAGTAAAATGTCATTGTGTATATAAACAACAGTTCTGTAATCTATTCCTCTGTTGATGAATAGATTGGTTGGTTCCATAATTTGGCTATTGTGAATTAAGCTGCTATAAACATGGATATGTATGAATCACTATATATCTGACTTCTGAAGGGGCATTTCAACAGCTGTAAATGGATTTGGGTCCAAATGATAGCATACTCCAGTAGCAGAACTTACAGTGTCTAGATACCGAAGCTGTAACACACTTTACTCTATGTATCCCAGGCTTTAGAGTGTACCAAGGTATGTAACTCTCGATAAGTGAGAACATATTTTGTCCAGTATGTGTCTGACAGAGGTTTTGGAAGTCTGGGAAGGGCAATGAAGTCTTGTCCTGTGTGCTCCTGACCATTTCATAAAGATGGTATCACTTGCTCACCAAATCTACCTTCAAAGGACACAGGAAGTCCTTAAGTCACTATCCTGTAATGATGTCAATCAACTTGGTGTCACCACTGATGAGCGTGATAGACAGCAGCTTGGGTGATGAAGCGCCACCAGTATACATGACACCTCCCCTCCCCCATCATAACCACCTTGGTCAAGTGAATAGTCTAAGAGCTGATTTCATTTGAAAATACCATATAGAACACATTCTTTTGGAAGGCTGTGATTTCTCTTGTAGGACATACAGGCTTTAAAAAATAAAAACTAAGCAGGGCATGCTAGCACACACCTGTAGTTCTAGTACTTGGGAGGCTGAGACAGGAGGATCACAGGTTTGCAGCCAGCCTCAGCAACTTAGGGAGACACTGTTCAAAAATAAAAAGTTGGGTGGGGGGTGTGGCTCAGAGGTAGAATGCCCCTGAGTTCAATCCCCAGTACAATAAATAAATGAATAAATAAATAAATAAATTGCAGATTGAGTATTCCTTATCCAGAATGCTTGGGACCAGAAGTCTTTTGGATTGCAGATCTTCTGGGACTTTGGAATATTTTCATATATGTAATAAGATCCCTTGGATTTGGGATCCAAATCTAAGCATGAAATTTATGTTTCATATACTCCTATATACATAACCTGAAGGTAATTTTATACAATATTTTGAATAATTTTGTGCATGCAACAGAGTTTCATGGTGTGGAATTTTCCACTTACGGCATCATGCTGACACTCAGAAAGTATTGGATTTTGGAGCATTTTGGATTTTTGAATTAGGCATGCTCAACCTGTACACATTCATTAGAGAAATTCTGAGAAATGTGGAGACACATGAAGAAAAAAGAAAATCGCCTAAAATCTCACCGTAAGATAACCAATGTAATTATTTTGTTTCCTTCCAACCTTTGAAAAATGCATAAACACTACCCATATGTCTTATTCCATGTTCTTCTATGCAACGATCAGTCAGGTGTGGCCAGAAGAGGACACAGGAGAGGAGGCTCAGGAGACAGAAGTTTATCTTGCAGGCCCACAGGGGGAGCCTCAGGAAGGTCTAGAGGCCCAAAGCAAGGAGCGGGGACAGTGTGTGCCAAATCCTTTGCTGGAGTTCCGTGGTGGAGAGCTGGGGCAAACAACCTAGGACTGGTTCACCTGGATAATACTGCTGGGCGCTAAGCTGCAGTGCAGCCTCTGGTTGCCTGGCACCTGACCCTGGGTTGACAACAGGAGCAGAGGAATGTGGCCTCCCAGAGTGTCGGGGCTCATGGAGGAGCAGCAGCTCCGGACTGGTTGTTTCAGTGTCTAAGGCACGCTCTCAGCTGAGTCCTTGCTGTCTTGAAGAAATGACCAGCCCTGGCCGTGGCAGTTTCTCCCCAGTTAGAAAGGTTTTTAAGACATCAACACATCCGATGTGCAGAAGATAAAAACTATAAACCATATATATTCCTTTCTTTCTTCCCAACCTTGCCCTCAAAGCCAGGATGAGCCCTGTGCCTGGCTCTTATGTCCATCCCAGAACATGTCTCTAGCTATCTTGAGGGGAGAGGAAGGCTGGGGCCGCCAGCAGTCCTGTGCCCCTCCATGTCCAGTGGTCCACCCTGGGGGCTGCTGCAGATCACCTAAGCTGGAGCAGGAGGCTGGCCTGGCCCAGTCCTCCCCTGAAGCACACATGTATGGCTCCCCAGGGAAGATGGGAAGCTCCTGAGTGAATGATGTAATGGTTCTCACGAGTGGCACTGATCCAGAGAGGGAGGAGGAGCTGGATAGCTCTCACTGTTCTTGTCCTGCACGACTCAGTCCTCTGGCCCTGGGTCCCAGGTGTCCATCAGCAGTGGACTCCATCAGTCGGAAGCAGCTCCAGGTACCATGCTTCTGTTCTGATGGGCAAAGTAAGAAACACTGGCTGGACCTTCAGAGACACTCTTACACCCTAATTCTTCCACATTGCCCTTCTCCCCTTGTTTCCCCCAATTCCCTCTTGCTTTCCCTCCAGCTCACCTGGTCCTGCTCCTCAATCTCTTAGTTCTCGATTCCCAACAGCGGAGTCCTCCCTGCAGTTTCTGTTGTCTCCAGCAGGGGCAGCAGTGAGCGCCCGCCGCTGCTGGTGGGACTTGAGCTGCAGAAGCTGGGACGCTGGGGGAGTTCTGTGCCTGTTCTCCATGAAATAAGGTCTGAAATGATATTCCTGGCCTTTCTGACGATTGACTTCCTTCCTGAGGCATTTACTCCTCCCTACCCAAGTTGTATTATGGCTTCTTCTCCTTAGTCGGCGGGTGCCGGATCAAAGTACACATGCATGCCTGGCTTTTTTTTTTTTTTTTTTTTTTTTTTTTTTGCGGTACTGGAGATTGAACTCAGGGGCATTCTACCTCCGAGCTATACCCCCAGCCCTATTTTTTATTCTTTATTTTGAAACCGAGTCTCACTAAGTTGCAGAGTGCCTCACTAGGTAGCTGAGGCTGGCCGCGAACCCGGATCCTCCGGTCTCAGCCTCCCGAATGCTG
>PVLC010000634.1:17213-63741 GCA_004027655.1 Graphiurus murinus | reverse complement strand
TGCCTGGCTTTTTTAAACTTACATTATGAGGATTTCCCCATGTCATCAAGTGTTTTTGAAAAATATGGTTGTAAGTGATGATATATATATTTCACAAATTTCATACCATCATGTTTTTAATGATTCCTGTTGTTGGACTTTGGTTAGTTTATAGTTTTTGCCCTCATCGGTAACTGCTATGAATTTGCTCATATGTAAGGCTTTAAGCCTGCCACATGTGATTTACCATGAGGACTGGAAATCTCATGTTGTATCTTTTTAACTCTTCTCAGTGTCAGGAATGGTTTCACATATGGCATGCAATAAGAACTGATTAACTTCACTTGTGGTCTAGATCCACTTGCATTGGGGCTTTATAAAACCTGTCTTTTAAATATTAAGCCATGTGAAACCATGATAGTGTGCCAAATGCAATTAGCATCTATCACAAGCTCTTCTCTCTATAAAAAGAGCATCTCACATTTTGTTATATTCACGTTATGAGATGCTGTTAGCAGAAATCACTAAGGTACTAGAGAATCAAAACGCACGGTAATATTTTTTAAACCCCTTTGCAATGACTATATCATCCATGTTTATTTATAGCTACAACAACAGAACCTCCTGTTCTGAGGGTGTCCTTTCAAGAGGACTGTGTAACAAATCTAAGGCAGTACGTAGTTCCAGCTAGCTTCCTGGTGCTTTACATGATATGCTCCAGTGTGGTCAAAGCATAGCATCAAATCCAGATTGAGGACCACACACACATATGCACACAGACATACATGTGTGGCAGCAATGTTGCAATAACATAGAACATCAATATCAATGTTGATTCACTAAGAAATAGAATGCCGAGACAGAGGACATTTACACCCCACTGCTGCCCACCACCTTTGGGAAAAAGAAAAACCCATAAGTCAGCTTTTATTTTATTTTATTTATTTTGGTACTGAGCTACACACCCAGCCCTTTTTACTTTTTATTTATTTTTTTAAATTTTTATTTATTTATTTATTTTGGTACTGGGGATTGAACTCAGGGGCATTCTACCTCCGAGCTAACCCCCAGCCCTATTTTTTTTCCCCAGCCCTATTTTTTTTTTTTTTTTTTTTTTTTTTGCGGTACTAGGGATTGAACTCAGGGGCATTCTACCTCCGAGCTACACCCCTAGCCCTATTTTTTATTCTTTATTTTGAAACCGAGTCTCACTAAGTTGCGGAGTGCCTCACTAGGTAGCTGAGGCTGGCCGCGAACCCGGATCCTCCGGTCTCAGCCTCCCGAATGCTGGGATTACAAGCGTGCGCCACCACGCCCGGCCTCCCCAGCCCTATTTTTTATTCTTTATTTTAAAACAGGGTCTCACTAAGTTGCGGAGGGCCTCACTAGGTAGCTGAGGCTGGCCGTGAACCCAGATCCTCTGGTCTCAGCCTCCCGAATGCTGGGATTACAAGCGTGTGTCACCACGCCTGGCTTACTTTTTATTTTGAAACAGAGTCTCACTAAGTTGCTGAGGGTCTTACTAAGTTGCTGAGCCTGTCCTCGAACCTGTGATCCTCCTGTCTCAGCCTCCAAAGTACTGGAATTATAGGCATGCACCACCATGCCTGGCTATGGAAATCAGCTTTTAAAGACTTTAGTTTTATGATCACCATGGGCAAGCTGAACCTAAGAGGGACTTTACTAGATACCTGCCCTGGACCCAGAGTTGCAGGTGGGATACAGGTTGACTTCACTGAGATTCAGATGAAACCATCTACTTCTCATTCCCATGAGAAGCTCTGGGGCTCAGGCCAGTCTCTGGGTTTAGACATCATCCTCTTGACCTGAGGGGGAAAAGGGATTTGGCCATAATCAGTCCAAGAATACTGTTTCCTAAACAACTTAGAGGAGATTTTCCATTTAAAAAATTATTCCACATATTTGGTATGCATGCCCTCTCTGTGTGTTTTCAGGCTACTCTAAGGCTTTTATTATCTTTTGTGTTATATAACTTTATTTTGCAACTTTTCCTTCTCCTGAAAGTGCCTGGATGCAGTAATGTGTCGCTGTTTCTGGTCTATTCTGAGCCGCTCATAAAATAACCTCACAGGTCACCTTCCCGTGGTGTGCAGATGGGCCTGGTGTGTGCCCCAGAGATGCCAGTCATCCCGCTCTGCTGGAGGAGGTCACTATTACCATGTGATCCTTGTCCTTGACTTGGCCACAGCTACCTTGGACAGAGCCCAGATGAGTCACTTCAGTTTTCTGCCCTGACAAGTTGGAATTGGTGACTCTGGCTGAGTCTGCTGGCTGTGTGGGTCTCTCCTTCTCATGTTCCCTGAAGCCTGGAGCTTGTTGTTAGCCTTCTAGGTCACGTTTTCCTTAAATATCTAAGAAAAACATCTCAAGTCCTGTGGTAGAGACAAATGCTATGTGTTTGACCAAATTTCCTTTCCTTTTCCTCTTCTCAAGCAGACATTTCCCAGCTTCCCTTGCAGCTAAGTTGGGCCAGGGGTAGAAGTGATGGATGCCACTGTCATTTTCAATCCCTAAAAATGCACAATTCCCCAGTCTTCTCTTCCTCCATTAGGATGTGTTCAAGATAATATGGCTAAACACGAAGGGGAACCTCATGACCCATGCTGGGCTGACGTGTTCATTGTATGAAACCACAGAGATTTCAGGATTTCTTTCACCCTATTCTATCTGGAAAAATACAAGTCTCACCTGGATGTGATGGTACACACCTGTAATCCCAGTAGTTGGGAGGCTGAGACTGGAGGATCACAGGTCAAGGCCAGTCTCAGCAACTTAGTGAGACCCTGAGTAATTTAGTGAGACTCTGTTTCAAAAGAAGAAATAAAGTAGGGCTGGAGTTATAGCTTGGAGGTAGAAGACCCCTTGTTTTAGTCCTCAGTATAAATAAATAATAACTAAATAAGCAAATATAATGAAGTGACTGAATAAGTAAAGGGGGAGAGTAGACACATCTCCCATGCAGAATAACTCTCCTCCTTCCAGCAATGCCAGGAACCTTGCCTGTCATTACCAGAAGTGGATATTAGAGGGTATTCTGAACAAAAGACCAGCCCCCACTTCCTTGGGCACCCCAGCCCCCAGCCCCCCCAGCATGTGTTTGGAGAACCTCATTTTTTTTTCATAGACTCTGTCATTCTTGTTTTGAGCTCAGCTTCTGCAAAATAATTCTCCAAACAGCACCCTGCTCCTATGCAGCACCCCTCCTGGGTGGGGTGAAGCATGTGAAGAGGTCGTGGATGGAGGGTAGGCAGCTCTTAGTGGGAGTGAAGTCACGTATGGCAGAGGGCTTTTTTTTTTTCTTCTTTCTGTTTTAAACTATAATTTCTTTGGGTTTGGTGAAAGAGGATGAATTATCAGCATTTGCTAATCAGCTACCTTGAAACTGATCTGGCCTCCAAAATGTGAAAATAATAGGGGCATTTCTTTTCTTTTCTCCTTAATAGCATTTTTCCCTCATCTTATCACCAACCAAATGCACCTTGAGAGAACAGTGTAGATAGATTGGTAATTTCGTTTCCCAGAATATAGTCCTTATCTGTGCAAGTTTTCCCAATTCAAAAGTTATTTTTATCTCTCTCTCTAGTTCCTGAAAGATTCTTTAACCTTATGATTTAAAAATCACCTAGCAAATATGTCCACCGAAGACCATCCCTCTTGGCTCAGTTTTGTTATTTGTCTCCAGAATCTGTCTCAGGGACCTGTGTTCAGGAGAAGGGATGCTTCGTGTATAAGAAATGGAGTTCGGGCCTGCGCCTCCCAGAGGAGGGAGTTCTCTGCACTTGAGCTTCCTTTCTGAGCCCTACAGAGCAAGACATTTTTAATTATCTTTCTCACAGGTGACTGAGATCCTGTAATTCTTGATTCTATATTTGTTATTTGAAATTTGATAAATCATTTGGGCGCAGGCAGAGGAAGCAGTATTTATCAACTACCCCCCACCTGCGTCTCTTTAGTTCCACACAATTTATCTCATTTAATTATCCTGGCTACCTTGTGAAGTAGGAAGGACTCTCCCTGCCACCCCAAACACACACACACACACCTTATAAATGAAAAAGCTCTCTTAGAAAGAGCACATAGCCTGCCCATGTGTGGGCTACTTAGTGAGAGGCAGGTGCAGGATTGAAACACAAGGGCAGTGCCCATCACTTTAGTAGGCCACATTGAAAGGTGCATGTAATTAATTAATTTAATTAATTAGTACAAGGGATTAAACCCAGGGACATTCTACTTCTAAACTATACCCCCAGCCATTTTTTAATTTTTTTAATTTTGAAGCAGTCTCGCTTGGTTGCTGAGGGACTCACTAAATTGCTGAGACTGGCCTCGAACCTGCTGTCCTCCTGTCTAAGCCTCTCGAGTACTGAGAATACAGGTATGTACTGTGCCTGACACAGTATTTAAGTATTATGGAAAACATGTTCTCACGATAATTAAGTTGATTTTTCCAAAGTCAGTCCTATGTTTGGATGAGGATGGAACTGAGATTAGAACCCAGGTCCATATTGCTTCAGAGCTGTTCTTTTCTGGGTAAGCCTGCTGGCTCTCCGGTGAGCCCCACTGACGATGGCTGATTATTGAGGTCCAGTGACGGGCCAGCTATTGGACCTGTCTCACCCGTATGCAGATAATGAAGTTCCTGGCTTATCGGAAAATGACTAGAAGGTTTTGCAGATGCATAGGGTCCGTTTGAAATGATCTGACTTCATATGTAGCTCTCACAGAGTCCGTTTGGAAATGCCACAAAATATACCTCAAAGAGCTAGGATATCTTCACCCAGAGCAGCTGAAACTAAAGATAAATAGAGGCCCTGCGTGCCTGCTGATGGAGAAGCCATGCATGTTAAGATCTGTAGGTAAAACCTACGCTGGCTGCAAATGTGCATCTCGAGAGAAAAGTCATTGCAGTCATTGGTTTCTAATCCATTTGCTTCCTTAAATAGACATGTTTAAGTAGAATGTTCTATGACCAGCAATAGCAGAATTTTAGAAATATTTAAACATGTAATGATGGGAATAATGGAAAAGTCCTGCACGGGGGGGAGGGTGAGGGGGAGGGCGGTGATGCTGCGCAACCGAGCGAATGTGCTTGCTGCCGCTGGGCTGTGCACTGAGCATGGCTAGAAGGTAAGTATTATGATATGTATACACTTTTTGTTTATATATACATTTTTATTTTAATTTTTTTGAGATTGGAGATTCTTTTTATTGATATTTTTTCATTTTTAGTTTTATTTTTTAATCTTTAGGTATTCGGTTCGTCCTCAAGAGAGGCATGGCGGAAAGATCAGGGGCTGGATCTGGAAGGGGAAGAGGATTCGAGATGCATTGTTCGCTCTTTTCCTCTAGTCCATTCATCTTTGAGGACAAAACGGTAACGAGAGAGCCTCCAACCAGGAACCCTGGAAGGCAAAAGAGGAGAACATTCGTGACCCGCTGTTGATATTTGCTCAATTCCCAGTGTGCGCACGAGAGAGAGAGAAGAGAGGAAAGAAAAAAAAAGGATCCTAAAGGAGAGAGAGAGAAGACAGACAAGGAAAAAAAAAAAAAAAGGATCCTAAAAGGGGAGAGAAAGAAGAAAGAAGAGAGAAAAAAAAAGAATCCTAAAGGAGAGAGACAAGAAAAAAAAGGATCCTAAAGGAGAAAGAGAGAAAGCAATACACACACACATACACATACACACACACACACACACACACACACACACTTTTTGTTTATATATATACACTTTTTTTTTTTTTTTCGATGCTGGAGGTTGAATCCAGGGGCATTCTACCTCCAAGCTACATTCCCAGCCCTGTTTTATTTTTTCATTTTGAAATAAGGTTTTGCTAAGTTGCTGAAGCTGGCATCAAACCTGTTATCCTCCAGTCTCAGCTTCCCAAGTACTGGGATCACAGGAATGTACCAGCTAGTACATATATTTTACTGTAATGAAAAAGCACACAAGTTTTAAGAAGTGTAATGATGAGTAGTGATTCTCCCCCGCAACAATGGGGAGGCTAATTAATAACACAACATAGATGAAATCCCTTTGTTGAAAGGCATATTTTTTGGTTCGTACCTATTTAAGTGACTGAAAATAGATTTATTGAGTGAGAAAATGTCAAGCTAGCTCAATACAGTTCAAAAATTAAGTTTTTAAAATTAAAATGGTGATTCTCAGTTTGGATTACACTGAAAAGAGAAAAACGGCTGTACATGCACAGCCGGGTCAAATGTGGTGTCCATGCGGCCCAGAGCCGTCGACTGGCACCTGCGGGTGACATGTGGTGCTTCTTCGGTTTGGGTTAGCTGCGTGAGGAAAGAGTTCATTTTATGTCTATCTTTGAACTTAAATTTAGACCCACCACAGTTAAAAAAAAAAAGATCCTCTTTCGAACCACAACCACATGCACTGTGCACTTTCTGGAAAACCGTTCATAGCACCAAACAACGCGTGATGATCCATTCGTTCATGCACAGTCCAGTGCTCTGGAGAATCAATACTGGAAAAACGTGACATAGGTCCTCTTCTTAGGGAACATGTCATATGGTTAAGTGCTGGCCTTCTCTCAGTTTCTAGACTAGACCAAATGCATTCCTCCCTCAGGGACTTTATATGTGCATCCCTTCTGCCTTAAATTCCATGTTTCATGTTTGGGTCTTTCTAGAAACGCAGATCAGTGCTCAAAGTCACACACAGAGATGGCTTGTTCCCTGAAGGTCTCATGTAAAGTGGCGTGCTTTGCCTTACTCCCCTATACTCTATCACCGGTTATTATCAGTTATTTATTTTTCAGTTTCCACTCTAGAACATAAACTCCCACAAAAACTTTATCCAAATTGCTTACCAATGTACTTCCAGTCCCCCCCGCCCCCCGAATGGTGCCCAGTACAAAACAGATGCTCAATAAATGTTTCTGAATTAAATCAATAGGTTAAATGACTTCAAATATTTGTTGAATTAAAGGGCCAGGATCAGGAACTTGTCCAGGCAGGAAGGGGTAAATCCAGAATGTGAGCTCTGTTCATTCATTTATTTTGTTTTTATTATTGGTGCATTGTAATCATACATCTTTGTTAGGTACAAGCTGGAAAAAGCATACATGCACACATCTCTCATTTAACCCTTCCCCAATTCTTGCCTGTTCATTCATTTATAAGATGTAGGAAACCAAGGGAAGTGAAAATTGCAAGAAATATCTTGGCATATATGAGATATTAAAGAAGAGGAGGAAAAAGAAAAGACATGGAGCTGGGCATGGTGGCACACACCTGTAATCCCAGTGTTTGGGAGGCTGAGATGGGAGGATCACAGGTTTGAGGCCAGCCTCATCAACTTAGCAAGACCCTCAGCAACTTAGCTAGACCTTGTGTCAAGATAAAAAAAATTAAATAAATTTTAAAAAAGGGCTGGGGATGTAGCTGGGAAGTAGAATACCCCTGAGTTCAATCCCCAGTATACCTCATCTCCCATCCCCCCAAAAAAGAAGAGATCATGGGCTACTGTGTGCTAAGCAGAGAGGGAATGGTGAGAAGAGGGGGCAGGAGTCTCTGGCCCCCAGGGAGCTGGCAGTTAAAGAGAAGAGGCTTTTCCCTTTGGGTGAGGCTTGTGCTCGCCATGGAGCCGGGAGTGAGATACACTCTGCCCTCCATGTCCAACAAGTTCCATGTCTGTAACTTCAACCAGCCTCAGGTGAAAAATATTTCTTAAAATTCCATAAAGTTATGCCAGGCGTGGGGGTGCATGCTTGTAATCTCAGTATTTGGGAGGCTGAGATGGGAGGATCGCGGGTTTGAAGTCAGCCCCAGCAATTAAGTGAGGCTGTCAGCAATTAAATGAGACCCTGTTTCCAAATAATAAAATAAGAAAGGCTGGGGATATAGCTGGAAGGTAGAATGCCCCTGGGTTCAGTCCCCAGTACCACCACCAAAAAAAAAAAAATTCCGGAAAGTTCCAAAAATGCAAAACTTGAATTTGCCATGTAACCAAATACTGTGCTGGATCCACATGAATAAAATACTGTGTAGCCATTGTATTCGGTACTATGAGTAACCTAGGAATGATTCCAAGTATACAGAAGTGTATGCAGGTTATATGCAAATGCTATGCCATTATCCTTAAGGGACTTGAGCGGCTGAGGATTTGGGTACAGGTGTAGGGTTGCTGGAAGTTGTCATCCTCGGATACAGAGCGACCACTGTATTGGTGCTGAAGAAAAGGAATTATGGAGGAAAGTGGCAGCAAAGGGATGGACGTGGGGTTAGCTTTGAACAGTCAGGGATGTCCTGGCAGGGAGGATGTGTTAATGGGGAAGCTCGCTCGAGGCCACAACCTTCTCCCTGGAGGGTAAGGATGAGAGCCGGGAGCTGGAGGAATCAAGGGTGGAGAAGAGGAGGCCCAAGATTACCTGCAGGTGAGTCTGTAGAATGAGGGGGACAGCGAGGGTCAGCAGTTAGCCAAGACAGCGGGGTTTGGGGCCAGACCTGGGAGAAGGATCAGAAAAGTTGTCTGTGGAAATCACCACAAATTGGAAGCCTGTGTCGCTGTGACGTCATCGCCAGCCTGAAGTCAGGTGGTAGGTGAGAAATGTTTTTCTGGGCTTCTGGTTACTCCATAGTTCTTACTAATACTTCAATGTCTTTAGGTACTAAAATTTTTCGTTTCTATTCAATATTTTTTCTCATCTTCAAGAATAAAAAAAAGATGTTCACATTTTTTAAAAAAATTACATGCTTATTATTCGACAGAACAAAATCTTTTATTTCTTAATGATTGAATATGATTAAATGTTAATTTGAGCTGGGGCTCTATGGCCTGGAAAAGTAGTCATTATTAAGTAATCAAAAATTAGCATATAAATGACATGTTCATTGTTAGAAATTTGGGCAACTCAGAAAAGTTTTTAAAAGAAAAAAAGTCCAAGGCCTGGCATGGCGGCACATGCCTATAATCTCAGTACTTGGGAGGCTGAAACAGGATGATTGCAGGCTGGAGGCCAGCCTCAACAATTTAGCAAGACCCTGTTTCAAAATAAAAAAAGGGCTAGACGTGTATCTTGGAGGTAGAATGCCCCTGGGTTCAATTCCTAGTACCACAAAATACATACATACATATATGAATATATACATACATATATACATACATACATATACACATGCAAATTTTAAAAACAATTTAAAAGGACTGGGGGTGTAACTCAGAGGTAGAATGCCCCTGGGTGCAATCCTCAGTACTCTCCCCCACCAAAAAAATCCATAATCACATTTTCCAGAGAATATTAAAATGCTTTGGTGAGGTCTTGTTCTTATTTTCTGTGGTGCTGGGGATTGAATCTGGGACCTTGCACATGTAGGCAAGTGCTGCACCGCTGAGCTACACCCCAGCCCCTATTTTGAGTGTTTTTAAAAAATCGGTATCATTCCCTAATGTTTTTTTTTTTTGTTTTTTTTTGTTTTTTTTTTTTTGCAGTACTGGGGATTGAACTCAGGGGCATTCTACCTCCGAGCTACACCCCCAGCCCTATTTTTTTATTCTTTATTTTGAAACCGGGTCTCACTAAGTTGCGGAGTGCCTCACTAGGTAGCTGAGGTTGGCCGCGAACCCGGATCCTCCGGTCTCAGCCTCCCAAATGCTGGGATTATAAGCGTGCGCCACCACGCCCGGCCCTAATGTTTTTATATACAGTACTTTTCACACATTACGAATCTTTTTTCTAATTAATCAAAGGCTTTTTAAAATATAAGTCCTCTGACTATATAGTAGTATATATAATACCAATCTTTTCTTTGAACTTTTAAGCCTGTTTTAAAATGAAAAAAATTCAAGGTGAAAATTTCTGCAATGTTTATTCCAATTATTACCTTAGGACAAATTTCTAAAATAGGGCTAATAGGTCAATGAAAATATTTTTCTCTTAAGACAAATTTTATTTTAATTACTTTTTAATAAGTAACAAATACATGGACAGGGTTCAAAACCAAAATGGATTGAGCTGGATGTGGTGGTGCACACCTGTAATCCCAGTACTTGGGAAGCTGAGACAGGAGGATCGCAGGTTCATGGCCAGCCCTAGCTATTTATCGAGGTCTTCAGCAACTTAGTAAAACCCTGTTTCAAAATAAAGAATAAAAAATAGGGCTGGGGGTATAGCTCAGAGGTAGAATACCCCTGGGTTCAATCCCCAGTACTAGTACCAACACACACACACACACACACACACACACACACACACACACACGCAGATGTAAAAAAATATACAGGGACAAGTTTTATCTCCATCTTTGTTTCCATGTACCTCATTACTCCTGGTCCCCTTTGAGTAACTATTTTTCTCAGTTTCTTGTTTTTCCTTCTAGAGTTTCTTCTCATTCTTATGAAAAGGGAAACTTTTATACTGTGCATTCTATGCTTTGGTTTTTATACCTTACTGTATGTCCCGTTTGTGAAAGTATTTAACCTTTGTCTCCCAGTTACATACTGCTCCATTGTGGGGATGTACCACACTTCACATCACTAGGCCCCCGAGTTGTTTTCTTATCTTTTGCCTTTACAAACAAAGCTGGGACAATTGCCTTGATGTGGGTCAGTCACATATATGTCTGGTGTTACTCGTAGGACAGATTCCAAAACGTTGGATGTAGGGCAGCCTCTAGGATGTGTGGGACTCCAAGCAAATATTCTCTGCAGGGCCTCTGTCCTCATAAGCAATTTGACATTAAACTATCTTGGAAAATTCTTGGGTCCGTGTGAACTATAGTGATTTATTGATGAAGTTTTAACATTGGGCAGAAAAAGAGGCACTTACACATTTGAGTATTACTCATTAAGTGCAAATAGAGTTTTGTTTTTTGAGGTACTGGGGATTGAACCCCAATATTGGGATCCTAGTGACACAAACTGTAGTACCTCCACACAATGGAACAGTATATAACCAGGAGACAAAAGGATAATTATTTTTTGTTTTGAAACAGGGTCTCACTAGGTTGCTGAGAGTCTCACTACTTTCGGGAGCTGTCCTCCAACCTGCGATCCTCTTGTTTCAATCTCCCAAGGATTGTGATTACAGGCGCCACCATCCCCAGCAACAAATGAAGATTCTTCACCATCTCTTTGTGTTTTTTCCTTATAATCCAATGTGTCATTCCTGGCCAATTTCATATCTCCTACTGCAAGAAAAATGTACCCACACTGTTATTACTCTAATACCTTAGCTCTCTCAATCTATTTGTGTCGAAATGATAGTTTTTCTTGCCTCTGTGCATTTCCCCCATACCATTTATTTCTAGCTAGTTAAATCATTACTCATGTAGCTACCTCATCTATCTTTCCCCCCAGCAAATTCTGGCTTCCAACTCGACTCCCAAAGGCTTACGGTGCTTTGTAGAGGCTACTCATACCCAGAGTATGAAGGAAAATGCCAGTGATAATTTGGTTTTCCATCACATTCACTTAAATTTATCAGGGGGAGTTTTATAGCATAAATGTAGAACAACAGTCTCCTAACCATGTCTTATCTCGAACTTTTGGGCTGCGATGACTGCATTCCTAACTTGTGATCTGTCTCCATCGCTGCCTGCCGTGTTTGGTCACCAGTAGGGAGAATGGGCATGGGGCCAGGAGCAGAGAAGGAAGCAGAGTCCCATCCACCCAGTGAATGCTGGCTGCTTCTCTAGCATGACTTCACACTGACCTGAGGACACTCCACACATGTCAGCTAGAGACAGGGACACCCCTGGGAAGGACTGGCCATGGAGCAAGGGGCTTAACTGACTTCAGAAGAGAAAGGAGTGGCGGTGCCCAGAGCTGTTGACATGGGTCAGGAGACTGCTCTGGGCCAGAGGTGGTGCCATGCTCAAAATGCTGATAACAGAGCCCAGGCTCAAATCCAAGCCTCAAGTCTGGGGCTAACTGTGGGCTGTGGGAGCTCAGTGCTCTGACATTGTCTTGTGTCCGACATGAGTCTCACCCAGAATCCCCACGGCAGCATCATTGAGGCCAGGAAGAGCGGCCAGCTCACTAAGTTGCCTTCCTGGAAGTGCGGCTGGCCAGAGAATCCCAGAACAACCCCAGAGGCCGAGTCTCCAGCATTGGACTGACCCTCACCATTGGGGGAGGGGTAGAGGAGGCCCCGAAGGGGAGAAAGTCAGCCCTGGCCCAGGCTTTGGAGAGTGACTTACAGAACCATGAGGCAGGTGCTTCTGGAAACCCAGAGACCACACAGGACCAGCTCCACGCTGGGTGTCCTGCTAGATGGCACTGCTGACCCCAACTAGTCTAGGAACCAGGGGAGACTCACATGTGAGGAATTCATTCTAAAGCGGGGTAGGGGAACTTTCATTTCTGTGTGTAAAGGACCAGACAGTGACTATCTTGGGCTTTTGGGGCTGCGCTGAATTTAGCAGCTACTCAGTTCTACCATGTCGAGGGAAAGCAGCCATAGACCTTATGTAAATGAATGGGCACGGCCATATTGTAATTAAACTTTTATTTATAAAACCAGGCCCAGCTGAGTGTGATGGTGGCACATCTGTAATCCCAGTACTTGGGAGGCTAAAACAGGAGGATCACAGGTTCAAGGCCAGTCTCAGCAACTTAGCCAAGATCCTGTTTCAAAATAATAATGAACTAAATAATAAATTAATAAAATAGGGTTAAGGGTGTAGCTTAGATGTAGAATGTTGCTGGGCTCAATCTCCAGTACTACAAAAAACAAAAAAGCAAAAAACAGGCACGAACTGAATTTGACTCGCTGGTTTTAGTTCACCACACTCTGCTGTAAATCATGTGGCAGAGGGCCCAGTTTGGGGAGCTGGGGGTGGGGTGGAGGGTGGTTACTTGCCTGGGTCCGAGAATAGTGATGGTGGGATTAAAAAACCAAATGGTGTGTCTTTATGATTTTGTTATATGTGACCAGAGTCACGTGTATGGGGATTTTGTCCTTCTGTTCTACCACTAGCAGTTTTGTCCATCTCTCAACAACCTTGCCAAAGCAAATGTTTTCTCCAAGTTTCAATTTTGGCTCACTGCTAGCTGAATAGTCTCTGCGTGATTCTAATTAGAATTGCTTTTAGTTTGAGTGGACTGAACAAGTTTGTCTTACTGTCCATGGACGATCCTTCCCTTGGCAGTTTCTCTATTGGATTCTTGACCTTTCTTTTCTCCTTGATGGAAGTGTTTCAGATGTTAAGGAGACTAGTCTTTAATGTGCCTGCATTCTGTAGTTGTTGGTACAGTAAACCATAGATGAAAGTTGGTCAAGGTGAATGCTAGTGCTGAAACACTTGTCATACTGAGCAATCATTGCGGTGGTACTGTCCAGTAAGCACTTGGAAATACCGATATGGAACTGAATCAAGAGGCTGGGACTGGAGAAATAAATTTGCGAATATGGGTGACATTTAAAACAAAATGGGTGCAATAATCTGGGGAAAATAAGTAAAAAGAGAAGAGAAGGTAAAAACTGACCTCCAGGGTGTTCCAACAGTGAGAAGCGGAGGAGGAGCTACCAGCAAAACCAGCCTAGAAGGAGCTTCTAGTAGGGTCGGGAAGGACGCAGAGGGCAGAGCTTGGAAACAAAGCAAATATTGCGAGGAGGAAGGAGACTCTGTCCAATGCTTTTAGATGTCGAATGAAGTGAGACTTATTGGGCACTAAATACTGGATTTGGCAACATGGAGACCGTTGGTGACCTTGACAGGTATACTTTCAGTGATGTGGTGGGAACCAATGCCTGATCTCCCAGGAAGTGCAGTGGTTAGAAAAGTGCAGGCAAGTTAGGGACTATGGCAATGTCTCAGGTCATCCGCCAGGGCAGCTGTGTTTCCCACCAGCCATGTCTAGCTGCTCAGGTCCAGGCAGAGCCAAGACCGAGCTGCATTTAGCCGGAGCTCCTATTCTTTCCGGTGAGTACAGTGGAGTTGGTTGTGGAGGTCTGGACCACAGGACCCAAGTGGGGTAATGAGGCGTGAGGAAAGGCGGAGAGTACTCTGCAGTCCCACGGGCAGAGCAATGGATGGGCGATCCACGTGTGGTTGAAGCCCAATTTATTATACTGCATAAAAACATCTATGATCCACGTGCGGTGGTGCACACCTCGAAGCCCAGTACTTGGGAGGCTGAGGTTCAAGGGTAGCCTCAGCAACTTGAGAGAGACCCTGTTTCAAAATAAAAAAAATAAGAAGGGCTGGGGGTCTCTGGGAGACTCACACAAGCCTGATTGGAGTTTATCAAGAAGCACAATGAGACTGGGTAAATATTTCTTAAATTTTATTCATATTTAATTTTACAACACTTCAGATGACAGAAGCCCATTATCAATGGGGTACCACAGATACAAGACGAGAAAGCCTAACTCCTGACACAGTTGTTAAAACGCACCTCATTCGGCTACCTCGTGGATAGTCTGTGGCGTGGGATTTTTTGATGTCTCCCAGAAGATACATTATCATAAATTTCTATTTCATCAGGTTCTAAGAAACTTTATTTTTGGAGGAAAAAAAATGGTTTGTGGGAGAGAATAAAAAAATATGACTCAAAAAAGTTTATCTGTGTAAATAAAGTGATAAATTAGTGAAAGGAAGAATTCTGGAAAGTAGTTTTTAATGTGATATAAAAATAAATACTGTTAATTTACATTATAGAAGACTGATAATTAAATTTGTGGGTAAATAAGTCACCTTGTTGGTTATACACTTTTGAAAGACCAGCAAGAATTTTTAAAGGACTCCATATCCCTTTATAGTTAATGCAGCTGTGACGTGTGACTGATCTTTCCATTCTCTTTTTTCCCCCTGACATGCCTTTTAGACATTTTGTCACTCTAACCAAAGCTGAGTAGCAAAAGAGAAAGGAGACAAAAGTCCAGTCGCTCCTCCTGGTAACTGTCATGGGGGAGGGGAGCAGAGTTAGCTGTTCTCTGAAATAAGGCATTGTTCTTCATTCCAAAGTTTTCATATAAAAATATTTTCATTTGGTTTTCCTTCATCTTAGGAGCATGAGTAATTTAGAACTGGCTGCATTCACCATTCAGATATGTCAGATGGAGGCTTCCCTGTCAGAAATCTAGAAGACGTAGTAATGCTCTATTTGACTTTGGCAAACCCTGTTTCTCCAGGTGGCTTCTTCGAAGTTACGTAGGGCCTGTTGGTCACAAGTGTGTCACAGAAAGAGTACTGGTTTAGAGGCTCCCAGACCCGCATTTTAGGGGACGACACAGTTTGGCCACTTGGCCACTGCATATCCTTCATGTCACTTCTGAGTTTCCGTTTCATCTACGGGAATGTCTGTCTGACCTATTTCACAGGTAGTGCTGTGTCAAATGACATGACGTATTTGAAAGTGCTTTGGAATATGTAATACACTGGATAAAACTGTTGGCTAGTGCTTTAACGATGTGGCTTACTCTGCATTTTATTCTGGGTTAAAGAAATCAGTAGAAATTGAGAAACGTAAATGCATATAAATTATAGAGTTTGAATGCAAATGAGTAATTTACAAATGCTTTATGATCAAATCAAAGGTATTATTCATGGATTTTTTAAAAAATAAAAATCTTTGCAGCTAAATGTTCATCAACTTAAACTTAATTGTTCTTTTCTTTTACAAGAATGTTCACGATGTGACGTTATAACTCTCCAAAGGAGAAATTCCATAGTTAGTTCAGTTCTCTGCCTCAAAAGTTTCATTATAAGGCAGAAGAATGGAATAAAGTTTTAAAATAAGCAAAAATATATAACTCTAAACCGCAGCCCCCTCTCTTAAAGAGCTTAATAAGAATACTTCCCCAATATATTTATAAACAACCTACTATTTATATAACACTAACTCACAACTTAAACCACGACAAAGTTAATGTGCATTTTTATTCTTGCATCGGTTTAAATTACTAAATATCTAAGGGTCTTGAGAGATTTCACGGAACTTTAAAAAAATGAACGGTATGTGATATAAAAATGCTTACTTATTGAATAGTTAAGATGTTGGTTGAGTGTTTAGACTGTAGGCCAGAGTTTTAGAAAAATATTTGAGAAATACAGTAGTGTATATGGTGAGGTCCCCTGTAGAAATAAACCTGTGCAAACAGGTGATATGTACAGGCATGAACACTGAGGCAACCCACCAACTTCCCACCTGCCTAGAAGAATAAATAATAGGCTTCTTTAAAAGAGCAAAGAAATCACTTATTCATCCTCTTATATCTGGATTATATTCAATGATATCTTTTTAGAAAATAAGAATAAACTGCTAATTATAATGTAACAAATACTAAAATTCTGGTCAAGAGCAAAATTTTGGGACCAAATGACAAAAACATATCAATAAAATGTGCCTAAGAATAACTCTATAATTCTGATATTCCAGTAGCACTATGATCTTCAATCTTTACTATCAACAATGCAAGGTTTAGTTTTTCATCAAAAGCGTTTATCTCTCTCTCTCTCTCTCTCTCTCTCTCTCTCTCACACACACACACACACACCACACACACACACACACACACACACACACACACACACAATTTCTCACATCATTTTGTGTCTACAGATGCAGCTCAGGTTATCCTGTTTTTTGCTATTATGTTTTCTGAAAAAAATCAACATTTTTTTCCCAGCAAATCAATGGTTAGAGATGGCCCACTGCTTTCATTTAAGATCTCTCAAGATCATTCTGTGTTTAAAGGGTAGCCTGCCAAAAACTTGCAGAGTTGAAAGTGAATTAGCATTGGCACTGGGTAATTTTAGATGCAGGTAAAAGTGCATTTATCTTATGCTCAGCAGAACATATTTAGGTCAGTATAGGATCAAGTAATTGGTAAATCTATCCTCAGCTAGCGTAGAAGTGAGCATAGTTAAGATTGTTAAGAGCTTGGTTGGGTACCTTTCATTTTATAGTATGCTCTGCAGTGTAACACATCCGTAAGACAAAAAAGGGCTAAACTAGAGCTCTGTTTCCTCTAATCTTGCATTACATTTCTGCTATGTCTGTGGTTTCAAAATTATCCATTGTAAACATCCTATATATATATTATTTCCTATTTAATTTCAGAGCTTGAGTTTGTACCTATGTCTATGTCAAATTATTTATTCTACAAAAAGCAGCACAAATACGGTTCATTGTGGTTTCAGCACAAATTCCTTAAAAAACTGTTAAGGCCATTTAATTGAATCAGGGCCAACTGAAGATTACCCTGGCAGACTGACTTAAGAGTTCTGAACAAGAGCCAGAAGTGGTTGTCTTATGTTTTCCTCCTTGGTAACTGGAGAGCAGTCTGTAGGATTTATTAGTCTCCAACATCGCCATCTCGATCTCCAATGAGCCAGAGGAAATGGAAACTTAAGGCTAACAGTGCTGTTCCGAGCAGATCGCCCAGTGCCGTTAGGTAGGGGATGGAGAAGCTGTCCGGGTCCTTTCCCTTCCTCCAGAAGTGGTGGACCATCCAGTCGGCAATCCACAGCAAAGTGAACACCTGGAAGAGCACGCCAGAGGTTACTCCTGCAGCCTGGACACTCCCACCCACCAACCGTGACCGTGAGCCTGGACCTCCCATGTCTAGAAGGAATGGCAGCCTGTGTCCCTGAAAAGAATATTTAATTCACAGGACTATTTTGTCACAAGAAAAACAGCATGCATGCTTGCAGTTCTTACCATTTTCTTCACCTTTTCACACATTTTCTCATTTTCAACAAGCCTCCCAGTAACAGATTGATTGATTGGTTTTACTTATTTATTTATTTGGCACTGGGGTTTGAACCCAGGAGCTACACCCTCAGCCCTTTTTATTTTTCATTTTGAAACCAGGTCTCACTAAGTTGCTGAAGATCTCACTAAATTGGTGAGTCTGGCCTTGAATCTACGATCCACCTTGTCTCAGCCTCCCAAGTGCTGAGATTACACATGTGTGCCACCAAATCTGGCTAGTCCTGATATTTTAATAGTATCCTATAGTTTGTAAACCACTGTTGGGTTTCAGTTTTGGGGTTTTTTTTTTTCTTTTTTCTATGTGGTAAACCTGTGAAGGAATAAGACCTAAGGAAGAAGGGAATAAAAATTAAAGTGTGGAATTATTCAGCAGTCCCTCATACCAGGTATATCAAATAAAACAAATGGGAAGTTGAACATTCATTTATAAATGACATAGGCCATTTGTGGTTTACCAAGGAAGATTCCACTGCAAGGCTAAGAACAATGACCAGAAGATAACTGCGTTAAGGAGTGATATCCCTTGCATATACAGACATCAAGTCTTAATATTTTAAAGGACTATTCAAATACCAAGGTGATATGTTAAGTATTTTTAGAATACCAGAAATATGGAGAACTTTGTGATGCATTGAATTTTTGGATCACATAGATTTTTTTTCTTTGATCAATTTAGAGTAGGAGGCTTCTCTAATTTTCAAACCCCTGAATCAGGAAAGGGAACTCAGAATTAAGAGAGGTTAATGCTCACTGGTCATGGACAAGTTGGCAGGTGCAGCCTAGTGGTTAAGAGCAATTTTTACCCACCTACTTCTCCTCCTGTATCATCTACTGCCTAACTGTAGACTCAACCTTTTTGACGGACATTAGGGATAATAATGGTATCTAAATCACGAGACTGTTTGAGGATTAAATAGGAGGCCACAGAATTCAGTGCCTGGCTCACAGTTAACTTTCAGTTGGTGTCTGTTAGTGGTAGATGAGCAGCATCAGTACCATTACTATTTCTGTCCCCTCATTAGGAAGCCCACCTGGGTCCAGAGCCCATGCCAGGAGCCTGATACCTTTCACTATTCTGGCCAGTGGGGTGGAGCCACCAGCCTTGGGTCCCAAATGGCTAAGTTCTATAGTTCCCTCTCTGGCACCTTTACCAGGGAGGAGAGCGACTTGTCCATGGGGAGACATGTACCAGTGCCAAAGGAGTGACCTTCAGATGCCTCAGGACACATGTCAAAGCGGTTGAACTTTAAGCCCTACTGTCTAGTGCACAAGGTTGATTCTTCCCTAGCGTTTCCCTGGCAAAGACTGCTTTGGAATCAGAGAGAGTTTAACTAGGACCGTCTATTTTGGATGTGAAGGAAGTGTGGAATATCAGATAGAATCCTGAACTTGGACATTGTAAGGATTTGATTCTTGGTTCTTCCTTTGGGCAAGTTTCTTACCACTCTGAGCTTAAATTTCTTCACTTGAAGAAAACAAACACAATAGGGGCTAATAGTTTCTCAGGTTATTTGAGATCACTAAAAAGAAAGAGCCTTGGTTAGCCAGGTGTGGTGGTGCACACTTATAATCTCAGTATTTGGGAGGCTGAGACAAGAGGATCACAGGTTCGCAGCCAGCCTCAGCTACATAGTGAGGCCCTCCACAACTTAGTGAGACCCTGTTTCAAAATAAAGAATAGGACTGGGGGTGTAGCTCAGAGGTGGAATGCCCCTGAGTTCAATCTCTAGTACGGCAAAATAAATAAGAAAATAAATAAAATATCTCAAACAACTTAACAATGTATTTAAAAGACTTAGAAAAGCAAGAACAAGCCAGGAGTGGTGGTACACACTTGTAATCCCAGTACTCAGGAGGTTGAGAACGGAGGATCCAAGTTCAAAGCCAGCCTCAGCTACTTACTGAAGCCCTCCACAACTTAGTGAGACCCTGTTTCAAAATGAAGAATAAAAAATAGGACTGGGGGTGTAGCTCAGAGGTAGAATGCTCCTGGGTTCAATCCTCAGTACCGCAAAGAAAAAGAAAGAAAAGCAAGAACAAACCAAATTCAAAATTAGTAGAAGGAAAGAAAGAATAAAGATCTGAGCAGAAAAGTTCTTAACAAAACAAAGAGGTTTTTAAAAGGATAAACAAAATTGACAAACCTTTCACTAGACTAAACAAGAAAAAAAGAGAGAGGATCCAAATAATCCAGAGATGAAAAAGGAGACATTTTAACTGATACTCTAGAAATACAAAAGATCATAAGAGAGCCAGGTGTGATAGTACAAGCCTGTAATTCCTGTACTTGGGAGGCTGAGACAGGAGAATCACACATTCAAAGGCAGCCTCAGCAACTTAGGGAGACTCTCAGCATCTTAGCAAGACCCTGTTTCCAAATAAAAGATAACATAGGTCTGGAGGTGTAGCTCAGAGATAAAATACTCCTGAGTTCAATCCCCAGCACCACAAAACAAAAAACACAAAAATAAACTATTATGAATAATTACATATGAAAAACTAGAATAAATTCTTGAACAACCTACCAATAGATTTTTTCTTTCTCAAGAAGAAAGAAAATCTAAACAGACCAGTAATAGCATTGAAGAAGTAATTTAAATCTCCCACCTAAAAAAGTCTAGGACCAGCTGAGTGTGGTGGCTCATGCTTGTAATCCCGGTAGTTGGGAGGCTGAGACAGGAGGATCGCAGGTTCGAGGTCAGCTTCAGCTATTTCATGAGGCCCTTCACAACTTAGTGAGACCCTGTTTCAAAATAAAGAATAAAGAATAGGTCTGGTGGTGTAGCTCAGAGGTAGAATGCCCCTGGGTTCAATCCTCAGTACCAAAAAAAAAAAAAAACAAAAACAAAAATAAAGTCCAGGACTTGATAGTTTTACTGCTGAATTCTACAAAACAAAGAAATAATTTCAATTTTTCTTAAACTATTAAAAAAAAAAAGGAGGAAGGAACTTTGACAAACTCTTTATACAAGGCCAGCAGTACCCTGATACCAAAACCAGACAGACACAACAAAAAAGAAAACTACAGACACACATCGCTGACAAACACAGGTACACAATTCTCAAAACACTAGCAAACCAAATTCAACAGCACATCAGAGATTATACACTAATTATACTGATTAGGTAGGATTCATTCCAGAGAGGCAAGGATAGATCGACATACATAAATCAAGAATTACTTGTGGTTCTTCTTTAGCATAGTAAGGTCACTACTAAAAAAAAAATCTATGATATATTTCAAAATGATTAGAAGAAGAGTACAAAACTCTCAAAATATAAAGGGGATTAATGGTTGAAGAGATGAAAATGCTTATGACCCTGATTTGATTATTACACACTATATATATGTACTGAATTGCCATAATGTACCCCCAGAAAGATGCACAAGTATTATATGAGAGAGAGGTACACAGAGACAGACACTGACTCTCCTTGGAGAACTTGTTTGTTCTGGCAGAAATTGGGGAAGATATAAACTTATGACAAAGTTTATGTTGAGAGACACATGTTTACATTGCTTCAGAGGGGAGAGTTTTAGGCTAAATAATAAAAGACCAAATGTCAGAACTTAAAAAAAAAAATTGGGCTATCAACAGAACAAGTTATGAAGTAAACTTTACTGGAATTTCTGGAGGTTCAAGAAAGACATTTGCTGATTGAGTAATGTCTAAAGGAGGGGATAATTTTAAAGAGATTGAGAGTAGCTAATTTCTCTGAGATTATCAAGGAATACAAATGAATAAATTTACATACTATAATATATATAATTGTTTAAATAAACTTGTGTCTTATATACATATATATGCACAATCTATTAATTCCACGTATAACATCAGCACTGAATGAGAGATTTGTCTATAACAGGGTTTGGTAATTTTTAGCCCAT
Source organism: Graphiurus murinus (assembly GCA_004027655.1). NCBI lineage: Eukaryota > Metazoa > Chordata > Mammalia > Rodentia > Gliridae > Graphiurus > Graphiurus murinus. The sequence goes on along the minus strand of PVLC010000634.1, from coordinate 42,169 downwards.
GGGCTAAATTCAACCTGCCACCTATTTTTGTAAATAAAGTTTTATTGGAATACAACTCTACTCATTCGTTTACTTATTACCTATTTAGTCTATTTTTAATTTTTATACTTTCATGAAGTAGGTACTTTTATTCTTCCTAGTACTTATTTGGAGAAATTGAGTTAGAGAAGTAGCAACATAGTTCTCACAGAAGGAATATGGTCCACACTCTAAATCTGTCTCTCAATATAACCTTTGTTTAAAATTTATATCTTAAACCCTCCCTGCCAGGACAAATAGTTCTTGTTCTTACAGGAGTCAGTAAGTCTGTCTGTCTGTCCTTCTGTCTCTGTTTTTTATTGAGACATAATATTTGTATATCTTTATAGAGTACATTATGGTACTTTAATACATATCTACAATGTGCAATGATCAAATCAGTGTAATGTGGATTTCCATCTCTTTAACCATTAATCCCTTTTATGGTTTGAGAATTCCATACTCTTCTAGTCATTTTCTATCTGGCCTTTTACAGAAAAAGGCTTCAGACTTCTACACAGGAAACAAATACACAGAAAAAATAAATTGGCATTCCTATCCCACATCTCAAAATAAATTTCAGGTTAAAAAAATTATATACTTTTATAAGAAAGTATAAGGGAACATCTTTGTGACCTTGATTGAGGGAATCATAAAAAATATATAATATATTAAAGTAACAGTTTATTAAATTGCATTAAAGATTTTTGTGGTTTGATAAATAAAAATCATGCCCCAGGCTTGCAAAATGTTCTGCCTTGCATTTAACTGACAAAGAATTAGTGTTCAGAATATTTAGAGAGAGTATTCAGAGAGCTCCTACAGTTCACAAGAAAAATAAACCAACGGGGAGAGAAGGAGACTTGAAGTGCCAATAAGTATATGAAAAGATGCTCAGCCTCACTAATGATACGGCAACTTGAATTAAAACGCACTAAGTTCCGTTTAATACCCATCTGATGGGCAAAACCAATTTAAGCTATAATAACAGAAAACATATAGCAGCAAACATTGTCTTTTCAATAACCTGTGATGGGATTATGAGTATTCAAAGAGGTTCATATGTATGAACGATTTAATTCTCAGAACATCTCTGTGATATACTATGGATTATCCTTCGACAAATGAGAAAGCTAATGCATATACAGAGTAAAAATTGTGTAAGATCGCACAGGTAAATCGGTGGAGCAGGCGCAAGCTCATAGAGTCTATAATACTAAAGCCCAAGTCCTGAACCATCAATACAGCGCATTGTTTTGGTAAAAAGGAACTCTACATTAATCATGGATGTGTAAAATGTCACATCTCTTTGGAGAGCAATATGATAATATCTATTAAATTTGAGGATGTGTATCTCCCTAATTCAGCTATTTCACACAGAAATAGTGATTTTTTTTCCCCCTCTGTGCCACTAAAGTAACAAGACAAAATTCTTCATAGCTAAAAGACTGGCCCACAGGCTGTCCTGATCCCAGGCCCCCTGGTGGCCACCACAAGAACGGAGAAGACTAATACCTCAGCATATTCTGGAAACTGAAGAGAAATTCTTATACAAGGACACTGAGAGGTGTGCCAGAATCACTACTGCATCATTAGTGTAAAAGCAAAGACCTGGCAGTAACCTAAAGTGTCTATTGCCAGAGAATGCCTAAATTAGCTCCAAGGTCACATAACTGGACTCTGTATGGAATCTAAGATGAATGAAAAGAATTACCTGAATCAACATGAGTGTGTCTCAAAGCACAAGACTGGACAAAAAACAGTGGAAGATTATACAGACTATATTATTTTAATGTTTATAAGTATGGAAAGCAGTATAATATATTATCTAAAGATATATATCTCCACAGTAATATAGAAACGTGCGGCCATGATGGACGTCAACTTAGAAAGCTGATAATTGCTAAGGAGGGAATGAGATGAGCCAGGCAGGGATACATGGGAGGCACTTTTATACGTCTGATGTATTTTATCATTTTGAAATATTTGCTCCAAATACCCTATTCAGGGCTGAGTAGGTTATCTGAACAGTTATCTCCTAACATTTTTTGCATGTTTGTATTTCATAATATACAATATGTAAGCAGCGGGGGCAGTGGTAAGTCACCAACCAGCTGCAAGGGCTACAACACAGGAGGAAGAACTTTCTCAGGGGGACACCTGAGAAACCAAGTGGGCGTGCCCTGGAGAATCCATGGAATGCCTGGACTTGGAAGTGCCAGGTGGTGCCAAGGCTGAAGGTGAGGCTAACACCAAAAGATGATTTACACGGCTGTGCGTGGAGTGAGCAAGTCCACACTCACCATTTCTCAATTCTCCTCACCAGGTGGGAAAATACATGGATGTTTGCTGGAGAAATTTGAATGGGAAAGACTTAGGACTCGAGGATGCTAGCAACTATGGGACATTGGCTGAGAATGAGGATTAATTGCAAGTCTGCAGAGTTGACTGCAGGACCACTTCAGATCCTTATTCTGTGTTGAGAGCAGTGGCAGGCAGGGGTACAGCCTGGAGCGGAAGTTAGATGGTCACATGTGAAGGGCCCCCAGGAAAGGCCAGTCGCCACACCCTTCAGCAGTAAAGCTCCCAGCGAACCGCAAACCCCACTTCCAAGTTCTTTGACCTCTACTTGCTTCTGGCTCCGTCATGTTAAAGAAAAATGTCTCATACTTTCCTCCACCTCATAGAGACGATGATGTGAATATTAAAAATGCAGAGGACTTGGAGAGTGCTTGGCACATAGAAAGAACTTAATAACACTATGATTTAAAAAAAAAAAAAAAAAAAAGGTCAAACATGAAAAAAAAGAATCTGATTTTTCAACAGCAATACCAGAAGACAAAGGAGTATTGCTTTCAAAATCATGAGAAGAAAGTATCTCTAATCTATAATTCTGTGCCCTGTCAGCCTGTCGATCAAGTGTTGAGGGTAAACTTAAAATATTTTAAGATATGCATACATTCAGAAAATCTCTCTCCCCTATTCTCTTTCTTTGGAACTTTTTTTTTTTTTTTTTTTTTTTTTTTGCGGTACTGGGGATTGAACTCAGGGGCATTCTACCTCCGAGCTACACCCCCAGCCCTATTTTTTATTCTTTATTTTGAAACCGGGTCTCACTAAGTTGCGGAATGCCTCACTAGATAGCTGAGGCTGGCCGCGAACCCGGATCCTCCGGTCTCAGCCTCCCAAATGCTGGGATTACAAGCGTGCGCCACCACGCCCGGCCTGGAACTTCTTTGATAATGTGTTAAAGGAGCATGAGAGAGTACACCTCAGAAGAGAGAGAAGAGGGTGAGCGTTGGGCAGTGCTGGAGCCGGGGCCACAGCAGAGCAGAATGGAGCACTGGGAAATGAATCCCCAGGACAAAGGCAAAGTGATGAAGTAGCTGATACAATAGGGTCTGGGGGGCAAAACACTCGTTACAGTTGTGTGACAGCTGTGGTGGAGCACTTTGAAAAAAAAATCAAGGACAAGAGGTACATACAAAACTATGCAAGTGAAAAATTACAGCAGTTATCGCCAGAAAAAAAAAATCTGAGATTAAAAGAACAACAATATAATACACTCTTTGACAGTGAGGATTAATAAGTGTAAGCCATAGTACTATAAACCATATTCATTTATTAAATAAAAATTGAGCATTACCATGTTAGGAGGATGGAAGTGGGGGAGATAAGGTTTTAGCTAAAGGATAGCTAAATACTTATCTATTGCAACTAAAAGTCAATACACAGTTTCTCAAATTGACAAAGCAAAATTAGCAATCCAAATAAACCATGGAGATAAATAACAGAAGATATAGCTAAAGAAGCTCTGGAGAACCATTAGTAGTTGGTGTTTTACACACACACACTAATATTTATCATTTATGTATACATGAATATCTATGTAAATGGCCTTCGAAAATGAAACAGAATAAAATATGGGTATAATGGTCTAGAAAGGAAAGTATCAGCATGTACATATAGCATTATTAAAAGTATTTCACAAAAATTTTATTTCAGCTATGAACTTACACATACTTATACATGTATGTATATGTTGCAATATAAACATATTTCTTCTGAGTGTTATGGTCTGAAATATTTGAAAGTAGTTGGGCATGGTGTCACTTGCCTGTAATCCCAGCTACATGGGAGGCTGAGACAAGAGGATCACAAGTTTGAGGACAGCCTGGGCAGCTTCTCAAGGCCCTGTCTAAAATACCATTTCATTGAAAGGGGTTGGAGATGCAGTTTAGCAACAGTGCTGGCCTGGCACATGAAAGAAAGGCTCTAGGTTTGATGCCCAGTCACACACACACACACACACACACACACACACACACATACACACATACACACATACACACACACACACACACACACACACACATACACACACACACACACACACACACACACACACACACACGAAATAAAGAAAACGAAAAATATTGGAAAGCTCTTCTAACATGTAGAGCCTACACTTTAGGTTATAGGAACTAACAAGTCAATCCCTGAAAGGTAATCATGTGGTTAAAGGGTCTCTACCACTTGTCAACGAGTGACAAAATCTCTAAGTCTTGGTTTCCTCATCTCTAAAATGAGCTCACCATTACCGACCCCACAGGCTGGCTACAGCAATGCAGTGAGGTAATACATGTAAAGGGGCACACAAGACTAGTTTAGAGTAAGTACTCAATAAACATCAGCGCCAACATCTCTGTTACATCAGTTACTACTCTGTCTTGGGACTGAAGGCCTTTATTGAAAAGGTTATTGGAACTGCAGTGTGAACACTGGTTTCTTTTTTTATATGAATGTATTGGTGCACTGGAAGCCTACAACAGTGAGATTCAAAGCAATCCATCTAGATGTGCAGACAGAAGGTGAGCGAACACTGGTTTTTGGCATTAACCAGCTCCATGAGCTTTCACCTCTCTGAGCCTTAGTTTTTCCAAATGAACGAATGTGTCTTGGTAGTTGGTTCTAGCTCTGTATTACAAAAGTCAGGGGCTGTGTCATGCACCACAGGGTGATTACTCTACTTCCCTTTTGTCCCTCCCCTCCCCCACTCCGATTCCATTTACTGTGTTTATTTATACAATAGACCAGAGAATCAAGTTCTCTTCCTATGCAATTTCTCTTTAAAGGTACTGTGATGACTTAAAGTTCAAGCATGCTTAAATTTATTTAAAACTTTTTTTTTTTTCGGGCAGGGGGTAGTTAACAAAGGATGTTAAATGTTTCTTTGGAAGTCTGTGTATAATAAAAATTATTAAAATCACAGTAAGTATCAGATACTTCTTAATGCAACATGTTTTTGTCTTAAAAGTACATGATCATTTATGGAATGCATGCTTTCCATTGGGAAAGCACACCAAATATCAAGCCAAGGGTAGACTTTTAAACATCGTCTGTTCTCTATGAAATATGCATAATTTCTCTAGGTAAATATGCCTTCTGAAAAGGCAACTTTGTAGCCCCAGGTAATTATGCATGTTACAGATGTATTACCTGGAATTTAAATAAATATATAAAGTACAGATTATATATTTGCTTTGGAAGATAGATTCTCTGGGCCAGCTTCATCTTTGAGTGAGAATCAACATTCTCATGCTTTAGCTTCTCCTCACCACAACTGCCAATAGCAGCCTTGTGTATTGAAGGACAATTTGGTGGGGGCAAGGAATGCTTAGAAATATGATATAAATTTGCCACAGAAGTAGCAAATTAGTGCAATTCTTTCTAAACCCCAACTTCACAAAGGTTGAATTCATGTCCCCTAAAAAAATATGCTCCCCTTAGTTTCTGGGCTGCAAACTGTACTCATTAAAATCTGGTATTTAAATGTCTGCTAAGAATAATTTGGGATTATCATTCAGCAGGGATGTGGTCTACTTCTGATGTTCGGGTAAGATCATCTTTTTCTGGCCTGAACTATTTCTGTGAGGTGGCAGGTAGGGGAGGGCGGGAAATGCAGGGTGCTGCTGGAGAGAAAACTCGTGTCTGATCACCTTCTTCTTCCTGGCACTACGGTGGGCATTGCTATCTCTGTGGACAGAGGAGACATTCATATGCAGAAAGGTTAAGTGACTTGCCCACTTAGACAACGAGCAAGGATGAAGCCCAACCAAGGTCTGTTTAACCCCACAGCCCACACTGTTTCCCCCATCACACTCCCCTGTGATGGGGGAAGCCCACAGCTCCTCCCCCTTTTAAATTTGAAATAGGGTCTCACTAAATTGTTAAGGCTAGCCTTGAACCTGGATCCTTCTGTCTCAGCATCCTGAGTACTGGGATTACAGACATGGGACACAATGCATGGGAGAAGCTGAGGGCAGCCAGAAAAAGAGAAGAATTTGCTTCTACCTGTAGATTAAAACAACACAAAAACTGACCTAAAAAAACCCCAAAATACAAAACTACCCATCAAAACTTCCATTTTTAGCACCATTGTAAACTAGCCACCCACTGAAAACAATGGCAAATGCTCAATATAAAACAAAAAACATCTTTTTAAATGCATCACTGAGCTGGCATAAAAGTAAGGACTCCTCAGAACCGCAGAGGGTGCAGAACACTAAGGTGCATGCTGGTCCTTATGCATCTGCAAGCCGGAAGACCCGGCGCGGTCGGCCTCACTGGGCACGGGCCACCAGGGGCCATCGTGCTTCCGCCTCTCCTGAGGGCACCAAGCGTCCTGCTGGTTTTGACAGCAGCAGGACACGGTAGACAGGAGACAAAGGCCAGGCCTGCCCCAGGCAGAGAGTCTAATAGAAGATTTTCACATAAACTACAAAATACCACCTTCTGAATAAGAAATAAACCTTTCCCCAAGAAGAGGCAAGAAGGAAATTTGCCTGACGGTGACACTGTATGGCAGGAGAGAAATCTCCCCTGAGAAAATTCATAACCATGAGGTGATCCCTACATGGGTTTGAGGCCAGCATCCAACGACCTGTGTGGTCTCAACAACCTCAAAGGGAGTATTGATTTTAAATTGTTCTCGGGTGGATGGTGTTCTAAGCCCTTGGGAAAAGCAAGTACAAATGCTCTCCAAAGCAATGGACCTTCAACCTAGACGGCAAAGAACTCCCATGATTAAACATATAGAGAAAGACAAATATCACAAAATCTCACTCATAGGTAGAATCAAAAAACGTTGAACTCAGCCGGGCGTGGTGGCACATGCTTGTAATCCCAGCATTTGGGAGGCTGAGACCAGAGGATCCGGGTTCGCGGCCAGCCTCAGCTGTTTAGTGAGGCACTCTGCAACTTAGTGAGACCCGGTTTCAAAATAAAGAGTAAAAAATAGGGCTGGGGGTATAGCTCGGAAGTAGAATGCCCCTGAGTTCAATCCCCAGTACCACAAAAAAACCTTGAACTCATAGAAGCAAAGAGTAGAATGGTGGTTAGGGGTCAGGTATGATAGGGGAGAGGTTGGTCAAACCTGTTGGACAGAAGAAATGAATTCAGGGGATCTATTTCTAAAGGTAATAACAATGTCTTGTTTATTTGACAACCGCTAAAAGAATATCTTTTTGTTTTGAACTGGGGATTGAACCCACGGCCATTCTACCTTATTGCTCCATCTCCAGCCCACAGCTCCTCCCCCTTTTAAATTTGAAATAAGGTCTCACTAAATTGTTAAGGCTAGCCTTGAACCTGAATCCTTCTGTCTCAGCATCCTGAGTACTGGGATTACAGACATGGGACACGATGCCCAGTTTAAAAGATCAGATTTTAAATGTACTCACCACAAAATAATGATAAGTATGTAAGGTAATGTTAATTGACTTAGCCACTTCACAAGGTATACATATATCAAAACAACATGTATAACCATAAACATATAAAATTACAGTTTGTAATTTTTAAAATAAATTAGTTAAAACAAGAACATCAGTATTCAGCAGGGCATGGTGGTGCACGCCTGTAAGCCCAGTACTTGGGAGACTGAGACAGAAGGATTGTAAGTTTGAGGACAGCCTTAAGTTAGCGAGACTCTAGGTAACCTAGTAAGACCTGGTTTCAAAAACAAAAACAAAAAAAAGGACTGGGAATGTATCTTGGAAGTAAAATGCCCCTGGGTCAATCCCTAGGGGTGCATGCATGTGCACATGGGCACATGCACACGCACACACACACACACACACACACACACACACACAAAATCAGTATTCTTTTTGTTTTTATTGTAATAGTTCGTGCTTTGTATGTATACATCTTTGTTAGGTATGAATTGATAGAGACAAATGTGCACACATTTCCCATCTGACCCCTTCCCCAATTCCCACCCCGCTCCCTCGCCCTCCCTCCCTCTCAAGTTCAGTTCAGTGAGTGATCTTGATATAATTGTGTAAGTACATCATGTGCCTTAGGATGCCCTACCCCCTCCATTCCCCGTCCATTCCCTTCGGTTAAATCAACTTCTTTATTTATTGAGGGTCTCTACTTTTTTCCTCTGGGGACCCTCTTATGCCCCATCTTCTCCCTAACATCTGCATATTAGGGAGAACATATGCTTTTTTACTCTTTGTGACTGGCTAATCTCACTTAACATAATGTTTTCCAGTTGTATCCATTTCCCTGCAAAGAACATGATTTTGTTCTTTATGGCTGAGTAAAATTCCATTGTGTACATATACCCATAGTTTTGTAATCCATTCATCTATCGATGGACATCTTGGCTGCTTCCATAGTTTGGCTATTGTGAACTGTGCAGCTATAAACATAGATACACATACATCGGTCTGATAGTTTGGTTTCCATTCTTTTGGGTAGATACCCAGAAGTGGTATTGCTGGGTCATAAGGCAGGTTTATTCCCATTTGTCTGAGGATCCTCCATACTGTTTTCCAAAGTGGTTGCACAAGTTTGCAATCCCACCAACAATGTATTAGGGTTCCCACTTCTCCACACCCTTGCCAGCATTTCTTTTAAAAAAAAAAAAAAAAGAGCCAGGCATAGTTGTGCATGCTTATAATCCCAGTATTTGGGAGGCTAAGATAGGAGGATCAAAGATTTGAGGACAGCCTCAGCAAGTAAGACACTCATCAACCTAGTGAGATCCTCTTTCAAAGTAAAAAAGAAAAACAGGGCTAGGGGTATAGCTTAGAGGTAGAATGCCCCTGGGTTCAATTTCCAGTACAAAAAAAAAGAAAAGAAAAGAATCAGTGTTGATGATTGGAATATAGGAAATTAAACAAGACACTAATAGTAAAAATAACAGCAGAACAAGATCCTGAAAGATTTTGGACATTGGAAAAATTTGGCATAGTATATAAAATTAGTCTGTCACATCTTTAAGGAAATTAAAGAAAGGTTCATGAATATTAGACTGGAGCAAGGTAATAAAATGAACAAACAAGTTAGAAAAAGAAGCACGAAGCAGCTAACTTCTAAAAATAAAAATTTTAACCACTGAAACAAAAAAGTCAATAGATGGATGAGACAATAGCATATTAGATACTGTTGAAGACAACATTAATGAACTGAAAAAAGTCTGAAGGAATTAATAAAATTCATTTATTTCCATAATTCTTTTAGTTCAGAACTAATAAACTGAAAGGAAATAATAAAAAAGTAGCAGAAAGGTATCAAGAGTTGAGAAATAGGAAGAAAGATGCCAGAAACATGGAGGATAGCATAAGTAATTCTCAAATTCTTTAACTTGGAGATCCAGGAGAGAAAAGAGACAACAGAGGAAAGGGAAATATTTACAGAGAAATTGGCCATCTTATTCTTTTTTTTTTTTTTTTCTTTTTTTTGCGGTGCTGGGGATTGAACTCAGGGGCATTCTACCTCCGAGCTACACCCCCAGCCCTATTTTTTATTCTTTATTTTGAAACCAAGTCTCACTAAGTTGCAGAGGGCCTCACTAGGTAGCTGAGGCTGGCCTCACTAAATTGATAAGGCTTTCCTTGTACCTGCGATCCTCCTGTCTCAGCCTCCCAAATGCTAGGATTACAAGCATGCGCCACCACGCCCGGCTGAAATTGGCCATCTTAGTAGATGTTAACATACGTCTATGGAAATAAGAAATCAACTGGAAAAAAATCTGAAAAAAACAAATGATTTCAAACACTGTGTGTGTGTGTGTGTATGTGTGTGTGTGTGCGTCCATGCGTGTGTCCGTGCGTGTATGTGTATATAAATATAGAGAGAATATACTGTAAACAACATTTGGAAAACATGCTTCCCCCCAAAATAAACAAGTAATATTTATTAAAAATATCCATATATTGGGCCATAAGAATATCCTCAAATAAAATATCCAAGGATTAATATTCTAAAGACCACATTCTCTAATTATAGTACAGGTATAAATCAATAGCTGATACCAAAATAACAACAATAAAACTCATGTTTGGACATTTTAAATTGTACTTCTAAATAACTCATCAGTCAAAGAGAAATCATAAATATAAAACATTTATAACTGATTAACTCAATAACCAAATCATATATATTAATTATGGAATGCTAGTAGTGTAGCACTTAAATGCTTATGTTAAAAGAGAAGACTGAAAATAAATGAGCTATGTATCTAATATCTAGAAGTTAGAAAAGAGTGATTATAAACCCAAAGTAGAATGAAAAACTAATAAAAGTACAAACATTAATAGAAAACAAATATTGATAGTCAAAGCTGGTCCTCTGAAAAGGAAAATAAGTCTGACAGACATTGGCAATCTTAAGATTAAAAGGGAAGGTAAAAATAAAGTATCTGGTTCAGGTGTGGTGGTGCACACCTCTAATCCCAGTACTTGGGATACTAAGGCACGGAGATTGCAGGGTTGAGGCCAGCATGTAGCAACTTAGCAAGAGACACCCTGTTTCAAAATAAAAATAAGGACTAAGAGTATAGCTCAGAGGTAGAACATCCCTGGGCTCAAATCTCCACTACAAAAAAGGAAGGGGGAGAGAAAGGGCTGCACCAGACACTGGCTATTGGCAGTCAGCACCATTCCTACCCCTTCTATGGTCTTTCCTATCTTGTAAAAAGAAAACAGCCTCAGCACTGTGCTGCTCAGACTCCCTGACAGCGGGTTTCAGGTAGAGTTAAGGTCTGAACCATGTTGCATGCATGCAAGACTTTGGAAGTGCAAAGGAAGTGGAAGCCATTTTTCATCCATAAAGGCAAGTGCTGTGGAGACTTTGGCAGGCAGGATTGTTTTCCAGGGCTGACCAGATCCCATGTTCCTCCTCCAGTTAGGAAGCTCAAGGTTTGGGGACAGCTGGGATATTGTAGTAGTTTTGTGATATTTCCCAACTTCTGAGCAATAACAGGTATCCTGACTCTGTAGGCCACATCTGCAAGAGCAAACCTGAAAGCTGGTGGCAGCTCCCTCTTCTCTACCTGGGCTCCCCCTCCCACCCCGCCAAGGTCTAGTGATGCCTTCAGACGTCTTCTTCCAGTCCATCCACACACCTCAGTGAGACCAGTATGCATGCCATTAAAACAAAACCTAAACAGTGGACAGACACATTATCCCTATGAATAGTGTTAGAGTAGATAAGTCAACAAGTAAGAAGCAAGGTCATTTTTCACATTTAACCCTAAACATATAGATGCTTGGAGTTTGTTCAAAGAATGCATACAGACATTTAGTGTGAGAAATTGCTATTTCACACTTGACTTTTTGTTTAGTTCCAATGTGGAAGGACAAAAAGTCCTGAATGTAATAACAGTCTTCTATGTTAATGATGCATACAAGCACTTTCAGTGAACAATGTGTAGTTTTTGTCATTGTTTTCTTTTCCCCCCTGTTATGTTTATTCTGAATTTTTTAATCTGCTGGCTAATAAAAACTCAAGGCTTCTAAAATATGTGTATGTTTTTGAGGGGAGAGAAGGAGAGTTAGTTTATTTTATAAGACTATATATTTTATTGTATGCATTTAAAAGCTTATTTTGAGAGGCTGGGTATGTAGCTCAGTGGTAGAGCATGTGCTTAGCATATGCGAGGCTCAGAGTCCAATCCCTAGCACCAAGGGAAAAAAGTAAACAACAACCTTATTTTGAGAAGGAGCTCATAATATTAAAAAAAATTCCCCAAGAGTCCATGATACAAAAATGGCTAAGACTTTCTGTCCAAAAGAAACTCTTATTATATGTTCCAGGAGACCTATACAATAATATTCACAGCCATGATTTTTTAATAGCAAAAAGCTAGAAGCCTATTGAAAGTCTATTATAAGAATGGATGAATAAATTATGAAACAGTCATACAGTGGCATACTATATAATAGTAAAATAGATGAATAACAAGGACATGAATGACTCAAATACAAAGCTGAACAAAAGAAGAAAGTCACTTAGGTATATACTCAATATGATTCTTTTTTTTTTTTAGTTTCATAAGACTGTTGAAATATCCAAATATATATATAGTAATAGCATAAATAAAATAATGGACATGATGGCTACAATATTCAGGAACAAAAGTTTCCTCTAGGAAAGAAAATGGAGCACATAGATGACTTCAAAAAGGATAGAAACTTAGCTGGGCATGGTGGCACACACCTGTAATCCTAGTACTTGGGAGACAGAGACCAGAGGAGCACAGATTTGAGGACAGCCTCAGCAACTTAGTGAGACTCTTAGCAACCTAACAAGACCCTTTTTCAAAACAAAAATAAAAATGGCTGGGGATATAGCTCAGAGGTAGAAAGCCCCTGGGTTCAATCCCCAGTATCAAAAAGAAAAAAGAAAAAAAAAAAAAGTACGGGAACTTCTTTGACATAAGAAAGATTAAAAAAAAAAAAAACTGACAAGAGGACAACTTTTTTTCTTGGGAGTGTTGGGAGGGGTAAATAGGAAGGGGCAAAGAAATATTGAGAAATTTGAAACTGAGAAAATGGATTTTGTATTGATATGGAAGGGTCTAAAAGCCATGGGTTAGAGAGAATGTGGAGAAAAGAGAACGTGGAGAAAAGCAAAGAATAGAGCCTGATGTACAAAAGGAAGAAATATGATTAATCTAATTAACAGTTCAGAAAAGGCAGCTATGAGAAGTGACAAGCATGAAAGCCTAGACAAAATCAACTTGAACCTCTAGGAAGTTTGTGATACAGTATCATCATGGATTTGTAGATCTCATTACTGCTGCTGTTGAAATGCCAGCAGCTAAGGACTCCACACTATGAGCGAAGAAGAAAAGGATGTTGATTTGGCAGAAATCACAGTGGCTTAAAACATCTAGATTCCATTTGGCTAATTAACATATCTATACCTGAACATATAAATAACTGAACCTCCATAAAGAACAGTTTGCAATGAAAAAGAACAGTAACTGATTTCTTTTTGAAACTAAGATCAAGAACGTGTTAAGGCTCAAAAGAAAACAAGAGTTGCTTAAGAATAGATCTATAAATCAGTAGAACAGGAATAAATCTAGAAATAGACCCACATATATATAATAAATTGATTTCTGAGAAAGATGCCAAGGAAATTCAAGGGGGGAAAGGATAGTCTTCCTAGTAAATGGTCCTGAAACAACTGGAAATTCATATTAAAAAACATGAACCTCCATCTTTATTTCACACCACGCATAAAAATTAACTCAAAATGAGGAGCTCAAACAAAAGCTAAAACTAGAAAAAATCTCTAACATATAAGAGAAAACCTTCATGATCTAGGAATTGGCAGATTTCTTATGATATCAAAATCATCAATCAGTTTTTTTTTTAAATCGATAAACAATATTACTAAAATAAAAACTTCTGGGCTGGGAGTGATGGTGCATGCCTATCATCCCAGTACTTGGGAGGCTGAGAAAGGAGGATCACAGGTTCGAGACCAGCCTCAGCAACCTAGCAAGACTCTGTTTCAAAACAAAAAATAAAGTAGGGCTGAGGATACGTATGAGGGTATAGCTCAAAAGTAGAATATCACTGGGTTCAATCCCCAATACCACACAAAGAAACAAAATAAAAACTTCTGCTCTTAAAGTAATGGTTATGAAAATAAAAAGGCATTTCCTAGACTGGAAAAAGCTATTTCTAATACAAGCCTCTGAAAAATAACTTATATCTGGGATAAATAAACTCACTAAGTCAACTCCATCTTTTTTATGTGTGTATGTGGTACTGGGGATTGAACCCAGGGTTCTACCTCTGAGTTACACTCCCAGCCCTATTTTTATTTTTTTATTTTGAAACAGGGTCTCACTAAGTTGTGGAGGGCCTCACTAAGTGCTGAGGCTGGCTGAGAACCTGCAATCCTCTCAAGTACTAGGATTACAAATGTGCACCACCCTGCCTGGCCAACCCCATCTTTTAAAAAATGAGCTAAAGAAAGAAAAAATATATATATATAAATGGCCAATAAGCCTATGAAAAGATACTTAATACCATTAGTCATCAAGTAAATACAAATTATGATCATCACACCACCACCACTACAGCCACTAGAATAGCTAAAGGTAAAAAGACTGACAACAGTAAGTGACGGCAAGGATATAGAGTAACTTGAACTCATACAGCAAGAATGAGAATGGTGTAATCATTGTGGAAAACAGTTTGACAATTTCTTTTAAAGAAAACATGTATTAGAGTTAAAACACGAGCAACAACAACTGCTGGCGAGGGTGTGGAGAAGTGGAAACTCTAATACATTGTTGGTGGGACTGCAAACTAGTGCAACCACTTTGGAAAACAGTATGGAGGATCCTCAGACAAATGGGAATGAGCCTACCATATGATCCAGCAATACCACTTCTGGGTATCTACCCAAAAGAACGGAAACCAAACTATCAGACCAATGCGTGTGTATCTATGTTTATAGCTGCACAATTCACAATAGCCAAACTATGGAAGCAGCCAAGATGTCCATCAACAGATGAATGGATTGTAAAACTATGGGATATGTACACAATGGAATTTTACTCAGCCATAAAAAAGAACAAAATCATGTTCTTTGCAGGGAAATGGATACAACTGGAAAACATTATGTTAGATTAGCCAGTCACAAAGAGTAAAAAAGCATATGTTCTCCCTAATATGCGGATGCTGGGGAGAAGATGGGGCATAAGAGGGTCTTCAGATGGAAAAGGAGAGACCCTCGATAAACAAAGAAGTTGATTTAACCAAAAGGGATTGACGGGGGGGGGGCACCCTAATGTACATCAAAGTTATTCACTAAATTGAACTTGAGAGGGAGGGAGGGTGAGGGAGCGGGGTGGAATTAGGGGAAGGGGTCAAATGAGAAACGTGGGCACATATGTTATTTTCAAATTGTACCTAACAAAGATGTCTGCTCATAATATACGAATAATAAAAAAAACATGTACTTTCCATAAGACCCAGAAATTCTACTCTTAAGTATTTGCCCAGGAAAAATGAAAACACATATCTGAACAAAGTCTTGTACATGAATGTTCATAGCAGCTTCATGTGCAATAGCCCCAAGTTGACAACAACCCAAAAGCTCATTAGCAGGTGAATGGATACACCAACTGTGATCTATTCATGCAAGGGAATACTATTTAGCAATAAAAAGAAGCAAACTACTAATGCATGGATCATAATGGGTAAGTTTCAAAATATGTTAACTAGGGCTAGAGATTAAGTCAGGGGTAGAGAGCATGCCGAGTATGCATAAGACCCTGGGTTCCATCCCCAGCACCACAAAAACGAAACAAAACAAAACCAAAAATCATTCAGTAAAAGGATACAACAAAGGGTACATAATTAGATTCAAGTGTGTGAAATTCTAGGAAAGGGAAACGTAATTTATAGTTACGAAGAACAGATCAGTAGTTGGGCAGAGCCAGGGATGGAAGGCAGCAAGGAAGTCTGAGGGAACCTTCTAGAGGGGAAGGCAATGGTCTATATGTTGATTATGGTGGTTGTTATATAGCTGTAGACACATATCAAAGCTTACCAAACTCTACACTTTACACATGTGTATTTTACAGTATGCTCTGAGGCACATGTACTGTATACCTTAATCTTGGTTTTGCAACTTTCTTTGTAGTTTGGATTTTTCATCTTACATACTGAGCAGTAGTGTGAATCTTTCCCAATAGAAGCCCACAGCCAGGGGTCATCAAATGACAGCCTGCAGGTCAAACCCACAAGCTAAAGATAGTTTTACCTTTTCTTTTTACATTAAAGAAATCAAAGAAAGAATATTATTTCATGACACATGAACATTTGATGAAATTCAATTTTTAGTGTCCATAAATAGTTTTGCAGGGACATAGCCATGCTCATTTATTTGCACATCATCAATGGATACTTTTGCACTATTATGGCAGAGATGAGGATTGTGACACAGACCATATGGTTTGCACGGTGTCAAATGTTTACTTTCTGGCCCTTTCTAGGAGTTTGCTGACCCCTTACCTTGGAGGATAGCACCTTTTCCTGCCAACCTCCATTAACAAATAAGGGGATTAACCAGGTTACATTCTCAATCCTTTTATTTACCTAGCCTCCAGAATGTAGGCTCTAGAGTAATAAAAATCCATGTTCAAATCTTATTTAGCGCTTAACTATGTATATTACTTTGGGTGAATTTTTCAATTTCTCACATTTGTCCCTTGAAAAGTAGGGGAAACGATACATATCTCAGAGGACTGTGGAAAGGATCAATAAGATAATGTAAATAAAGTGTGTATTGTCTGACAGTTGATAAACACTTAATAAATATTAGCCCACATTCTCCTTCTAAATAAAGTATTTAAGAACAGTGGCTTACCAAGTGGGAAAAAAAGAATAAGCCTGATCACCCACCAACCAGTTTCCAAGTTATAAGGTGCGAGCTACTCCTCCCTACTTGTCTCGGTGCTTATATCGGCCTAACTTAGTCATGAAACTTCATATCCTTTTTTCTTCAACTTTTGATGCTCAGTTATGTACTCTTTTTGTGTTTGGTTCTTTTGCTCAACCTTATATTTGTGAGATTCACAATACTGTCGTGAATATACTGCTATGTAGAGATATAGATTGCCTATTATTTCTGCTTTTTAGTACTTTACTGTGAGACTTTATTTACTTTAAAAAATAACTTTGAGCCGGGTGTGGTAGTGCATGTCTGTAATACCAGTACTTGGGAGGCTGAGACAGGAGGATTGCAGGTTTAAAGTCAGCCTCAGCAACTTGGTGAGGTTCTCAACAACTTAGCGAGATCATTTCCAAATAAAAAATAAAATAGGGCTGGGGGTATAGCCCAGAGATGGAAGGCTCCTGGGTTCCATCCCCAGTACTACATACAGAGAAAAAAACTTTGAGGGTCAGTATTCTATTGGTGTGCCTAAGATGTTAAAATATCTACACTGTTCTAATTCTTAAGTAGTCATTTATAGAATATTTAATTCATCTTTATTGAACGTGTAATTCGTGTGTGTGTGTGTGTGTGTGTGTGTGTGTGTGTGTGTGTAGGTGTGTATAAGTTACTGGGGATTGAACTCAGGGGCATTCTACCTCTGAGCTACACCTCAGCCCTATTTTATTTTTTGTTTTGAAACAAGGTCTTGCTAGCTTGCTGAGAATCTTGCTAAATTGCTCAAGCTGGTCTTAAACATGCAATCCTCCTGTCTCAGCCTCCCAAGTACTGGGAGTACAGGCATGCACTACCATTCACGGCTATAATTCTACTTTTTAAAAACATCTTTAAGCCGGGTATGGTGGGGCATGCCTATAATCCCAGTACTTGGGAGACGTAGACAGGAGGATCCCAGGTTCAAGGCCAGCCTGAGCAATTAGTGAGACCATGTTTCCTAATAAAAAATAAAATAGAACTGAGGTATAGCCTGGAGACAGAAGGCCTCTGGGCTCCATCCTTAGTATTACAAACATAAAAACTCTTCAAATTGTTTTATTTGTATGTTTCATCTCTCCAACTGATCTGTTCTCTCTTCTAGATGAGGAACCTTGTCAAGTGTTTGCCCTATTATCCAAACAAAGAACAGGCAATATATCTTCAATCTAAGAAATATTTATTTATGCCTAACACAGAAAGCACTGTGATAAAATTTCTGGAGCATGGAGCATTCAAAATAGAATAAGACATAGACATTGCACAGATAGTGCTTCTAATGAGATCAGACTCTAAATGGTGGACTATAACTGAAATGCCTGAAATAATCCAAGAGTAAAACAAAACTAAACATTCATTTTGTGAATATTTACTGTGCCAGGCAGGAGGCTGGGTGCTGAGACTACAAGGATGAATGAAACAGGATCCCTGGTTGCGCCTCAACTGTCCACATCCTTTGCTATCTATTACTGAAAAACGGAAGGGACTTTGTCAGAGCTGGGAAGCGACAGTCACCAGAGAACTTAGAAGGAGGTGCCTCAGCGTTCCTCCAGATGCAGGTGATCCCTGGCAACTGTCAACCCAAGATTCTCAGATTCAGATTGCCCGAGACTGTGGGAACAAAATCCTTCCATACATCACACGCTCCTTTGCATTCCCGTCTCTACTGGTGTCATCTCTTGTACATCTCCTGGCTCCCTCCTCCTCTGTAGGGATTGAGTGCTTCAACCGGTCCAGAAACAAGGCTCACTTTCTGTGTAACTATTGTGCCAACCCAGGGATGTGATTCCCCAACCCCCTCAATAGACCATGTCTCACTACAGCCTGTTCTGGGGAAATAGTAACTGGTAGAACTGATTCCTGAAGTCATCGATCCTGTCAACAGGAGATGGATAACATGAGGTTGTCAATTAAAAAAAAAAAAAAGTCTCTCACTTTGGCTGCCATAGTAAATAAAATAGCCCAAGCCCTGGTGGTGGGAACACAATTTAATTTCCTTAACCCAAATAGTTATAGTTAATAATAGATAATAGTTTTGGATAAGGAGGTAGCTTTGGACTTTCTTTTAGCCAACCCAAACCATTGCTAACACTTCACACTCTACCTGAATTAACAATCAATATCTAAGAGATAAGGCAGTCTGACTACCAAGGGAATCATGAAGTCATACTTTCTTGGTCAGGCCTAAAAAATCTCAGGTGTTGGTAGTGAAGTGCCCTCCTGTTCCTTTATAAAATAGTTCTAATTATTCTGATTTG
Source organism: Graphiurus murinus (assembly GCA_004027655.1). Classification (NCBI taxonomy): domain Eukaryota; kingdom Metazoa; phylum Chordata; class Mammalia; order Rodentia; family Gliridae; genus Graphiurus; species Graphiurus murinus. The sequence goes on along the minus strand of PVLC010000634.1, from coordinate 23,141 downwards.
TCTTACAGTCATTTAATGTTTACTGTCCAGAGTCTTGAAAGCTTCTGCATGGCCACTGTCCCAGCAGAGAGAGAGAGACTGATTATGCTAATTGATACTTCAATTAAAAATCAGATCTTTATAAAATGAAACCATGTCTTCAAGGAGAATCAGCATGAGAGGTGAAGCTTTGGACGATTCTTAAGGATTTCTCTGGCAGCTCCAGCTAAGTGAAATGCAAAGGTTGGAACAGAATAAAACCATGGACTTTTACACTCATAGGAAAAGTCATGGTAACAAGGAGCCACAAGCACTGGTTTTAAATTCATAATCAATAAACAACCTGCCCCACTGATCGTGTTTTTAGAAGCTAGCCAATCCATGTGAGCCCTGTTTCTGAAGTAGCAGATCAGGCACTAATCCATTCCAATAAACACAACAGTGAGGGCCAGCAGAGCAACAGTGACACCCAAGCGTGGATGACAGCAGTCCAGGCGTGCGGCTGAACACCTGCCAGCGCAGAGGCCAGGCCTCCTGACGCTCTGCAGAAGATCAGAAGCTGGCTCTGCTCTACGTGCGCCAGAGCCCAGGATGGCTCCCTTACAAACAGTGAGTAAACATTCAACCTTGTCTTTTTATCTCGCATACTAAGTGACAGTCTCATTATCCTTTGATACCCTTTAAGCTTGCCTTTTAATAAATGCAAAAATCTCTAGGAACTTTTTGCTTTAGTACATATTTCTTTAGATGGTATAAAAATAACAATTTAGGGTTGAGGATGAGGCTCAGTGGTACAGCACTTACCTAGCTTTGGGTTCTACCCCTAGCACTGCAAATAAAAATAATTAGGCTACCTTTGTTATGCTTAAACTGATATATATGAACATTTAGCTTAAAATTAAAAAGTGGCATGGTGCAAAATATCTATTTTTAAAAATAGCTAAAATTTTTAAAATTTTAGAATCATTCAGGTCAGGGTTTTCGGGAGTGAACAGTTTGAGGTCACAATCAACCACATAGTAGGAAACATAACATACAACTCAGAGGACTGCACAAAGGATCAATAAAAAAATGTAAATGAAGTGCATACTGCCTGACAGTTAATACACACTTAATAAATATTAGCCTGTGTTGTGATATCTTTTTGTAGATACGTGAAAATTCCTCTAAGTCACACCTGCAATTGCAGCGGCACTTGGAGCGCGGACCGTAGCATCCGAGGCAGAACATTTAGAAATGATGGCTGAGTCTACTCTCATCTCCAACAGACTTGACGATATTGAAAAAAGCCCTTTCCCATTACCTCGAGACACAGGGATCCAGCACACTGTATTGCCAATAAGGCCGACAGTCACTTGATCTGTGTACGACTGGTCTGCAGCCCGGCCATGTCTATCTAAAGAATTATTCATAATATTCACTTAGGGAAGTGTCTCAATTTTAGGACCCTCCAACCTAACCTATAATACCCTAATCACACTATCATATCAAAAAAATGCAGTCTCAAGGCTTCTAAAAAGGAATCTCAAAACTTACCTGCTTCATCGTCCTACCTTAAGATAACCATACTCACCAACTCTCAAAGTTAAAGCAGGTAATTTACAATGAGAAAAAATGAATCTAGGAACTCCAGGTCCTCCTCTCCCATCTCCTTTCTCATTCTCTTCACATTTCTCCTCAACCCAAGCTGACAGGTGGAAACCAATTAAGAGACAGAGGCAGAAGAGTCACAGAGAAAGAGTAAAGATTCCTACTTTCCAGTTGGTATCTGGCAGATTTAAATCCCAAGGAGCAAGAAGTTCTGGAATTCGAATGAGATCAGGTGACCTGTTACAACCCCCTATTTGCTAAGCTCTTTCCTCTGAGATACAGTCTGAGACCAGGAACTCAGTTAGCATCATAATAGAAAAGATTTAACTACACCATTTAAAAAGGGACTACTGTGTGCCAGGCACACAGATATTATAATTACAGCTCAAGGAAGACACATTATCCTCATTTTACATTCAAGGACAATAAGACTCCAGGGAATTAAGTAACTTCACAAGGGCAAGCTAATTAACTTGCTCAGCTACTAGGTGGTTATCTCCAGATTCTAATTATGGTCATGCGCCACTATATGGCAATATTCTTCCTTGTTTAGAGGAGTGACCCAGCTGGGCATGGTGGTGCACACCTGTAATCGTAGTTCTTGGGAGGCTGAGACAGGAGGATCGCAGGTCCCAGGCCAGCCTCAGCAATTTAGCAAGAACCTCAGCAACTTAACGAGACCCTGTTTCAAAAAAAAAAAATTAAGTCAGACAAAAAGGTACACAACTGTAATCCCAGTACTTGGGAGGCTAAAACAGGAGGATTATAAATTCAAGGCTAGTGTGCAGGAACTGAAACCTTGTTTCAAAATAAAAAAATAAAATAGGGCCAGGGGTGTAGCTCAGAGATAGAATGCCCCTGGGCTCAAACCCTAGTACCACATATGCAAAAAAAAAAAAAAAAATTAAAATAAGAAGGACTAGGAGTGCTGCAGCTTGGAGGTAAAAATGCCCCTGGGTTCAATTCCCAGCACCAAAAAGAAAGTGAAAAAAAAAAAAAAAAAGAGGAGTGACTCCATAGAGACTTTTAATGTTACTTCCATAGATTCTGATCCTCCACTACCACCCAAAGAGACTCACTGTCCCAATAATCCACAGCTACTGATGATATCAATGGCAGTAGTGATGATATTAAAATAGCAAGACAATAATGATGACAAATATATCACGTGTGCTATCTAATTTCATCCACATAACAACCCACAACAGGTCTATTTTTCGCCTCTTTTTCCAGGTGAGAAAACACGGTCCCTGAGAAGTGACTTTGCCTATGGTGACACAGGGAGCGAGGGGCAGAAGCCAGAGCCGGGGCCTTATAAACGATCCCACACTGCATCTGAGGGATGCGCCAGAGCTCTCCAGTTTGCGGGGAATGGGGAAAAAGTTGAAAATCCCCATTGCATAGACTAATCCAAATTCTTCAGGCTATGCTTCACGACCCCACCCTTTTTTTTTTCCTTTTTTTTTTTTTTTTGCGGTACTGGGGATTGAACTCAGGGGCATTCTACCTCCGAGCTATGCCCCCAGCCCTATTTTTTATTCTTTATTTTGAAACAGGGTCTCACTAAATTGCGGAGTGCCTCACTAGGTAGCTGAGGCTGGCTGAGAACCAGGATCCTCCAGTCTCAGCCTCCCGAATGCTGGATTACAAGTGTGCACCACCACGCCCGGCTCTTCACGACCCTTTAAGATCTTCCCACAGTCTGTCATCTGCAACTTCTTTTCCCATCAGCCCTTTCAGAAGTCCCATGCTCCGGGAAATATCTTGCTACTTTCCATAAATGCCCTGAGTTACCCAACGATATTCCCATATGCTGAAAAGGCCTTTTCTGTGGATTCCACAAAGCAAGATTTCAAAATCATGTTATTTGCAGGGAAATGGATGCAACTGGAAAACATTATGTTAAGTGAGATTAGCCAGTCACAAAGAGTAAGGAAGCATATGTTCTCCCTAATATGCGAATGCTAGGGAGAAGATGGGGCATAAGAGGGTCTTCAGATGGAAAAGGAGAGACCCTCGATAAACAAAGAAGTTGATTTAACCAAAAGGGATTGATGGGGGGGAGGCGGGCGGGGACATCCTAATGTACATCAAGGTTACTCACTAAATTAAACTTGAGAGGGAAGGAGGGCGAGGGAGCGGGGTGGGAATTGGGGGAAGGAGTCAAATGAGAAATGTGGGCACATATGTCGTTATCAATTTGTACCTAACAAAGATGTTTGCTTACAATGCACGAATAATAAAAAAAAAACAAAACAAAAAACAGAAAAGCAAGATTTCTCCATAATAAAACTTCTCTCCCCACTTGGGAAGAGCTCTTGCACTGCTGCACTGGCCTAGCACGTGGTGCTTCTCTCAAAACGCTCATGATATAGTTACACCTTCATAACTCAGCTGGGTGATCACTGGACTATGGCAGCCATAGACTCTGTGTAAATTCTGTGGAATGAATACCCTTCAGAGACAGAATGTCTGGCTCAGAGAAATACGAAGATCTAATGAAATCAGAGATAAGAGATAGCTTTAAGTCTTTGGAAGTTGCCATCTTAAAATCTCCGACCCTCACTAAGAGGGGGAAAAAAAAATATCAAACTTATAAAACGTTGACTGTGGAGTCAGACTCTATCTTGTTGTGTGGACATGAACAAGTCACTTTTATGTCCATTGCCTCATCTGTCACTGGGAAATAGCAGACCTTCCCTTACTGGGCGGCAACAAGAACGTGAGTGTATATATGTAAAGGGCCTAGGACCTTGCCTGGCTCATAATAATAGAATGTAAATATTTCCTATTATTATTTTTCAACTTTTTACATAGATTAGAAAAGTGGCTCAGATAACTAAATTGCAAGGGATCTGTCAGAGATGGAAAAATTTCAGAAGGAACAATTTATATGATAAGCAGATAAACTGGATTATATATAAGAGGACCAGCACTATTTTCTGCAAAAAAGTCACAGATCAAGAAGAGACATTAGCCGGGCGTGGTGGTGCACGTTTATAATCCCAGCATTTGGGAGGCTGAGATCAGAGGATCTCACCTGCTAAAGGAGATTTTTATGTCAAACAAATTTAAAAAGTGATTTTTTTCTAGCTTAAAAACAAGCCAAGCCGGGCGTGGTGGCGCACGCTTGTAATCCCAGCATTCGGGAGGCTGAGACCGGAGGATCCGGGTTCGCGGCCAGCCTCAGCTACCTAGTGAGGCACTCCGCAACTTAGTGAGACTCGGTTTCAAAATAAAGAATAAAAAATAGGCCTGGGGATGTAGCTCGCAGGTAGAATGCCCCTGAGTTCAATCCCCAGTACCGCAAAAAAAAAAAAAAAAAAAAAAAGAGCTCTTTAGACCTGGAATACAATTTTCCAGAAAACATTTTATCACCTGGGTTCTCTGGATAATCCACAGAATCCAATTTAACATAATATTACTCTAGTAGTGGTTACTACTAGATTGTTTTAATATTAATAGACTATTTGAGTTAGCAGAGCATTTCAATATCAACATATACAACTAGCAATTACGCACAACAATGTTTTGTAACAAATCATCTTTGCTATAGGAGTGGGAGCTCATCACATTCTGCATCAGGTATGCAAGAAGAGAGCTGAGTGGTTGCTAGGGTCACTATACTTTTGGGTTTTCCTGGGTTAGGAATGGTTCATGCTTGTCACCTCATTATTAACACCTCCCCTTTCACTCTCAGAAGTGTCTGGATTGAACTAAAATTATAGCGAATCTTCACCCTTATGTTACAGGTGAGGAAACTAAGTCACAGAGCAGAGCTGTGACAGCTAAAGTCAAAGAGTTAAGACACACTCCTGGTCCAGGAGTCTCCCTGTTCTCCTGCACGAATTCATCAATAGCAAGACACCACCAGAGATGACTCTCATGGCCATGACCCGAAGCACCAGCAGCACAGGTGAGGTATAAAGTCTCCGGGAATAAAGCTCCCTTGTCCCAAAGGGACCAAATGCTGGGGGCTGAGGACTGAGCTATTCTCCTAAGCCTCATGTCCCTTTCCAATATACCCAATCACGGCTTCTTGCCCACTGCCTCCACTGGAATGAGAAAGCTGGGGGAAATACAGAATTTAGTTTGGACATGTGAAGTGGGAGATGTCTTTCGACATTTAACTGAAGATACAGAACAGGAGTCCAGACTGGAGATAACAGATTGGGAGTAGGCAATGACAAGAGTGGTATTTAAAGCTTAGAACACACATCAGAAGAGTACGAAAAAGTTCTGCAGTAAAGAACAAGGATCAAAAGAAGGTGAGTAATAAGGACACGAGAGGCCACAAGGCATTGAATGACCAGCTCCAATCACAAAGGAAAGAAGAAGAAGAAGGAGGAGGAGGAGGAG
>PVLC010000634.1:5000-17113 GCA_004027655.1 Graphiurus murinus | reverse complement strand
ATACGTGTAAAATGAAGAAGTGGTGCTATTTGTGATCTGACAATGATTGATATCTCAAAAATGTCTATGTAACCCTGTTGTACCAAGTTGTACTCAAGAAATGTATAAAAAAAAAAGCCATGCCAAAAATATAAATAAATTAAAAAAAAAAAAGAGTTCAATGACAGTATCCATGACCCATGACACACTCAGCTACTGTCATTATTGGAAAATGATTATGTTACAGGAATTCTACCAAGCATTTTATATCCATCATCTTAGTCTCCATCACAATCCTCTGATGTAGGAGGAAAAATAACATTCAAAGAGGTTAAGAAATCTGACTAAGGTCACAAAATAAGTGAGCAGAAATTCAGATCCAGGTAGAACTCCAAAAAGCTCAGAGGTCTTTCTACAGCTTTCTGCTTATCAGAGGCTCATTTTCCCCCTCACCAATGTGACTTGACCTATGTGACTACAGATAGTTTGGTTTGTAAATATTTTTCTTCTGGGTGTAGAAACTTTTTTTTTTTTTTTGGTCTTTTTAGTTAATGACATTGGATCATGTAAATGTGACCTCAGAACTAAGACACTGTCACTTCTCTTCCTGGCAGGTTCGTGGAAGACACTGTCCATTCAAACACACTCCTCTAGATGAGAAATGGAAGATGCTTGGCCTTAATTTGCACTATTAGTGTTGTGGGTACGTCACTATTAAGGATATAGGTTTCATTATCCACACAATGGAGTTTTACTCCGCCATAAAGAAGAACAAAACTATGTCATTTGTAGGAAACTGGGTGGAACTTGAGAACATCATGCTAAATGGGATTAGCTAGTCTCAGAAAGTCAAGGGTTGTATGTTTTCTCTCATATGTGGAAACTAGAGAGAAAAGAGGAAAGAAAGGGGACTTCAGATAAAAAAGGAGAGATGTAGAGTAGTGGAAAGGTATGGGGGCACAGAAGAAGCAGCAGGGGAGAAAGAAGGCTTGAGGAAGGCAACAAATCAAGTCATGTTACGTTCATATGTGACACTATCATACCAATTTCACGTATGGGGAGGAAGGAGAGGGAGCAGGCGGGGCTGGAGGGAGACACGCCTAGTGCCGTGTGCACACATGAAGGCATCACTTTGAATCTCACTATGTCATATAATTACAATGCACTGATCATATGACTTAAAAATATGGTTCAATGGACATAAACTTGTATTACTTATAAAACAAATACTTATTAGGTAATTATTAGTCAATATCTGCATTATAAATTTTATAAGGAACATTCATTTGCTTGTGTAGGGTAGGCTTGGGCTTTTTTCCTTTAGAATATGAACCTGCTGGGGAATATAAAATAGTGCAATTTGTATGTAAGTATAAATATTTTTTAAAATAATTGCCTTTAAAAGTACTGCCTTTTAGCCAGGTGTGGTGGTGCCTGCTTGTAATCCCCAGTACTTGGGAGGCTAAGACCAGAGGATCCGGGTTTGTGGCCAGCCTCAGCTATTTAGTGAGGCTCTCCACAACTTACACCCTGTTTCAGAATAAAAAATAGGACTAAGGGTGTAGCTCGGAGGTAGAATGCCCCTGGGTTCAATCCCCAGTACTGCAAAAGAAACAAACAAAAATACTGCCTTTTGAAAGGTAGCAATAAAAAACCTTAACATTAATAAGAGTAAATATTATTTTGCTAAGGCCAATTCATATTTCTTGATAATAATTCAAATTTCTCAGTAACTGTAACATACACTCTTATCCTTCCTCCCAAAAAATCTGTCTAAGCACTTTCTAAGAATGAAAGTCAGGCACAGGCACAAAGCTTAACAGGTTGTGAAGCTGCAGCGGAAGAAGCCTTATTGTCAATAAGGAAGCAAGCCTTGGGCTCCTCTCTGGCTGTCTCATGCATCTAAGTCTAATCCACAGCTAAGGGAAGATCCGTATCTTGCCCTTAAGGGCAAGAACGGTATCTTCTTTTTCTTTTATACAGTGACTGGCACACTACCTGATAAAATCATGACATTTACAATTTCCAACTTTATATATTGGTTATTTTAAAAGAAACATTTTGTCTCTCCCATATAAAAACACAGATTCAGCAAGGGGAAAACGTTTTCTACTATTAAACTTTCACAATGAATTTCTCATGAAATTTGGTGCTGCTAGAATTTCAGTAGATTTCCCCCCTCTATTAAAAATTACTGGCGCATATTAATTGTACAAAACAATGGGGTTCTGTGTGTCATTTTCATAAATGCATATAATATACTTTAACTTTCTCATGAAATAATCAGTGCTAAAAATAGGGAATTAAAGCTTTCATCTAGAAATGACTTTAATTCATTGTTTACCAATTAATTATGAACACTTAGCTGAAATTCAATAGATGTTGAGGGCTGGAAAAGTCTTATTTTTCTTTTCCCAGTGAGATATTTTATCATGATGAAATCTATGTGACTATGTTTCATCCATACCTATAACCATCATAATAAAATGAAAATTTGTAGTAGTAAAACAAGAGGGCTTTTGTGTGGGTTTTTAATCGAGTGAAATAAATAGTGGCTTACAGAAATAATGAGACTTGATTGATAACAAACTTATTTAAGATCACCCTTCCTACTCTTTTTTTTTTTTTAAATCCTCTTTCAACCATGAGTGGTGGTGCATACTTGTACTCCCAGTACTGGGGAGGCTGAGACAGGAGGATTGTAGGTTTGCGGTCAGCCTCAGCTATTTAGTGAGGCCTTCTGCAACTCAGTGACACCCTGCTTTAAAGTAAAGAATAAAAAACCGGGCGTGGTGGTGCATGCTTGTAATCCCAGCATTCAGGAGGCTGAGACCGGAGGATCCGGGTTCGCAGCCAGCCTCAGCTACCTAGTGAGGCATTCCGCAACTTAGTGAGACTCGGTTTCAAAATAAAGAATAAAAAATAGGGCTGGGGGTATAGCTCAGAGGTAGAATGCCCCTGAGTTCAATCCCAGTACGGCAAAAAAAAAAAAAAAAAAAAAAAGAATAAAAAATAGGGCTGGGGGTGTATTTCAGAGGTAGAAAGCCCTGGGGTTCAACCCCTAGTACCACACACACACACACACACACACACACACACACACACACAAGTCCTCTTTCAGTTTGTCTAGGGCAATCTTTTTGCCTCTTTTAGTATATGTTACCTAAACTAATGATTTTGTCTTTTCATAGACAAAGGATGCATTTTTAGGATTTCTATTATTTTATTTATCATTCATTCATTCACTGTAGTACTGGAGATGGAGCCCAGGAGCATTTTGTCTCTAAGCTACATCCCAGCCCTACTTTATTCTTTTATTTTGAAATACAGTCTACCCAAGTTGCTGAGGCTGACCATGAACCTGTGATCCTCCTGTCTCAGCCTCCCAAGTCCCGGGATTATAAGCATGCACCACCACACCTGGTTCATTTTTAGGATTTCTAACACAAGGGAGAACTAATAGAGACTTTAAATTAACTAGGGAAATGAACCAGGTTGGACTGCTCAGGAGATGGTCAGTGGGCTTATGTGATTGATAGATACCTTTGTACCTTGTTAGGTTTATTATACTATCAAGGTACTATGTCTTTGAAAAAGACTGTAGGAAGTAAGACAAAGAGACAGAAAAATCACGAAGAAGATAGGAAGATTCCCTTCTCTACATCTTAGAAGGAAGGCCAGAAAAGCTCATCACAACTCTGAATTCCATATTATGCTTTTCATTTGACCAATTAACAGGCTCTGAGCAAGAGAAAACTCTGCTTCCAGTGAAACTACTGTTACATTTGTAAAAGAAAGGACACTCTAATCCTATGAAGTCAAAGCTGTAGGTTCAATGGCCAGTTTAAAAAAGAAAAAAGGAATTGGTGTATATTGAAAGCACAGAGATGGGGAGATGGGAATTTTTACTTTTATTTTAGTTCTTCTGGGATTTCTGCTACTTAACTACAATAGTAAATTTTTCTTCTACTGAAGGACATAGAACTGGCAAGATAGGGCTTATTCAGCTTAAAACTATTCTCTGAGTACTAGAGGTAGAGTAGGTGCTGGAAATACAAAAAAATGGGCAAAACAAAGCCCCTTCTCTGGAATGGGTGAGCCAGATACTTGAACTAAGAATATCAGCGGGCGTGGTGGCGCACACTTGTAATCCCAGCATTTGGGAGGCTGAGACGGGAGGATTTGGGTTCGAGGCCAGCCTCAGCTACCTAGTGAGGTACTCCGCAACTTAGTGAGACTCAGTTTTAAAATAAAGAATAAAAAAAATAGGGCTGGGGGTATAGCTCGGAGGTAGAATGCCCCTGAGTTCAACCAAAAAAAAAAGAATATCAAGACAATACCCAGAAGGCTAGGATGAAGGTATTCCCAGGGTACCACGGGAAATGGAGAGGGAGGCCACACAGACCAAATCAGGTACTCAAGAAAGCTTCCAGAAAGAAAGGACATCTAAGTAAATGCAAAAATGTTGTGAAGGTTGTTACTATGCCATCAGAATGAGTCCAGTATCACATTTTCTTCAAATAGATTTCCTTTAGTTAGTTGGTTGGCAAATCAACTGGATGTTCTTTAAAGAATATTAGTCAGTGTAGAGTAAAACACCAAGAATTAAAAAATATCTGCTCTATCATGTCTCGTGGGGAATATTAAAGAAAAAGGGCATGGTCTGTCTCCACCCTGGAGGAGATGGGATTCCAGAGGAGAAGAAATTAAACATGCATTAGAAAGCCTTACTATATAATAATCAACCAAAATATAGTTTAGGGATTAGAAGAGTAGTATGGATGGAATGTTTGAGTAAGAGTTAGGACTTAAACCAAAGTTTTGAATATAAATCTAACCCAGATCAAAGGAATAAAAGCCAGACATTGCGGTGCATGCTTGGTGATACCAGTACTTGGGAGGCTAAGACAGGAGGATTGCAGGTTTAAGGTCAGCACACAGTAATTTAGCAAGCCCCTGCTTCAAAAAAATAAAGAGGGCTGGAGGAGTAGCTCAGAGGTAGAATGCCCCTGGGGCTGCTGTGGGGATCATTGTGGAGATGCCTCAGAAAATTGGGAATGGATCCACCATATGATCCAGCTATATCACTCCTGGATATCTTTCCAAAGGGACTGAGATTAGAATATTATAGTAATCTATGTATACTCATGTTTATGGCAGCACAATTCATAATAGCCAAATTATGGAACCAACCTAGGTATCCATCAGTAGACAAACAGATTACAAAATTATGGAATATATACACAATGGAATTCTACTCAGCAATAAAGAAGAACAAAATTATGTCATTTGCAGGCAAATGGGTGGGCCTGGAGAACATTATATTAAGTGGGATTAGCCAGTCACAGAAAGTGAAGGGTCCTATGTTTTCTCTCATATGTGGAAAAAAAAAATTTTTTTCTGCATCAGCTAACACACTTATATAGCATTTACTATGTAGCAAACTTTATGTAAGCAATTCATTTAATCTTTAAAACAGAGTATAAAATAAATACTACTATTCTTTCCATTTTATAGAAGGGATAATTGAGACACAGAATAACAATTACGCTTTCTTCAACTCCAGTTTTTCAACTTTCACTTGTGAAAATTTGTCAGAGGTTAAAACAAAAAAACTATGTAAGTATACTGTGAATATAGATTGAAATCTAATATTTTATGAACTCGGAAAAAATACTATATTCTTCATCCACTTAAGTGAAATGATGCATGCTAGTAGCTAAAACAGAACCATAAACATAATTGCAAATCAATCCATGAAGAGGTAGAGTTACAAACAGAAATATGCTCTGAAAATGGCATGCTTGTCAAGACAAAAACTAGTCTGAAGAATTCTTCTGGGATTGAGGAACACATCTTTTACATAATACACAGAGAGCAACATCAAACAAATGATAATAAATGACCATGTCATATATGTCAATAAAAGTAGCCAGTTGTAAAAAGACATTTAAAATAATTGTATCTGAACTGAATGGCAGAAAAATATTACCCCCTAGGCAGTTTGTTATTTTCTCCCAGGTTCTAACAGTACTTTATACATAGCTAAACCCAGTGTTTACATTATATTACATTATAATTATTTGTTCATGCTGTAGTCTTCTCACCAGACTATAAGTCTTTGATGATAGGATCTAAATATATTGCTCCTATGCTGGGCGTGGTTGCCCACACTTGTAATCCCAGTACTTGGGAGACTGAGACAGGAGGATCACAGGTTCCTGGCTAGCCTCAGATACTTAGGCTCTCTGCAGACCTTGTTTCAAAATAAAGAATAAACATTAGAGCTGAGGGTGTAGCTCAGAGGTAGAATGCCTCTGGGTTCAAGTCCCAGTTTATTTATTTATTTATTTATTTATTTTCCTGGAACTTAAAAGCCTTTCCTGCATCTAATAGAATTAAGATATGTATTTATTTATTTGGGTTGAACCCAGGGGCATTATACCTCTAAACTATACCATATACCATTTTAATTAATTAATTAACTTATTTTGAAGTAGGGTCTCATTAAATTGCCCAGGCTGGCCTTCCTCCTGTCTCAGCCTCCCACATATTGGGATTACAACCATGCACTACCATGCCCAGGTTAGAATGAAGATTTAGTGAATGAAAAAATGAATGAGCCGGGCGTGGTGGCGCACGCTTGTAATCCCAGCATTCGGGAGGCTGAGACCGGAGGATCCAAGTTCGAGGCCAGCCTCAGCTACCTAGTGAGGTACTCTGCAACTTAGTGAGACTCGGTTTCAAAATAAAAAAAAGAATAAAAAATAGGGCTGGGGGTATAGCTCGGAGGTAGAATGCCCCTGAGTTCAATCCCCAGTACCGCAAAAAAAAAAAAAAAAAAAAAAAAAAAAAAAGAATGAATGATTTGAAACGTGACTTTTAGTGAAATCTAAGGTTCTATAAAACAATACAGAAAAGTTAAAAATCTTAATTGAGTGGCAAGGGTTTTTTATTTTAAGAATAGATCCTGCCGGGCGTGGTGGCGCACGCTTGTAATCCCAGCATTTGGGAGGCTGAGACTGGAGGATCCGGGTTCGAGGCCAGCCTCAGCTGCTTAGTGAGGCCCTCCGCAACTTAGTGAGACCCTGTTTCAAAATAAAGAATAAAAAATAGGGCTGGGGGTGTAGTTTGGAGGTAGAATGCCCCTGAGTTCAATCCCCAGTACCGCAAAAAAAAAAAAAAAAAAAAAAAAAAGAATAGATCCTAATCTCCCTTACCTGGCATTTACTACTTTTTTTTAACGACTATTTTTTTTAAGTATATGATCCCCTCATTTATTATCATTTATTGCCACAGCTCCTTAATAGCTGGCTCTTGAGCAAGGCTCCGTCCGCTGGAGTCCTGCAAGGCAGACGATTCCAAAAGAAGGAATGCATGGCATATCCCACTTTGCATTATTATATTCTGGAAATTTGGGGTGCTTTCGGTTTTGTTTTTACATTAATCATAAAGGAAAATTTCTTATAAACGTGTGGCCTGACAGATACTGATCTCTTAGCTGAAAAAAAGCAGACAACCCAATTCATTAATCTCTTATAAGCATTAGTCTAGAAACAGGCTTTGCAAGTTTATCTAAATAGTTACTACAAATATTCTTTTGCCCACTACCACCTGGTCTCCCTGGAATTTTACAGGACACATTAACCCTCTAGCTACCTGAGATAAGATAAGAACACTACTTAAAGGGGCTAAACAAATAGTAAAGATTTCAACTAATGGAAAAGAATTTTTATATACATGTTGTAACCTTGACTGGTTGAGGATGACCTTTGGAAATTCCTGTTCTATATGCCTTTTTTTGCAAAAAAAATAAAATAGTATAAAACAGCTACTAACAAACAATAAAACAGATACACTACTTCACTGCGTTTGGTGTGAGCATATTCTTGAGACCTTGTCTCATTCCACACCTGTAGAAGGATCCCCAACCCCACAGCAATTTATGTTTGATGCTCTTCTCTGTGTGTGTAAGTTTTTTTTGTTGTTGTTTTTGGGGTTTTTTTTTTTTTTGCGGTACTAGCTATTGAACTCAGGGGCATTTTACCTCTGAGCTATACCCCCAGCCCTTTTTTTTAATTCTTTATTTTGAAACAGGGTCTCACTAAGTTGCGGAGTGCCTCACTAGGTAGCTGAGGCTGGCCGCGAACCCGGATCCTCTGGTCTCAGCCTCCCAAATGCTGGGATTACAAGCGTGCGCCACCACGCCCGGCTTGTGTGTAAGTTTTTGAAAAGGGTGCTGTTCTCAATCCCATGGGAAATAGAGACTACTTTTTGGTCTGTTGACAAACACACTATTTTTAGAATATGCTTCTGTTTATAATTGTCTTTCTATACCAGCCCTGATCTACCCTCTGAAGGCCTTGACTCATCCAGTCCATCCTCTTAATCAGATCCTGCATGTGTTGACTTTTTTCAGGCACAGGCTCTGTGCTTTCTCACCTCTGTGTTTTTATTAAGTAATCTCCAGAAGTTTTAGATTATATAGCCCTCTCAGTATAAATATTTAAGCATATTTATTTAACACTATGCTAACATATTATGCTTATTACTAACAATCATAAAAAATAGATGCTTTAAACAAAGTAAAAAATATAAATAGAAGTTTTAATCTTTTTTTCCCTACACACAATGCATTGCTTTGCATGTACTCCAATGCATTTGAAATCACTGATTTTCATTAAAAGAAGAAATCTCTTGTAGTGCTTTGTGAGAATTAAATGCATCAATACATGCACACCTGGCAGAAGAAAACACTAAAAATGCCAGCTCATTCCATTACCATGCTCATCACCAATCCAGTTCCTTTTGAGAGGAATAATGTCCACATCCCTACCCTAGCATCATTCCTATATGTCAAAACTTTGAGGACCAAATTCAAATGCTATCTCTTCAATGAGTTATTTTATTTATTTAATTTATTTATTTATTTAGGTACTGGAGATTGAACCCAGGGGCATTCTACCTCAAAGCTACATCTCCAGTCCTATTTTTTATTCTTTATTTTGAAACAGGGTCTCACTAACTTGCAAAGGGCCTCACTAAGTAGCTGAGGCTGGCCATGAACCCGGATCCTCCTGCCTCAGCCTCCCAAGTACTGGGATTACAAGTGTGTGACACCATGCATGGCTTCAACGAGTTATTTTAACCCATCTTTTAAGGAATTGGGCCTTTTCAGTGCAGGAGGCACCAAATCTACAAAATTTAGCAAGAAGCCATGCCGAAGAAGCAGAAATAGCTGGGACAATTGAAAGAAATTAAGGATGGGTTTTGGGGAAATTGTACAAATGAAAAAAGATGCAATTATTAATGCCAAGAAAAATAAAACACAAAACAAGAAAACATAGAGTAATTATCTGCCTCCATAATAAGTAAAGTTTACATAGGCATAAAAACACTGACAACTAAGTTAATAAAATGTTGTGCTGTAAGCCAGGCATGGTGGCGCACACTTGTAATCACAACATTTGGGAGGCTGAGACTGGAGGATCCAGGTTCGCGGTCAGCCTCGGCTACCTGGTGAGGCACTCCTCAACTTAGTGAGACCCTGTTTCAAAATAAAGAATAAAAAATAGGGCTGGAGGTATAGCTCGGAGGTAGAATGCCCCTGAGTTCAATCCCCAGTACCGCAAAAAAAAAAAAAAAAAAAAAAAAGTTGTGCTGTAACTGTATGGAAATGATAGGACATAAAAGATGCCCCAATCCCTCAACTTTCATTGGTAAAGGTCTAATGGAGATTAATCATCAACTCAAAGCTTAGGTGTGTTGCTTTAAAACTTATAAATGCCAGAAGAAACAGCTGAAATACTTAACAGCAATTTTCTCTGAGAAATGAGATTGGGAAAAGTAGGACCTTTTAGTACTAATTTTAAAAATTTGTACATATACTGTACTGCTCACATATTTTGAAAGTGAAAGCAAAGTTTCTTTCATTTTAAAATTAAAAGCCTTCCACACAACAGAGAAAATATGAAGAGATAGAAGAAAGATGGAGAGAAAGAGAATAAGATAAGAGATTTTTATGCTTTTATTGATGCACTGTAATTACACATTATAGTGAGGTTCACAATGACACCAGCGTAGATGCCCATAGAAGTTGGAGTGTTTCTCTCCAGACCTCTCCTGCTCACCCTCCCTCCCCGACATGTCAGTGAGATTGCTATGGGTACCTGCATACATGCACATGGCATTATTTGTTTCCCTAATCAGTTGTCTCTTTTCCCCTCTCCACTTCTCTCTTCCAATCCCCTCCCACCTCCTCAGTATCTTGCCAAAGGAATCAAAGTCAGTAGTACTCTCTATAGTGAGTGATTCGTGCATATCCTGTTTATAGCAGCACAATTCACAATAAACAAATTATGGAACCAACCTAGGTGTCCATCCACAGATGAATGGATAAAGATAAGGAACTTAAAGCAAGAGGTCCAGGAACCAAGTAAGATTCAAGAAAAAAAGGACAGAGAAAATCATCAAAGAAAAGAATCCAAGAAGTTTCCCCAGAATGGAAGAACATGAGCTTTTAGGTTGACAGGGTCATACCAGAGTGCATCAACATGAGATTTTAGAAAAATAAACAAAAAGAGAAGCTCTTACAAGCTTCTAAGAGATAAAAGAAGTTATGTACAATGGGATCAAAAGCGAGAATGATGTTTGACTTTCTTACTGGTAATACAAAAAGATAAAAGACAATAAAGCAATGCCTTCAAAATTCAAAGAGAAACAAAATCAATATCCAGTCAACTCGCTGAGATGGTAGAATAAAGCATTTTATAATATTCAAAGACTCAAGAAATTTACTCTCCTGCCCTCTTTCTCAAGAATCTATCGGAAGATGTGTTCATATAAAATAAAAGAATCCAAAAAAGGGACATGGAACCCAGGAAAAAGGAAAACTAAAGGTTCTATATGCCGGGCATGGTGGCACACATCTGTAATCCCATTAATTGGGAGGCTGAGACAGGAGAATCGCAGGTTCAAAGACAGCCTCAACAATGTAGCGAGACTTTCAGCAATTTAGTGAGACCCCATTTCAAAAAAAAACCAAACAAACAAAAAATAAAAAGGCTGAGGCTTTAATTCAGAGGTAGAATGCCCCTGAGTTCCATCCCTAGTAACACACACTCTCTCTCTCTCACACACACACACACACACACACACACACACACACACACACACACTAAAAGTGATCCAGAGCTTATTAAGTTAAAATCAATGCGAAAGTACTCAGTTGATTCTGAAATAGTAAAATATGTCAGGTGTCTTTAGATATTACACAGTTACTGTTTCACAGCAGTCGGAGCATACAAGATTTCAAGAGGTATTTAACTCCTACCTGTAACACAGCAGCAAATAAGTACACAACCACAAAGATGACAGTCAGAGAAGTGTGGCCGCTTTTCATCAAGTGAATGGTGTAGAGGAAAATCAGATGTCCAGGAATCACCAAAAGCAGCAGAACTTGGGCAGACTTATTATTTACTCCTGTAGTATAAAACATAAAAGTCATTAAAACAAAGCCATATTTTGGTTAATAACAGGTCACAATTAATAAAATTTGAGAGTTACTCTCTAGTTACTATACCTCCTAACCATCATATAAAGTTCAATTGCTAAAAATAAATTTCAGCTATTTACTACCCACTTAATTCTTTAAAATTCCACTATTTGTTATATGTCATTCATTGAAGGGTGGTGGTTGATTAAAAAAAAACAAAAACCTGCTCTGAAACACTAGTCAGACTTTAATATTTATCATAATGAAAGAGAGAAAACACAAAGTTCTTAAAAGTACGGGAACTTTTAAAATTTTATTATTCCTTTAGAGTTCTATCACTGATAGTATAAGGCCGGGCATGTCTGATCTCTGTTCAAAAGTCAATAATCACATTAATTCTTATCAGGAAAAAAAAGTGAAAAGAATAATTAAGTTTTTTGGCAATCACATGCCTGGCTGACATAAATAATGCGCTGGATTTTATAACTGAGGTTATCTCCTCTCATCAGGTCTGGGATCAAATGCCTCCATTTAGAAAGGCCATAAAGATTGATATAGGAAAAAGAAGATGCCGGTCTCCTTAAATCACCTAGCAACGCTATTCTGTGTGCATAAGGTTTCTTCTTTCCTGACTAGTAAA